>JACXIK010000019.1:10691619-11291619 GCA_014737385.1 Bombus superbus | reverse complement strand
TTCATGTCAGATGCGATACACACACACATACGTACAGTGTCACCTTTGTGTTTTCGATATTTTAGATGTCTCAGAACTTTATTTAGCAATTTTTGAAAAAAGCCCAAAGAAGAGTGACGAATAATTCCAAGATTGTAGAAAATAATTAAACGAGAATTCCATTAAAAGTGATATTCCATAATGCAGAAGCACAATGGATGAAATCTTCGTTACATTTCGTTTGAACTTTATGCAACATCCTTTTAAATCTTGTTTCAATTAACTGTATGAAGCTGCGATATCGAAGCTCCGATACACTCCCCGTGTTCACTGCAAGGTTAGAGCAAATCGTCCTTTCGGGCAAATTAAAAACTGATCGCGTCACCGACATTTGATATCTTCTCGCTAATTCGTAAAATAACCTAGACGTGGCAAAATGTTATTTATTAAATCAGGCAGAACGAGATACAGGTTTTGTGCAGATATCTTATTTGTAAAAGAAATGTCAGCTGCACGTTGTCGCAAAATCCATTAATTATAAAATATGAAATATTTATGTCTTTAAATAGGAAATGTATGTTCGTATACGAACAATATTTTTAACAATAATTTCCATCAGTGACATCGTGCAGGCTGTGCGTATCAGAAATTCATTAATTAAGCATCGAGGAGCTTATGAACTTCCTAATTAGCGGCGATTACGAAGATAGTAAGCTGATAATAATGTTTCATAAAAATACTGAACGCTTTATCGTGAATTATAGGTTCGCGAATTAAGCTTCAATTAACTCGAAAATTAGCAAATTACCATGAATGTGTAAAAAAGAGGGCGGTAGTTGACTACCAAGATAAATATGCAAACAGAGAAATTTCGAGTTAGAATGAATTATATACATACTATATATTGTTGATACTTTCTCGAGTATGTGATCTGGTCTTTGGAAATAAAGAAGGGAAGAAACGATAAAATTTATGTTTTAAGTGAAAAGTATTTAATATATTTTGGTAAGATGTCGGCAAACGTTTCGTTTCGGTAAAACATTTCGCAATAATATGTATACAGAATTGAAAATATAATACACGAGTCCAAAATTAAATATTCTTGGAAACAGAATAATATATCGAGCGATATAATTGAATGCACCGTGGGAGAGATACGGATGTTTGATGCAGTATCCGGTTTTACGCCTAGGTCGTCATATTTTCATATTATTTTTCATTTAGCACGGCGCATTGTTGGATTTATTTTTTTTTTAATTAACAACCAGGCTACAAATTTTATACTTCCTCGCATTGTCCCAAAATAAAGGCGAGTTATTAAATTCTGTCATGCACAATCATCGTTTCGGTACAACGAACTATCGCCGATAAAAATTTTGCTGGTCATCGCGTAGGAATTTTAATATTATTAACAATCGTTGTACAAAAATTTCTAAATATTCTTCGTATAAAAACACGTTCCAATGATAGGCTACTCTTTTTTCATTTTTGTTCCATGTTTAGACTTCTTTTGATCCTTTTGTACTCGCTGCCAACCTGCGAATTCTATTAAATTCTTCGGATCAAAAGTTCATTAACATCGCACACTTTTTTCGTTCCTACTTTCGTTCCCAATTTGATTGACACTAACGTAGTTGAATCGAGAAAACCTCTAAACCATTATTATTCTATCGTATCGAGCCATGGAAAACAACGCTGGGAAACTTTTATAGGATTGTAACTGATAACGAGGGGGCAGCTCAAAGGTGTTACATTAGATACCAAGTTGAACGAACTTGAAATTAAAAGGTTCCATTTCATTCTATTCTTTGTATTTTCCACGCGATTAGCATAAGGCTTCTTATTTTTTATTCTGCGCATATGGCGAAGTTAACTGAAAGAAGCTCGGATGATGCCCGACATCTCAGCAGCACAAGGGAATACACTAGGGGTGCAGTGCAGAATCGAATGCCCGAAGAATAGTAATTTTGCCAATAAATCAAAACTTTCTTGCCATGAACGTGTTCCTTCTATTCACCATGACTACGATTTTTCTCGTCTCCTGCTTTACGTGGATGGAATCATTCCGTTTTGGATGAGGATTTCTGTGTTTTATCGATTCCCATAATAACGAGAGGAATACGCTTACTTGATATGTATACTTACATCGAATGAATCTGTGTTCTTACCCGATTAAATGCACTCCACCCCCCCCCCTCTCAAGATACATATTTTTCAAAATTGTACTTCGTAGTAACGACAATAAGAGAAAATTAAACGTCGAGGGACAAATATTCTTTTTCCAAGATCAACGCAAACAAATTAAGTTCGATATTTACGGTAGGCATTTACAGAGGCCTAAATCAATCAGGCTGTACGAACGATCATTCCGTTTTTTAATTTCCAATCTTTGCGCCAGAATGATACATTCATTGACGTCGGTTAACAACTTCGATCAGTTACTGAATTAATGATTTAATTAACGGCCCTTATTCGTTATCGAACCTCGTTTGTCGCGAAAGAGTAATCTTGATTTCGGTCGATCTACTCTGTACATATCCCCGCTAAAAGTAGCGGTTGACTAATAAAATAATCGCGCGTAATCTCGGTCGACGATCGTCGTCGTTCTCTAAAATCAATAGGTAGCTCATCCAAATGAATTATTGCGAACGTCTTTCGAACAGTAGCTTCCAAGTTGGATCTGCGCGAAGAAGAAAGAAAGAGAGAGAGAGAGAGAGAAGCAAAGGAAGAAATAAGGGAAAAAAGAAGGGAAGCCAGGAATATCTTGGAAAGTTTCTTAGGACTGCGTGAAAGTATAATGTATCTGTTACCACAAATATCCATTGCTCTCCAAGGTGCCTTTACACCGTCGAAGGAGTTCCGTAAACGTTGTTATTCAAATTTCGGCACCTTTCCCGCTCCGGGGGGAGGCGTTTCGTCGTCCTCGGTCGAACGCAGGCGTCAAAACTCACGTAAGCTCGTTACAAAGTTACGATCCGAACTTTTTCTACGTTGTTTCCGAAATAAGGTTTATCGTCCTCTTGAAAGGGCCTTGAAAGTAGGATGTCTCGTGGCGGCGCTTTTGTGTCTCCGCGTTACCCCTAAAAACCCTATTTCCGCATTCCTTATTAATTTAAATTAGCCCAGCGAAGTTTTGACGCTACTATACCGCTACTATACCTACGCTATAATTATGATTCTTTGTATCGCGTAAAGAGCATTTCGAAGAGCGAAATTTGCTTTTTGTGCCTAGTGAAAAGGTATTCGTACAGGTTATTGTTCTTATAAGCTGTCGAGACACTGGAAGATTGAAAAATTCGTCGTAAATCGAATCATCGAAAAGTATGATTTTAGGGTTTCAAAAAAAAAAAAAAAAAATAGGGGAATGGCTAAGAGCGTTTCATTTTTAAAGTAGAACTGTTTTCTCGCGTTTTGTCTTTAATAGTTTGTGCAATAGCTACATAGATATTTAAGTAAATCGTATTAAACGTTGATTAATGTTAATGCGAAGAGATATAATTTATATCTTTCAACGCAGTTATGTCATCGCTTTTATTGCGAACAGGAAGGAAGATTCGACAAAAGAATTCGATTTAAGGATAATTAAATTTACTGGCGACTGACGTTGCTCACAGGAACTAAGTGAATTAATTAGGGGAAGGTGTTTGAAATGACGCGCGACTTGGTACGCAACGCGTGCACGCTTCTAAGACTCGAAGAAAATTCACGTTACGAGCAAACTCCTAGGTGATCTTTACTCCTTTGTTTTCGAGACGAATAAATAGTACTTCTCGATAAAATAGACGAGTGCATAAATATTGAATACTTTTACCGATCGAACCAACGATAGACAAGATAACGTCGTTCTTAATACAATAAAAAACGTCAATACAATGAATCGAGTATTCGTTATTTGGAAATAAATGTTAGTCGACGCCGTGTAAAATAACGTTTAAAGTAACATTAATTTTTGAAATATTAGAGTCGTTTTGTATATTCGAGTACTTCTTGGCATATTTCATCAGTGGCCAGATACATGCAATTGAGGGATTCTCAAAAAGATTAATTTGAGAAAATTGTAAATAAGATTAAACATCAAATTTATTAAAAGTTGTCTAGTTAGACCACGTATATTTTTTTCCTATCTAGTTATCTTCTTTTTTGAAGACATACGCCTACGTAATTCATCGAACGTTTCGATCAAAAATCATAAAAATTCTCTTTGATGCGTTTATCGCTGCGCCCTCGACGGAACATTTGCGACGATACTTTTTTAACGTTAAGTTTGGAGATAGTTACTTATTAAATTACTAGTACAGAACCACACCGCGAGTCATTAGAGAAGGGAAGTCCCGTGGGTTTACAGACTCCGACTGTAATACGAAATAGCCGGCAATTTACACTTCGATCCTTCGATGTAGGTCACTGATTGGTCTCATAAGTAGTGTGGAACACGAACGCGCGTGGCTGCCTCGTTGGAAAATTGCGGTCCATACTCGAAGCAAATCAAACGTATGGAATACGGATGAAATCAAAACGACCCGTGTCCCAGACTCGTTAGAAAGCGATATATTTGCGTCCGCTTTTCCACGCAGTGCACGACGATTCCTGTTGTGTTAAAGATTTAATAAAGAAATGGCGTTTCATTGCGTTAGATTGGAAAAATTCTGTTCCCTGACAGAGATAATCAATTTCGAGAGACATTTTGCGCTTATATAGTAGTTTCGTGGTATATATACCTAGAAATTTAATAGATAATTGTTGAAGCGTAGTAATATTACGTCGTCTCGAAAGTTTCTTTTCTTTTGTAAGGAAATAATGGATGCACAACCTCTTTTCGTCTTATATTATTTTATTCAATCATGTACGATCCATTTCCTCCTATTTATATTATCACCATCATACGTGATTCAAACAATTCAAAGCCATAAATAACGTGGATTTTTTCTATTTCCACATTTTTAGGTTCTCAACGATCATAAATAAATATAATATTAGATACTTTACATAATCGTGCGATATTTCTTTATAAATTATCGTTTATTTATTAAATTATTGGCATATTATTAAGAAACGCAAACAAACGTCACAGCAAGGATTGTAATTTTATTCGACGCTTAATGATTTAATTCGGTGACGAATAAACTTCAACGATGTTCATCAATCGTTCAGTTTAAAATAAAATACGATCCAATAAGAAAATTTACATCGTCGTTCTGGCAAATTATTCCACGAAATTAGTCGGTTAATTTCTACGGAGCGAGAAGATTAACGTTGGATTTTTCTTTTGTTGGTAACGCTTTCTCAATCGTCGCAAACGAAGCTTTTGAATTAATTAATTAGCGAGATATTATTTTGACAGAATGTAATTCGAGCCGTTTGTCGCAGTTCGAAAGGCAAGTTAATTGTCATCTAAACCATCTCACAAAGGGAAAAAAGCGAAGCAAAGGGCTTTCATACGAAAGTCGTTGATCGATCAAAGCGTATCTTGAATGAATTCAGCATTGAAAACCAATGACTGAAAACCAATTCGTCGATATTCCACGCGATAACCATTTCTCCTTTCTTCTTTTTTCTTTTTTTTTTTTTAACTTTCCGTGCTTGAAATTGGTGTTTTAAATCGCGGAACTCTATGAAACTTATCTGCACCGTTTCGATCGGCTTCCATTTATTTCGTGAACATTTTCATGCATGCATACGCGCTTCTCGCTGTTTCGACTGTCTCTTGTATCCAGCTTTCTAAACGCCGAAACATCATTCTCGCCTACTTTCGAACTACTTTGGCCATGCTTTCGTATTCATTTACAAACGTTATCTTCGACTTGTATTCCGCATATTGGAATACTTCTTTCGTAAACTTCCGCAAGAAATGTATTTACGATATTCCACTTGGAAAATTAAATTCACCCGACTAAACTCGCCGATACAATTATATCGCTAAAATCCAATATACCGAAAATCCATCGAGTCCCGAAGAACTCGTAGAAACTCATAGAAAGTAAATTAATACCTGAACTCCCTACTAAAATGCCTTGTGAAAATGAAATCATCCTCGCGCCGGTGAAAGTTTTATCTCCGCTTCGTCGAACGGCTAAACTTACCTTCGAACAGTAATAACTTTACACAATTGCGAGTGCGATGTTCGGCCCATCGCGATATCGGGGATAAAGGCTGAAAAGGAAAAATCTAAAAGACGCTAAAACCATTGAAAGCTTTAATCGCGGGTCGTTGATGAAACACGCGTTCAACGTCGGATCGCCTGACAAAAAGGCGTCGCGAAAACGGAGCAAAACACGACGAGGCAGTCAGAAACAAAGACAGGCAGTGACGCGAGAGTCAAAACGATCGTTACCAGGAATCCGTGAGAAAGATGGTCGTTGGGAAAACGTGACTATGGAGCGCGGTTGAAAAATTGCGCGATGCGGAAAGGAGCAACGTTAAACAAGTTGCGCCGTGTACGGGCCGCGAATCAACCGTAGACGTATCGGGTCTCTCTTTTGCGTTTTCGAACAAAAACCAGAAAAAAGGGAATCGGAAAAGATAGACAAGGAAGAAGGAAATTGGCAAAAGGAAGATAGAAGTCGACAAGAAGAGAGAGAGAGAGAGAGAGAGAGAGAGAGAGCGCGCGAAAAAAAGAAGAGCGTAAAATAAAAATTCTTCCCACCGTCGGTTTTCGTGCTTTGCGCGAAAGAACGTTTCCCGCGGAAAGGTGCTTATTTAGGCCAGCCACGCGCGCGAAAATAAATATCAAAGGCAAGTGCGTTTCTTCGTCCTACCTCCATCTCCAACCGCCACCTCCCCTTCCTCCTCGCCGACGCCCTTTTCACCTTTTCCTTTGCTGGCAACTTCTACGCCTCCTCGTTTCCACCCTCTTCCTTTTTCCTTCTCGTTTTACCCCCTTTCTCTCTCCCACTTTTACACCCTCTTCCTTTCTCTACGCCGTCCTGCGTCAGGCTTCCCGACGACTCTTTCCACCATTCGTAAGCGTAGGTTGAGGCGCGGCCGCACGGCCGCGCGTTCTCGCACCGCGTAGCCTGTGAAGTCTCGCGACAGGTGTGCGCCACGTCGAACGCCGCGTCTGAAAATTTTTCACGGAGCTGAAGACTTCAGGTCGGTGCACGGTCGGTGGCCGTTCGGGCAAACGTTTCCCAACGGCACTTCGAATATCGCGAAATGTCTGCTGAGCGGAAAATGCACTTTTAATTGCACGTCAAAGTCAAAGCGGCGACCCCTTGGCTCTCGCGCTTCTATCGTGACACGAGGCGCAGCTAGCGTGCGCTCGTTCACGGCCTTTTTCCAACCGTCGCCCTTGTACACACGCTCTCAACCAGGCACACACTCTCTCTTACTCTTTATCCATCTCCTTTCCTCCCGCCATTCTTCTTCTTCTTCTTCTTTCCCTTCGCCCGTTTCTTCTCTCTGTTTCCCCCTCTTTTCGCGTCTCTTCCCACTTTCCTTTCCTCCGTTTTTAGCTCCTTCCTTTGCTTTTTTCCTTTTTCTTTTTCTCTCCTTTTCTTTCTTTCTTTTTTTTTTTTTTTTTTTAATAAAACTCGCACGTGCTTTTGAAGTTGCTCAAAGTGCGACGCGTACACGCCAACACAACCACCCCTACCCCCGACGTTCTTTCGTGTCGAGCTACCTTTTCCCTGTTCATCGTTTCAGAAATACCATCGTTTCCCCGAGTGAAGTTCCGACATGCAATTTGAGTGTTCGTAATTTGCGCTACCGGCCACAGATTGAACTTCTAACTTTGTTCCTTTCTTCCTTCGCTCCATTAAGGGAAGACGTTTGACTTTTCTTTTCTCTCTTTTTTCCCTTCTCTTCTATTTTTTTTTCTTTTTTTTTTTTTTTTGTGTGTCATGGATCATTCAAGATTTCGAAACATCGTTTGGCACCGTTTATTAGAACCGGCGGTCTTTTTGGAGTCGCGAGTCGGTCGTTAGCGGAAAACCAACGGCAGCTTTGATCAACGATTTCTATACTCGATGTTTCTTCGTTTTTTCCTCGCTTCTTCGTTTACGTTCCCGCCGCTTTTCCCGTTTCTCTTTTTCTTTTTCGTTCGGTTCTCACCGCGTTGCGAAGTTTTTTCTTTTTGTTACATGCGTTAAGTTCTGCTCTTTTGCCACTGGTTTAAACATTCCGAACGAGCGATAGAAAAAGAAAAAAAGCGTCTTTGGCGTGTATCGGAATTTGAGAAGAGTTAACCCGTTTGACGGCGAGACTTCGGAACAGCCACGAATTTACGCTGAATTCTTAATCGATCAATAATTAACGAATAACGCGGAGTTAATCGCGAATATTTTCATTCGCGTCGTTGTAGATAAATCAAGAGATATTATGACGCGTGTGTTATTATTACACACATATATATAGAACAGTAAATTACCGAAGCTAGTCAACTATTTACCATCGACAAATCGCTTCGATCAAGCCCCGATAACTAATTATTAAAACAATATTGGATATTAACAAACCGAATGTCATGTTATGTATACATTCAGAGCACGTGTATCATTCACAAGCTGCGTCGATTAAACCGTTAAAATCGTTATATTAAACTTGAGCGCAATCTCGTTACTTTATATTTCAATTTCGATAAATTTCTCCCAAATCTGGGTAACAAATTCCACTTTCCGCGAGTACTATTATCTTCCTATATATATATTTTTGATATATTAACTTCGACGCGTTCTCAAACACGTTCCCATCGCTGCAAACATCGGAACATCGATACGGTCGTACGAAATCCCAAACGAATAACGACAAGAAAGCCAATTTTCGTTTAGGTTTAAAGAATGAACGTCCTCTTTCTCAGACGTTAACTTCCATGCACTCGCAAACGATTGCCAGTCGCTACAAAACACTGAAAGTCGATACAGTTGTCCCTAAAATCGAACGAAAGGTAAGAGAAATGTCTGCCACGGTAATTCGCCACTAGATCGTCGTAGATAGTTAAATCCGACGTCGTTAGAAGCGCCGGAGCTTCGTCTTCATAACCGTTTTCGTTTGAAGTCGATGCGACTACCCGTTACCGAGATATCGCTGTTTAAAGCGAACCGTAAGTTTCCGCGTTTTACCTCGCTGTCTCGTTCGCACGCGCTGACCTATCCCAAGCTTCGCAGCTGTTCGCTGGTCAGCAACGAACTCTGACTCGGCGACTTTTTACTATCGTTACTCGCGACGTACGCACTCCCAGGAGAAAAAGTAGGTCGCGATACATTCAGAAATTCGGCGCTACCTCGCGTTTCCGGTAATACTTTCAAGTCTTGTATCTCGGGAACCGTTAGAGATATTGGATTAGAAGGAAAAGCATTTTAAGGGACGTGGTCTGCGCTACATCCCAGCTGGTTATGAGTGGATATCTCTTTTGGATCGTTTTTAATCAATCGAAGAAACGTGGAACGTAAATAGATATTTTCTCGTCGTTGTTCTAAATGTTTTAACGAGTATTGTTTTCATATTGAAATTAAAGGCTACGAGAGATACGCGGTGATCGTTAAGCTGGTCTGCAACGAGTACTGGCGTTATTCTTTACATCTTTGCGCGTTATTCGAATTCTCTGCTCATTTTCGACGTTTATTAATTCAAATACAAAATAACTTCTATAAGAAACGAGATACGTTGATTGATTCCGTTGAACGCGTATTAAAAGGAATATCGAGTTTCATTTATTTTCATGACGATACATCGATGAGCAGAATATTCGTTAGAAAAACGGTGAATTGTCCATAGTTTGAAAGAATTTTGTGTTTTTTTTTTTTTTTTTTCTTAATCGTACGATATACTTGCAGGTTAAAAGTCAAACAGACGAGAAACAAAGAAGTGTACCGAGTAGAAAACAAATTGTCGATACTAGATCATGGTTTATCGGATTGCGCAACATTTTTTCATTACCATCAGCGCGAATGTTGCATTAGAAATGGAAAACAGTGTTTCCAGGGAATGGTAATCCTCGAATTCCAAACATCGTACATTCTCAATAAAATATTGGTGTTGTGTCTGATTTACTGTCTCTGTTTTTACTACTGTCCAACCAGGTCCGTTACGTTCTGGTTTGTACGACCGCAGAATTGTCAATAACATTCTTTTCGCGTTGTTTTTTTCCCCAATCAGTAAACAGTGTATCATGTTAAAGCTGTTACGTTTTTTCCACATATTTTATTTCTTTTTTTTTTTTGTCACGCGAGTTTTTTTGCACGTTTTTTCCTTTTTTTTATTTCAATGTCAGAGCAGCTTTTCGGTAAATTACTATTTGCCTTGAGACCGTAGTAACTGTTTAAAAAATTTGTCTTTCTAGAATAATTTATTGGAGCGAAAGATAGGAAAATTATTTCATTATTCGTTTTATTATATCTTATTTTGAACAGTTCGAACGCATCAACATTTTCGTTGTAAAATGTGAAATTACGAAGGAAAAGGTATATTCGCATTTGCATCGGAGAAGAATTTAATTATAGGTACTAGTAGGCACTTTATGCTTTTTAATCCCTTATTACTGGAACACATTGCAGAAAATTAGTTTTCTTTTTTTTTACGAATTTAAACGAGGAAATTATATATAAAATAGTTAAACTTCAAAATATTTTGAACGCTGTGTTGTTTCGAACTCTAATTGTAGGGAAATCACGCAGGGTTTTAACTTGAGTGCACGTCAAAATGATTGCCAGATTTTGAAAATCGTATGCGCAAAACATTTCAATCGTATTTTCTCTTATTTTCTATTCCTGAATTGCGCAAGCTCGCCGTTCTACCGAAACGTTATTTAAATAAAGTTATAGTTTCGAAAAATAATGGAAAAATGTATATTACCTAGTATACGTGCCAGAAGCAAACTTTTCTTATTTAATGAACAAAATACGATAAAAAGCTAATACGCGATATTGGAATATCACTGAAAAATACACATTCGCGATAACTTTTCTGATCCGTATTTTATCTTCTCTAATACATCGTACGAAAGTTTCTCAAATCCAATGATCACCGACTATGTACGATACACGGAGAAATTTAGCGAGAACTCCAACTTTCGTTTCTTTTTCGTGTCACAAGGACAGATGATCGATGCGCGGCTATTCAATCTGTTTCCAATTCGCGAAATTTACTGTCGCAAATAAAGTTGATCGTGCGATCGTCGAGTGACCGAAACTTCGTGCTCGTGAACAATCGTCTCGACTTTTACGATGCGCACGCGATACCATCGACCATGCCCATCGATAGTTCCAAAAATCCTCCACCACCACGTCCCGTGAAATCGCTTGTAACCGGCAAAGCAAATAGCTGTATCGTAAACGAACGATCGTTTCAGGCTTGTCCGACACTCGGCTCCGACTCTACCAGCGTTACGAACTACTATTTTTTAACGTATTTAATACCGTGAATTAGAAAAATTCTAATTCACGGTATTATTCATCTTTTCCTAAACGGAATTATTAATGTCGAAAGAAGCCGGGTATTCGAAATATTTCTATCGCTTTTATTTAAAACATATACAGTTAAAACATAGACAGTTAATAATTGGTTAAAGTTAATCCTTATCGGGTTAACGTGTGAATTCTCATCGAACCAATAGGTCCTTGATTCTTTCATTTATCGAGTCGATTCGAATCTTCGTATCGAACGAATTATAATTACAATTGTAATACACGATTCTGTTTTCCTGATTGGTGCGCGTTTCTCAAAGATCTCGCGAGCAATTAAATCGTAATATCGTTCCTGAAGATAAATACGCAAGTGAGCGCATTATTTAGCAGAAACAAAGGCCGTTGCTGAAAATTCTTGCCAGATATTCGCAAGAAAAGCGTGTTCGAATTAAAGAAACAATCTCGGCCAGAAATAGAAAACGGTCGTGTTTGTTCAAGGAAAATTAAAACAGTGGTAAGTCGATGTAAATCGAGCGTAACGCGTGGCCGTACGATGATCAAACGTATTCGTCCGACTATTGTGGATACGTATTTCCATTTATTCTTCGTCGCTACCTGTCTCTTCCTTCCTTCGCCTCTTGCCCCTCTGCTTCCTTCATTCTTGTTTTATTTCTTTCTCGCGCCTTTTCTTTTGGCTCTCCTTTTTATTCTTCATATTAGAAGGCGAGAGCGTTGCCTGCGTTTTAATGAAATCGAGCGACGGCACCGGCTTTCCGTTGGAAAAATGTTAATACAAGAATGACAAGTGAGAAGAATTTCATTAGACGGCCGGCGTAATAAGTACAACGTTCGCAATGGAAATCATCAGGGGGTGAGAAACGCGGAGGGAAGAGGCAGGAGACATCTGTTATTCGTTTATTACACTCCGCTCTGGCGGCATTATTTTTTCATCTTCGTTTAATCCACCGCCGGTTTTCTCTGTTCGACCGGCCACGCAACGAGCTAGAAATTTTTCAGCCGTATTGAAACACACTGTTTCACGCCAGGCTTGTGGAATATTGCTGTTACTTATATTGCCGTCGCTAGGATTTATGCTTCGTTTTTTTTTTCCTTCTTCTCTTCTCATTCAAACGGCGACGGTTTTGAATGATTAAAATAATGTAGCTTTTTGTCAAATTAGTTTCCTTTTCTTCTTTTCTTTTCCTTTTTTTCTTTTTCTCTTTTTTTTTTTTTTTTTTTGTTTTACAATCCCTCGATGCGTTACACGCGGAACAGCGGCGTTATTAAGAGAATTTGTTCTATAGCACGTAGTTTGGACGCGAGCAAATTTTCATTTCGCGTTGCGATGATGCATAGACCATCTATTAACCACTCGAAAGATACTATCCCGTATGTACATATACAGTGACTCGCAAAAGTATTTGAACGCTTGCCATAGAAACTTTTCATGAATATATTATGTGTATTATATGAAATTCTTTGAGACATCGTTCGCTCTACAATATGTCACGGTTATCGTTAGTAGAAAATGTACGAAGAAAAAAAGAAAAGAAAGTGAGAAGATGCTCGTTGCAAGCGCACAATTGAAAAAAAGATTAATACGACGTAGCGCGAATAGTTGCCTTAAACGTATAATTAGTGCCGAAGTTGGTTTCATCGGATATTAAAGTTGATGGGCCACTTTGCACGGACAATATTCACGCGCTTTTAAAAGCTCGTGCGGGATCTCCGTTCTTATTTCGAACAATCCCTGAACGTTCGCGAATAAAGGCAGTCGTTTTGTCGCTTCAGACCGCCGCCATTCAAAAGGTTGAATTTTCTTGCACCGGGGAATTCCTGACAAAATGTATTACAACGAAGAATGAAGACGCATCAGACAAAAGGGTCTTTCTTCGGCTGCTAAGAAGGTCGTAATGTGTAACTACCCCCGGCTATATTGTACGAACGGTGAAAACGTGCCGGATCTGTTAAATGGCCAACAACGTTTAAACCGTGTACGCGCTGACTCTGTAACGATGGTAATAACTGTTGCGTTTCTCGTTCTGGCCCCCTCCCGTCCTTTTTTTATATGGAACCCCCCGAAGTCAGGACAGAACAATGGGAGGAATTATTTCGCTGCTATTATCGAGATTTAGTATCGTTTCGATTCAATAGCCGCTTTGACCGTTTCGCTGTTTATTATTGTTATCGGAGAATTCTAAGCGAGAAAGGAGATACAACCACCGATAAAAGACTCGGCACACCCCGTGAGAAGACTATTTTCAACGGAGTAAAACGTTGGAAAATTTGACTGCGAGGTTATGAATATGGTTTTTACAGGTTTGCCAATTTCATTTAGCCGGTAGACTCTTACGCATCTACGAGAAGTTTGAGAGCGCAAACGTGCTGTACAGAACGCGTACAATATGCAGAAATATATGAAATATTCAAAGCAAAGTAAACACTTGTTATAATATTTACGGGGTAAGCCGGAACCTCTGCTTACCAGTTCCACTTTTTTTTAATTGCGATCATGAAAATATAAATGTGCATAAAAATCCGCGAGTCTGGCCGTTACGCGCGTTCCAGTTAAATAAAAGTGGCCCTTTTCCCGAGGTACGCAAGAACCTTTGTGGCTGACTGTGTAAATATAAATTACGCTCAAGATCGAATAAAAGAAGAAAACGAAAGGGATGGATGATGGCAAGGTTCAAAGAACAGGCGTGGTTGAAGAGAAGAAAAAGATAAAGAAAAGGTGGAAGCGGTAACGATAAAGCATTCGTGAATTGTATGTGCATAAAATATACTTCCAGTCCTTCGACTACATATTCTTAACGTATTGAGATTACCACTTTGACGATCGAAAGAATTGCAAAAGAGTATGGTAATAAGAGGAGAAGGAAGGAAGAGAAATGGTAGACCGTGCATTTTGCTCTGGTTCTGCTAGTGGACCATCAAGTGGCGAACGAAGGGCCAAGGGATGTCAGGACGAAGGATCTGGACATTGGAATCGATAGCCGGGCGAGAATTTACGAGAATAAGAATTGCTCGGAAACGTAGGTATACGATGCGTCACTAGCCACGATTCTAATATAGCGAGACCGAAAAATTATTACGTCGTCTCCGACTTATGCGGATACTTTTGACAATTACGAAGATAACGGATAGCTTTAGTTCCGACGAATGTGACATTCCTCTTAGCGAAACGATCGAAATTTAGCTAATTTCCTGATTTTTATAAGGATACGCGATATTTCCTTCTTCGGTTGAAACGTTCTACCTCGGAAAATCGAATTATTGCGCTAGAAGGTTCCTTTGCACAGACGGGAATCTTTCGCGCATCGTTCTGTACGCTGAGACTAACACACTAACGCAAAGCAATTATATTTCTGTTTGAAGCGACGTAAATGTCGATATAAGCGACCAAAATATCAATTGGTTGTTGTACATCGAACGTCGTACTTGATAATCGTTAAAATTGTTAACGAACGACGATTTTCATCGATTACAGAGACGAACGAGAAACTGAAAGCTCGATCAATTTCGTCCGCATACATAATAGAAAGCAAGCAGCTATTCCTTTAGCTTCTATTATACCATTCCGTGTAAGACACGTGTTTTGCCTTCAAGAGGTTGCCATTTTCGACAAGAAATATCCGACGGTTCCAGTTAAGTCTAGATTAGGTGAAGTTTAGCAGCGTTGAACAGGCGTTTTCATGAAAATTTACGTCCACTTTGTAACGAATGAAATGGCGTCGAAAGCACGTAGCACAGTAAATTATAATACGCGTCCCCGTTCGAAGGAAATCGGACTTTCTTCCGTCATTTTTGAAATCAAGAAGAGCGCGTTTGGAAGCACAAGCATCAAGAGAGAGGGCTGCTTCCTTTTCTAGTCGAACGACTTGCAACGCGATTTTAAACAACCGTTTCGTCTGACAAACTCGATCAATTTTCCACGCTGTCGTATCTCCTCGTAGAAAGAAAATCTTTGGGGAAATCAAGGCAAAGTTAAAGAAGGCTTAAAAGAACACTTAACGGGACTAATAAGAATTTAACACCATACTCTCAAGATCTTATTACACGTTTCTGGAATTACTTTGCTCGAATCTGTTGGAAGGTTCGTAATTAAGTTACAACTAAAATGATACCGTATGTTAAACTCTATAGATAGACGGATAGACAGATATGGCAATTCCAGTCTCCAAGAGGCCGTAGAATGGATTCATCGTTTACAATATTCCTTGTAAACACTCGTCTCTCCGCATCATACTCGTATCGCCCTCTGGCTCGTACCGCGCGCAATGCTCTCTTCGGTCCTATTACTTTTCACCTTCCTGTCCTCCATTCTCCTCCTAGTATGCACGAACGTCTGCATAAATTACAGAATGTAGCGAAAGACAAAGGAAAAACGTAACAGGCAAACGAACAACCGTAGGAAACATAAAACACTCGTATCGAAATTCGAAGTACGTCTGCAATAAGATATTGCGAACTAAAACTAAATTAAAGCTACAGCTGATACTGAAACTGAAGCTAAAAGTATATGTTCGTTCTATGTGAGAATAGTAATCTTAACCTGTAATTAGACGAACTGGTAATTTCATAATGTTTTTCGCAAAACATTTGCATTCGATAATCAAGCCAATACATACAAATGAAACGCGTGTCCGTGCTTCGATCACGACCCAACCGCTGAACAGGTTCGCTTCAAAATTGGCATAATATATATTACAAATGCCGGGTTAGAACATTGGCTGTTCGTTTGCCTTCAACTCGCATTCGTTTTATTAAAAAATTGCCAGCGCTGTTTTTAGGTATATTTGCATGGTGTACGTTCGCGTCCTTATCCATCTCTATCTCCAATTCTCTACAAGCTTAAATGCGCGTGTGCCATTTGACCATCGGTACGTAAATAGCGAAACCATAGTCAGGATACGTGTAATTGTTTCCAGGTTCCAAGCAGGCGAACATCGATGATCGATGACTTTTAGTTTAATTTAATATACTTTGATTTACTGTCACGTTTAACGGCATTTACGTTACTTATTTTATTACCTTCATATTTCGATTATATATATAAATCGACGTACATACATAAACAAATTTTCTTTGCTTACAAATGAATCTGGGCTGTTATTGTCCACATGGAATAATTATATTCCGCCGCGTACATCAGCTAGTTTTACATAAACGTCGTGAAGCAAAGTTTGAAGTTCGTGGAATTTCCCGGGGTTTCAAAAATTTCGTACTTCCGTAGTTCTGTTTGAGGATACGCTGGCTCAGGATTCGCAAAGCCTTTGTAATCTACTGTTTTCAAATAAACACTCTGTAGAGAAACTGGCGATGACATAGGCGAAATTTCACCTTTGAGAATTTCGTCCCTCCGTAATGGAGACACTCGCAAGTGTCTCGGGATTTATCGAATTTGTCGATAGAAAACCGGGACACGAAAGACCCGCTCTGCTCAGATGGAAAAGATCTGCCCAAAATTCGATACGATCGAGATCTTCGTTGATTCCGAGATTTTCAAGATATCCGTAAACTTTAAAATTTCCACCATATTTAAATTCGTTTCGATTTCAAGGCAAATCGTCCCGGAAATCCTTCTCCTTGATTTTGCAAAATAAGAGTCTCCGCGTGAAATCAAATGGTAATCGAAACTCAATGAAGAAGAAAACGTTAACAAATCATTGGGTGAGATACACGGTAATACGTTCGAATGTAGGAGAATGTTAGGAACGAAGATGGAATCTTTTGCGTTCTTTGGCCCGAAGCGGCTGTTGTGCCGGAACAAAATTGCAGTTTAAACAAAGAACGCCAGGGGATCTGGCGGAATAAAGAAGCCCAGAATTTCTTGGCTACCGCGGTTGAATTTATTATTCACGTAACGGCGCGAGCGTACTGCGGAAAAAGCCGGAGATATTCGGTTTCAATCTCGGAGTCATATTTACATGTGACCTCAATAACAGGTCGAATACTGATGCCGCCGCTTGTTCGTATAGAAATAAAGAGGCTGAGCCGCGCGACGAATGAAAAAAATTCTGTTCAAACTTGCAACAGTTGCAGTCCAAGATAAACCTGTTCGCGCGATCATTCAGGAAGGTCTGTCAGTTTTTAAAGGGGCAACGTTCTAGCTTTGCTTTTCTTCGCGATGCGAACTGGGATAGCAGAGTGGCGAACACGAAAATTATCTTTTCTTTTTTCTTTTTCTTTTTCTTTTTCCTTGGCGAAATCGCGAATCCTCGAAACGACAAAAACGAGAAGTGTTTTCACGCGAAATGGAAGCTGAAAGTGACGAGACTGTAAATTATTTTCTCGTAAAATCAAAGTTCACAACGGCAAGACTAGGAATTATTGCATCGCGAAAAGATGAATTGTCCGAGCGACAAGGTTGTGAATTATTTGGAATAATTGAAAATCGACCGTATTATATACACCGTGCGTCGGGTATAAAATGAGATGGTACAAACTCTAATAAGCCACGTATGAATCGAAGCAGTTGATCGATGTAAGCTGTTTCATTGAAAAAAACGTCGAAGCGGACTACGATGAAAATGAACATCGCGTCGCGACTAATGGAATGACTAGTAAGGAATTAATAATAGAAGACTGTGGTGTCTTGAAGATACGTCTTGAATAACGTCACGGCAAATTATCAAGATTACCGTGACATCGTCAAAATAATTGTTCGAGATGTATAGTTTGTTTCAGAATAGGTGGTGACATCGAATAGGATGTTTACAAGTTGATACAGCTAAAAATAAAATGGAAAAAAGGGGGAATAAAAGTTCGTAGTTTGTGGCGTGGTTATTGGAAAAACGATATTCGAAAGTTCATAAGAGAAATAAATAGAGAAAGAGAATATGAAATTCTATTAATTTGAGACCTCGTTTTCGAAATAATTGAAATTAAAGTGTCGTAAAGTATACATGCACTGTAGAGACGGTACGACCGAACAGGTTATTTTACAAGCAAAAATGAATCAGAGAAAGAAGAAATAAAAGAATTTTTTTTTTTGAGGCTTAGTTTTCGAGAAAATCGAGTTTGAAAATTCATCGAGTACACGTGTATGCATACAGTCAGCTAACTTTCGACCGAACGCGTTCACAGTGTGACTGGCGACGATTCCTATTTCAAATCCGATTTTCTCGAAAACGAAACCCCAAGCGAAAAAATATTATTTCACGTTTTCTTCGTTGCTTGTAGGATAACGTTCTACTTAGTTCTATCAATAATATTTGATAATAGTCAACTATACGCGAACTTCACAAATATTCAAATTTAATTTTCTTGAAAACGAGGCTTCGAACGAAGATATTTCATCTTTTTTTTTTTTATTTACTTTTACGTATAAACGAAACGTACTGTACAACGTTTCCTTAACGTTACTGTATCGACGAAAAATGTATTTAATATAAAAGCTTTAAAAAGTTTACTTCTCTCCGAATCTCGTTTCTATTTGAACGAAAAACGGGAAAAGGCCATTCGTCGGAAGAAAAGCGTAGAAATGTTCCGATCAAAGTAGCAATTCGTCAACCGACGAATGTGTTTGCCGAAGAATGTGATCCGTTCTGTGCGCCAATAATAAGACTGTAGGCTATATTAAAACAGACAACGGGGAAGGAGTCAACGTACGAACGCGTTGCGATCAATATCAATCGTTTCCAAGGCTCGGTCAAATATTAAGAATTTCTTGTCAAAGAGTACGCGACTTCCTATGACTTCCATTGTGCTTTTATTACCTATCCATTGCCATACGTAGAATGGACAAAATAGATTATTTCGAATCTCAGCAGGAATTCGCGATAGATAAATCGTACGTTTCTTTGAAATTGACAAAGGAATCGATCGATTTAGTTTCCGAGAGGCTCAATTATTAAACTTTTTTATATAGCGCTTTAACGGATATGCCGTGTGTATTCTCGTTCGATTGAAAATTCGAGCGAGATAAATATTAATAATCGCGAGAACGAGCAGCTAACGTTTATCGAAAATTGGCACAAATGACAAAGTATTTTTTCCTTAACAGCGTAACAATTAACTACCATTAATTATCGCAGGGAATTTCGTACGTTACGCGTATACGTAATAATTCAAAATTTCAGAGGAACGTGAAATTCGATTAAAGCGCGGCGAGTGAAAAATGGAGCGAAATCGCGTGGACTGCGAGGCGGGCCGGAACTCGTTTCAACGAGTCGCAGTTTCGACCATCTTTCGGCCTGATCATAGCTTTTATCTTCTCGTGGCAGCAGCCATTCCGCGGCTAAGAACGTTTTAACCAGTGGCATCGAGTATTTAACCGCGGGGCCCGTTAAATGGCAACTAATGCGACAGATCGATGTGCGTTAAAATCTAGCAATTCGACGAACGTAATCGGCCGACTAAACGGCCATTTGCCTATTTCCAAATGAGCCCGTCGTCCATATGCACGCCATGCAAATGTTGCATCTGCAGCTGTCGGTGACTTATAATATTTCATAAGTCATTCCTAACAAATATCGAGATAATGGCTTTCGCTTAGGTTTGGGAGGAACGAGGCGCGTTAACGCGATTCTGTTTGAAACTGCAGTCGTTTAAAACTCTGGAACGCGTCGATGCGATGCCACGGGACGGAAGTTGATTTTTTAATAATCCCAAATAGATATTTTTATGGAAATTCCATATGGACTGCGTTTGTGTATAATGCGATTCGTATAATGTTTTAATCGAAGTTGCGATCAATCGTCAGATCGTTAAATGAAATTATTATTGAGATTAAAATTAATATTCGCCTAGATACGCGTAACCACTACACAAAAGGCGGCACAAAACGATTTTAGTTTTCTTCGACTAGCTCTTAAAATGTCTTTGCGAAATTGTTTCTCCGTGTATTTAATTCTCTTTGTCCATTTCTCTTTCGTCTCGTTATTTACATGCTTATTGTATCTATATACGCCAAACTTTGTACATCTTTCCGTGCTTTTACCTGTACTCCTTGCTTCGCTATCCGTTTTCAGGCGTCGTTGTCTGTCTTCGTTCAGTCCATCTTTGTCGATCTTTGGCCACTGGTGCTCGTCTCTCCTTAGTTTTGTCTTTGCCAGCTATCTCTTCTAGCTTGTCCGTATTTCACACTCGCTGTCTTCTATTTACTTCTAAATACTGACACGACAACTTCGTTCCTCCTCCTAACTGAGCAAGATCTTCGATCGAAAGAAAACCACGTTTTTAACTTTAAGCTATAAAGCTGCTTTTGTTCGTGGAGATTCACGTATCCTCGTACAATTTTCAAACGAATTCGCGTTAAATTTAACGCGGCGATATTTTCACATTTAAGACAAGGCGTAGATATAAATATCGTAGCTTTAGAATTAGATAGGAGATATTCAAGTAAACGATATGTTTGACAGACCGTCGGTCTAGAAGTACACGAACAAAAAACGAGGCATCGGAAGAAATTCTTTTCCAAGTACGAAGAATTCGTTAAAATTTGATTCTTCGAGACCGGTGATATTTTCCTTGAACCAGATACGAGAGAAAACGACGGAAAAACGGACAGATCTCTGCGTATCTGTTTTCAACACTTACGTTTTTAATTGGATTAATTAACTTAACCTCACTTGGCAGCTCGTTCTTCTTTCCTTCGTCCCGCTTTTAACTGTTTTCCTCCTCCTATTCCCCTTTTCCTCCCTTTCAGAAGCGTTCTTTACGCGGCCTTATTCTTCTTTCCGCTCTTGAACCCTGCGAAACGTTACAATGGCTTTTCGTTGCGAGCGCCTGCACACATAATTTTTCCGGGCTAAAGTCACAATTAGCAGAAACAACATCGTAATTTACAAAGAGTTAATGAATTTAAAAAAAGGCCACGCTAGCTTTGTGCGGTGTTGTCTTGTCCCTCGTGCGACTAGATCGTTTTATAACTCTCGAGCAAGATAAAAATTCAACGTCCGCGTTCCCTCGCGAAAATTTGATTTCGTCGTTTGATTTCGCTCCTTTTTTCGTCCTTACTATCGCTCTTATGGCATTTATCGTACGCTACATTTACGTACGAGATCGCTGAATGAATCCTTTTTCCCTTTTTTTTTTTTTTTTTTTTTTTATTGCGCAATAAAGTATCATCGAGAGACGTTTAATCGGCGATCAATTAAGAGAACGAGAAAACGAAATTGCAGTTCTGCCTCGTTCGATTTGATATGAAATCAGAGTAAAGAAAACTGTAGGATCGACATCGACAGAATGAATAATAAATGCCATTTTCAATCGTTCGACGATTTTAGACCAGAGTTGTATTTTATTAACGTATCGTCAAGAAAACATGAGAATATTTTTCAAGAAGGCATTCGACAAAATCGAGCGTAATAATTTAAACGGTATCAAAGGATTATATTTGCCATCTCGATCGAGCTTTCGCTATAAATAAACCGTAAAAGCATATTTATAGTTGGTGGGATATTCGATTAGTTACATTGCTCCCATATATTAGTTCAATCACGATTATGCTGAGTCGGGTAACGTTTCAGGACAACGTTCGATATCGGTAATTCGATATTAGCGAACGATATTCAAGGACATTTGTTACCAATAACACTCGTACAGTCGGAAAAGTTTAACAACGCAGCACGTATAACGTTCACGGGACTGGATTACAAGGGGTGGTTTTGTTAAAATGAGATAAAAAATTCATATATTCGCATCACGTTGGACCAGTTCCTTTCCTGTCACTATACGTTCTCGTTTGAAGCTCACTAGACCCAACTCGGCTCTCTTATGATACCATCCAAAAAAAAAGAAAAAAATAGCCAATAATGCTTTTCTCAGCCCTACAAGGTATCGCAGTCGAGTCGAAAATTGGTTTTCGTCGTTTTTGCGTTTTTCAAAGAAGTTCGGGTATAGGTACTGAATGGAAGAAAATGTTGCAAGGAAACGAAGACGTTGATCGTGTCACGAGAAGTGAATAGTATTTGTTGTACATAGGTTTCATCAAGGCGTTAACGTTGGAAATTACGAACTTGAAAGAGATAAGTAACAACCGATGTGAAAAATGTCAAATCACTTTGCATTTCTATTCTGCGAGTAAAATATTAATCGATATAAAATTTCCTTAATTCTAGTGCCTTTCGTTATTTAAAATCGTTCGCTTTTAATTTTTCTCGATCCTAACGTCGTATTTCTTACAGTATCTATATACTAACTAGTTAAATCCGAGAATATTAAATTTCGTATCGTACAACGTCGCTTACGCTTACATATAGGTACGAAAATTTGATATTATGAAAATGAAACGTAGAGAGCCTGATAAAAAAAAAAACACTTGGTTGGAAAATAAGGACGATAAGGAAATACTTTTTATGGCTACTGTGTATGGAGGATTCGCCATTCATCAGAAAGTTTCCATCGTCGTTCCTACTATGCTAATCTCTCTATCTCCACGCACAGGTACAAACAAATTCCAAAAATAACAGAATTAAATACAAAAGATTTATCCAGTTCTTTCATCTCGTTCGTCGTTCGGCTCGGCCGAACAATCAGCGTTATCGTTAATCGACGTTGCATTCCAACAATGGAGAAAGCTGCAGAACCCGACGAATCCCCGAGAAATTTTACTTCATAATTCCTGTCCTGCCCCTCTCGAACGTTTACTGATTACACTAAATTCCAACAGTCGAGCGACTCGCAAAACTTCCTGCAATAATAACTCCTCGAAACAGATATTCGCAATTAAACGAAAACCTTGCCTTCAGGATCGTGAATCCTCGTAGCTCCGTAAAGTGAAGGAACCATCAGAAAGAGATCACAGAGAAACTAAATTTCTTCGTCCGCTACGATGCAATCTGTTCGTTTCATAATTCATGGGGGGGGGGGAAGAAAAAATAAAGAAGGAATCTCATCGTTAGAGTCAGATATGAAAGTTCCGTGTTCATTGGGCGTTCGAACTCTGCCCCTCGAAGTTGCTCGACTGTAGTTCCGTCTTTGTTTTCGGATGTTCCGCCACTGTTTACTGGTTTTACATGTAACTTCTCGCTAACTGTTCGCCTCGATTTCTGAAACGGGTACGGATGCATGGATTCGATGCTATGCCACTCTTCCCACTGATTGATGACGTTCCGGACCAGTGGTTCGCGGAGTCCTTAGATAAGGATTCCGGAATAGTTTCGACAGTCAATATTTTGTTGGTATCCGTGGTTGCCGGCGATGCTGCTGAATATTCGTTTAAACAGGGGTTTTCGCGCGAGTTGACCGGCTGCGTCGCCAGAGCGTTCGGATATCCGCGATAAAAAAGTTTTAACGAATAAACAGCGCCAGCCGAATCGGAAGTTTTATATCACCGTCACGAAAATATAAATAAGTAAGTGGCGGATAATTCGACGAAAGCGAGAAGCATTGTAAATGTTGCTCGCGGCGTAGAAAATTACTAACGCGTAACTGTGTAATTTATGAAATGACACTGGAAAAGAAAAAATAAGTATAAACGAGATGAAATATTTCAAACAAAGCGGACAAGGATGACAGGATGTCCTTGTTCGAAGAATACGCCGAAAGTTCTATTTTCTAATATCTCAGTCTCATTATCTGACCAATTTTGAGAACCACTGCTCTAATTCAGGGGATTTGGTGCGCGCTAAAGCACTCAATATTTGCAAATCCCACTAATAGATACCGCGATACAAGTATGTCTAGCGAAGAGGAAGTTCCCATTCAAACCGAATATACATACGTCAGAGGGGTAATAAATAAAATAGAAGCATTATTGATTCAAATTCTGAGTTATTCAGACAGATGAATTCCTATTTCAAGTATCTAACATGCCTCTACTTTAATCGACACAATGTTAAATTTCAGGAAAATCCACCGAAAGGTTCAATAAAAATTACTTACCAGAAATGTAATGTACTAATTACAATAGTATGTAATGTATAATTGTATGTAATGTAATGTACGATATTAATTTCAATTTTAATTACAGTTATTTGTCGTATTATGTACAATATTCATATATTGTGCCATTATCAAACGACAATTTTTCCAATTACTTCGCTTATGCATAACTGTGAAAGATAGATAGACAGATAAATAGAGATAGAGATAGAGAGAGAGAGAGAGAGAGAGAGAGAGAGAGAGAGAGAGAGATACCGCAAATCTTTAACGCCACTGTTTACCGTGTGTAGCCAGTTAGTATTGGATTAATTTGGCTCGCGCAGTATGCCATAATTAGCACTGACACTATCATAACTAGCGTTGTTACGGCAAGTCACCTCCCGTCAAATTCCTGCAGAATAAGCAGATTGTTGGTTATGCGTAATCATGCTCGTAAAATTAACCAGAATCTACGCATTCATGAGGCAAAATCGAAAACCTTCCCTGCAGAAATCATACTGTCGAAAATCAGTATCACAACCTTAACGTACATATTGTATCAGTATCGCAACTTTCTCATTTTCTTTATCCGTTATCTTTCCTCTATAGAGCAGTTCGGTTCGTTAATTTTACCGTAGTAATAATCGTAGCCTGTAACGGGACTTGCCGGAAAAAGTATTGTTCCCGTCTAAATTTGCATTTAGACGCAGTGAGATTATCGGGATTTTTTTGTTTCAGAAAACGACTATTGCGACTGATAGCGCCATCTGATGCGGCTATTTGGTACCGTGAGTCCTGTGCAGGCTGGTGCGTAAGAATTTCCCCTAGACGAACTTGGCTACTTGTCAAATCGGTTATCGAACGACCGTCGCACGAAATAAATCGTCGCGAAAGAAATTTTGAAAAAAGATCATGCAGATTTCTATTTTAATCGACGAACGTCGGTGGAAGAATTTTTCATCGATCTGTCGACTGAAATACCGACGCGCGTGAAACGACTGCCGTAACACAGCGCACTCTACTTGCTGAACAAGGTGACTTACCATACACGTAAGCGAGGTTTCACATCGCTTACAGATACGCTGTATAGATACCTCCACCGTCATTTCACGCTGCCAAAGTTAATCCTTAAATTCCTAGGATTAAAAGGGTTGGCGATAAGCATAAATGGGTGTACGGATACGATTCAACGGGGGAAATTGTTAAATCGATTCTTAGTAAATGATGTTTGATTCGGTCAAGAATCGATTAAGCAATTCCATTGGCGACAACTTTCTAATTCGATGAATAGTTGATAATTCCTGTTAATATTAAAATAACGAATTTCAATTGGCGGAATAAGGAATGGAAACGGCATAAATGTAGTTTTTTTTTAACAAGAATAAGAAAAAAATACGAAAAGAAGAAATTACTTTTTGTAATTGAAATTGAAGAAGGAATTCCTCTCGGTCAAACGTTGTTTAATGTACAATTCTTTCTTTTTTTCTTTTTTACCTTTATACAGATAATTTCTACAATAATTCTATACACGTTACGTTAATTCTACGACACTAGAATATTAATATCGTTCCTGTATCAGATGATAGAAGAGAAATCGATATCTTCTCGAGCAGATCCGTGATTAGTCTTCGGCAATGATAGATATTAAATCGTTATATCCGGCGAAAGATTTCATCGACGTCGAAACGTCGAAGCTGATCGCACGAAACAAGACGAACAAGGCGCACGCAATGTGTTCTGTTCCCACGTAATCAAATACTGTCCTATCGACGTTCTCATTTTTCAAGGCAGAAAGTGATTCCACGAGGGATTGTAGTTCGAGATGTCGGAGGTAATCTTCCGAATTGGTCTGATCTTTAGGGATTCGATGAAAGGGTATTGGCACAATTACCGTCACCATGACGTAGCTATTCTGTGGACGTAGCTATTGCGTTCTTTTGATTCTTTTCCTCGCAATCATGTCGACCACAAAAAACCGCGTACCAAGCAAACTAAAAGTTCCTTCGGCGTTCTATATAACTTTTCTCTGTTATGTTTAAAAAAACACTGTTTTTTTCTTGTCTTTTAAAAGATATATCATTTATATTTTAGTAACGGTAGATTTTGTAGCGGTAGTGTTGATGTGGTTATCGCTTCTAAGAAAACTCTACGTCTGATTTCTTTAGTTTTCTTAATCACTGATAGCCATCTTGGGACACGCCTTGTGCCGATAAGGTACAGCCGGCTATAGACAATAGACAGGCGACGATGGCAGACTATAGACAATAGACAGGCGACGATGGCTTCGGGGATTCAGTTAAAAAGTAACATTGTCAGCGTCCGGATCTGCACCAGCTCAAACTGTATTCATACTTATACTTATGCTTCTTTTATATATATATATATATATCTATTTTACAATTTATCCACGCGTTCCTCTATTCAAATATCCAAAAATAACCTCAACTGTATAGTATAGTACAATAACTGTACATAGTACGTAGGATGTATCTGTGGTGTATGGTTAAGATTTTAGAAACAAAGAACGTTCAATTTCGTTATTTTTCTGAAAATGAAGACTATACCTCGCTACTTTGCCACTTATCGTTAAATTTTACCGTTCTTCGTGCGTTTTACACTTTTCGTGAACAACGGTGTTTCAAATTTCGAAAAGGAAATATCCGAAGAGATACAAACGCGAAGAAGCAAGGAGACCGACAAAGTTAAATGTTTAAACGTGCCTAATAGAATTTAATTTTTTTTTGGATTTACTGTACACAATATACTAGCGAAAGTGCAATAATTGCACGTATAGAGTCGTACGATCTTTCTCTCTATCTTTATCTCTATCTCGGCCCATACTACTACTTGTACTTTCGTCCGACTAACAACGCGACTCGACTAATTCTACTTAGATATACGTCTCCGGTGGAGAAACTTTCTACGAACGGAGCTTGGTTTTAACTATGTAACATTCTAGCTCTTCGTTACAAAGACCTTCCAAACTATCATCGAGTACCAGTACCAATAAGTAATTGTTCGATGATCTCTGTGCTGCCCCTTTCTCGAAATCGAAGAAAACAGAAGCCTTATTATTTTCTTCGTAGCTGTCTCGCTTCTCCTCGTTCAATTTAAAATACTTCGTCGTTATTTCGCGGCAGCCTGTACCATAGAACTATACTTAGAAAGCGAAAGGCACGACGAACTTTGAATATTCCCACGTATCTCGAAAAATGCAGAAGAACGCTCGGAGGAGAATGTGTTCGTCGTTTCTTCGCGGCTCTCAAGTACATCATCGACTCTGCTGATCATCCAAGAGAGAATACACGCGCGAGTTCGTGCAAATTGACAAAGAATCGTTCCGGAGGCCTATGACGAGCTATTCGCAGTGACGCGTTGCTATCGGACGTTGGTATTTTCGAGAAGGAACTTTCGAAGGAAAGCGGAAGAAAGTTTTCGGGCGTAGCTGGTAATCCTTAAGTATAAATCTGAAGCGTGATAGGGTTGGCCTGGGACGTGGAAAAGCGGGAAAAATATATATCGCGTTACGTGTACCGTGCCGTTTTCCGAAATAATCGTCGCCGTTTATTACCGCAAAACCTGTCCGGGCGCAAATTCCCACGGTGAGATTCGCTGACTCGCCGCCGGATCTGAATGCATGGCGTTATGTTACGTGAGAAAATCGCGCAAAGGGAGAGAAGATTGCACGCGGGGAAAATTAGATAGTGGCGTAATAAGAAAAGTAAGGGAACTCGTTAGCCGCCTGACAAGAACGTACCTCGCTGTTCTGCCACGCTGTTTTAATTACTACATTCTAATAGGAATTCGTTTAGATTCGTTTTAATTGCTCGTGTAGACTTGATTTTCAGGTCCGCGTGAAGTTACATTAGAGAGAAGAAGGGATAAAATAAAAAGCGAAACGAGGAAACAAACAGAGAGAAAGCAATTAAAAATAATAGGGGGAGGGGGAGAGGGGGGGAGAGAAGTTCCAGCGGGAATTTATAACGAGCATGTAGATACGTATACAAATATTCTATTTATTCTCGTATTTTTACACTGCCGCGTTTCGTGCTTCAATTTCGGAGGGTTTTCAGCCTCGACGATTTGTTTCGCGAAACTTTCCGCGGACATCGTAATCAGCGGAATTTGGAGCCCGCATCGTTCTCTAACGTACGAAAAATCCAAGCTTTCGCGGATAAGTTCGTCGCAGTTTTACCGCTATTATTAATTTACTTTTACGCGTAACCAATTTCACGGGAAAGTATGGTCGTTCAAACTTGCGAGTTACGTATGTGATTCGTTCTTCGAAAGTCTGAATTTAATGACTCTACAAATGTAGCTGAGCTTCGCAAAATTTGCCGGAATTCACGATTCGAAAAGTTGAGCCGACCGTCGAAGACGAAACCACTCGCAATCGATTTTAAAAAACGAGATGAAATTTTCACACTTCTGGAATTTTATAGCGCGTTGCTCTTATACAGATGGTTGATTCGAGAATTTTTTATTTCGTCGCACAGTTTATGACAGTTCGTTCGTTTCGTAGATTCGTATTTATTTTTATTGAAATTTTTAACGATCTTCTTTTAACCGGCGAGAAGAGCTTTCAAACACTCGAGACACTCGCCTAAAATGCTCGTTGTTTTATGGATAATGAGACTTTGTCGTTTTCCAATTATCAAATATTAATTAAGTCGCTAGTGATTCTGCTCGCAACGTCATAAAAATTGTTTAATTTACATACTTTGCGCTTCAAGCGTGGTTCATCAATTCACCTTCCTGTAAAATTAAATAGAACCTGTAATACCAGTAAAACCAAATATACAGACACTTTCGCCTAAGGATCATTTTCAATTCAACTTATCCAACTTAAAATTCTCGAATGCTTAAACTTCTATTTTAAAATACATTGGCGAATTTAACTAAACTTATTAAAAAATCTGATTAATCGATTCATTCTTCGGTACGCAAGAAACATTTAAACGAGCAGGATGTATGTGTGGAATTTCTTTTCGCTCGAATAAACGAATTCTTGATGAAAATGATCCGACTGCCAATTAGTAGATACGACAAAGATTTCACATTCTATGTTACGAGTACATAGTATACAACATCCGGTGTCGTACAAATTGCATCTATTTATATAAAGGGCAATACACTGAACGAAGTATGCGTATACGAACTCGCGTACAGCTGAAGTAGACCTCGATTGAAATTTCAAATGCTTGGCGAAGAAAAAAAAAAAACGTTCATCCGAAAAGACTCTTATTGCCACCCTCAAACGGCGTTTTATTTTTATAACGTTTTATTAAAAATAAAATCCTCCGAGATCTCCGTTTCCAAGAGAGTACGTATAAAAGCTGTGTGTAAAATCTTAGCGGAAACCCCCGAGGAACAATATTAAACTACTAAAAAATATTCGTGACCGAGCCACGAAATTAAACATCGTGGGTAAAAATATCAAAAAATTGTTCTAGCCCAGCTCGAAACGATCTTGCCGTGAGCAACGCGAGTAGAAACGAAATAGGAAGGCGAGCGGTGCGCCGGTGAGCCAGAACTGCGCACAGGTCACGCGGAAACAGTTTTCCTTCGTGATTCAACCCTGTTCTTCCTTTCGGAGAGTCAAGCCCTTCGCTAAATCGTCGCCGGCTGCCTTCCGCTACAAAGAAATCTGTACGCATACGGCTGAGTAATCCCTCGACGAGGCGTGGCGGTTTCTCGGCCTTGGTTCGGCGCAACTAGGACGTCCGATATTAAATTCTCGTAGCGAGGCAAGAAGTAGACCGTCGCCATCTCCGCCGGAAGGGGACTTTTTCGCGAACGCGTCTCGCAAATATTGACACGATATTTTCAACTCGCGTTTTCATGCCGCTCCTGCTATCTTAACGAATTCCATCGGTCATGAAAGACTCGGTCCCTTTTCTCCCGTTCGTTTTCCCCAGTTCGTTGCCGATTTTATTTTTTCTTCCTTTCCCTCGTTCTTTTCCTTTCTCTCCTTTTTCCTTCTCTGTTCCCTTCTGGTCTGCTCTTTTTGGTTTATTCGTAATCGATAAAGGAAGAACGACCTTTCAACCGAGAGCTGACGTTAAATCTTTTTTTGCAACTTGAACGATTCGACGGCGCGAGAATGGATAAGGGAGCAGAAACTTGTTAGCCGACTGATTCCAGTGAACAAAAGCTGCACAATCCGGCAAATAGGTGCCGGCGAAAGGGACAACCCTCGGCCCCTTCATTGTCCAACGTACCCTCTTATTCATTTTCAGCCATTACTTTTCAGGGAATCGAACAGAGCCAGACCGAAAAAAGACGATCTATCCCCCCGGTTTCACCCGTCCGTTACATTATGCCACTATTTTTCGGCATTGCGCTCCACGTTCAACGCTGGACCAGGTCAGGCTTTGGTAACGAAATGACGGTTTCCTCTGGTTTTATCAGGGTGGTTACCGAAGGCGTACAGTTACTTTAGGCAAAATGAATTCTCACTTTTATTAGGTTCGATGTTGTTATATTTCTTTCTTCGTTGACCCAATTTGAGTGTTCGGCGAGAGATCGTTTTACAGTAGGTTTACACTTTACATTTCCCCTTTCTCGGATTATACTTTCCCGAGAGACGAATAAACGAACAACTTGCAATTCGTTACAGTAGCTTTTGAGAACATGGCGTTAATTTCATATAAATCTGTTTTTTTTTTTTTTTTGGTAGAGGTTATCTTATAATCGGTAAATGTATGTTAACGTGAATATCGATTACGAAAATATGAAAATTTATGGAAATTATATATATTTGTAAGCAGTTTATTCAGTATGAATCAATTACCATGAAATGTGAAACGTTGCGAGGGCTACAAAGATTAAGATAGAATTACGATTGTATCATTTTAACTATGATCGTTCACGTGTAGCATATTAAGGCATAAATTAAAGATAATTCTAGTGTAAACGTGGCGGCTTGTACGTTGAGCGTGCATCCGTGGTTGTTTGATGTTTATCGGAACGATAATATAAATGAAGGATAATATAGAAATATATAATAATATCGTTATTGGTTTATTTACATATCCGATTATCGATCATCCGAAGCAATTAGATCGAGTTTACATTTGTGATGGCGTATTGGGCGTCACTGAACAAATATTTTTTCCAATAATTTATGTCCAAACATGTAGGATATCTATTTACCTGTTCGCATAGAATGTAGAAACCGGTGATTAAATGAAATTCGGAATCCAGGCAACTTTGAGACGAAAGAAAGAGGGAACGAGTCAAATCGGTATTCGATACGATATTCATCGACGGTTACGCTTTAACGATTGATTAAAAAGTCGCCAGGGAACGAAGGAAATAATTCTGTACTACGCGGTAGAGTCACCTCAGTAGAGTAGAGATAGAGTCTACAATGAATCGTACAATGTGGCACAACAGATTAATTATTGCGCCTGGAGATGAAAATTAACGAGAGAAAGTATACGGTTGGATAACGACAAATATTATTCAAGACTTGGCATAAAATAATAATATCGTTCGTGCGAACTCCGATAATTACGTATGCAGGATAATCGTTATCTTGTTTATAATCGTCGTATGACTATCACGATAGGTTGTGAATATGTATACAGCGACGTTAAAAGGAACAGTTCGTTCCTTGCCGTTAGTTCATTATGTATCGCGAGAAAGATTAATAAAAGAAATGGGACTAATAAAAGAAAGAGATATACTGATTCGACATTCGCTCACGGATATCTGCCGGCGTCTAAACGACGTAATATACGACAAAACGAAAAAGTAATGTCAAGTGACGCTTGACATGCACGCTGTACCATGGTAGCCTGCCTCGTTGAACTTCGTACAGTATCCAAGAGCGAAATGTTCGATTGCAAGAAGGTAGAAAGGTGGAAAATGGAAAGAACGGATTGAATGATAAAAAGAAGGTAGAAAAAATATGGTGAATCAGGGAAAATTTCTGATAAAATAGATCGTTGTAGTTTGGTTAAAAGAAGCCTGGCAATTTTATAATCAGAGTTTCTGTTCGAAGGAACAATGGCGACGATAATGACGTGGAGTCGATCGAGCGAATTTGTCCTGTTAATTCTTACACGGTCTTGGGTATTATACGTATTGTTATTTATTAATACACGCATTATTTTCATTTTACTATACTATGGATACCGTACTACAAAATAACTGCAGTATACCACAAAATATATTTTCATATTTCAGTTATTAATTCTCCTAGTTAAATCGTTAGGATTGTAAATTATAAAGTAAAATAACTACCTGGTGGTTACGTAAAATACATAAATATTTATAAATCATCATAAACGTTGAGTTATTCCCCGGGGAAATTTTTTTCGGAAATCGATTTACCTGGAAATATACGGAACCATAGCAGCGTAATTAGGTACCGTATAATTAAGTTTGATTTAAAATAATTTAAATTTCGCCAATGTACAACACAAGCCACATTAACATTCACTCGTTATTGTGCGAGTATGTGGTTTCATTACGTGGATGGATAGAGAGATTAAACACGCGTCGATACGTTAATAATTTTTCTTCATTTTTCGAACGTATCAGGTAATTATATTCGTTCGAGTTTCTATCTTTGCAGAAAATCTAGACGGAAAGCGTAGAATTTATATAATTACGAAAACTTTATAAATTGCGAGAAAAATAGCAGCGCGATAATGCATCACGTCGCAATACGCGATTCGCGTGACGTTTAATTCAAGTTTTCTTACGAGACGGAACCAACGAGACGATGTGACTCTCGAGGAGGAATCCAAAGTACGGAGGGATAACAATAGAAAAAGCGGAGGTAACGTCTGCCATGCGAACGGCCGATTGTCGTAACCGCGGCCCGGATTTCACCATGCTCCCGTTTCGATCGCAGAAACGCCGATAGAAATCGCTAATTCGCTTTTGTTCGTTTTCCTTGCCGCGAACGTGCGAGTTCCCAGAGTTACCAGCGCGGCAATGAGCCTTTGCTGCGATATGCTTCGACAGCACAAACGCGGAACTAGACGAATTCGTCCATTTTGAATAGAGTTCTTAAGCACAAATTGTACATTTATCGAATGTTAACTAGATCGATACGCGTTCTTTTATCGCTTAAAAGTACTTGATTATCTGCATATTCGAAGATTTCTTGTCGTTTCGACTAAAGTATGGCGTACACGCCACATCGTATTTTAACAAGCGAATTACTAACTAAACGATAGATTCGTTTATTTACTCACAACACCGGTGTTAAACTTTAACGCGCTGTGCTTCTTTTACGAAATCCCTCGGAAATAATATATTTCCCTTGGTAATAATTCCTATATAGTTTCCAAAGTACTAGAAGATTTCGGGCTTGAAAATGTTAATACGTAATAACGATAGAATTCTTTTCAGAAAGGAAAGAAGAGAGAGGAAAAGATTTCCTTCTCCTAATCAATAACAGAAAGAAGAATAACCAAAAATATCACGAGGGTCTTTCGTTGTTTTCCTTTAGAAAAAATATACTGGTCTATATCCCTAATGGGAGTAACCCCTTTTCTCGAGAAAGTTATGATTCTATTCTTAGATATTATCGTATGAGAAGTGTGGCAAAATAAATTCAGGGGTGGAACAGACGCTATTGTGTAGGTATAGTTTACGCGTGATATCCAGGATGAAGGGAATAATTTGTCGATTTTATGATAGCATATTTTACGTTGGGTGTGCTGAATGCACATATGTAGTAGTTGGAGATGGTACGTGGTATTAAACGAGGTAATAAGATGTCTGTGTTACACGGATGAGTTGATTAAGCTTCTAGTCTGAACTTCACTCGTTAGAAGTTCATTTGGCGCGAAAATCTCTTAAATGAAGTATCGTTCTTGATTTAAATATCGCTGTTCAAAAAGTTGTTGACGCTTTGTTATATTTTATGGACCTGATAAAGTCGAGGTCTGCGTGATAAACGTTGTGACTAATTTAAATTGCACCTTACAGAGCAAAATCGCGAGAGTTTACTAGCTTTTCATGAATATTTAACTTCGACGGATTTCTGCTCGCTTGGAGCGCCAATCATAAGAAAATAAGCAAACGTAAAAAAGACACGATTTATCCCTTCGTAATGCGAATAATTTTTTCCCAGAGGATATAATTATTTTTTCAATTTACAACGCTAATCGATTTTTAATCATCGGCATGCATTTTCCTGTACCATTCGGATTGCTAATGTATTTTGAAACAATTTTTAAAATATTTAGGCGTTCGAGAAACGAAATGAATGATGATTTATTTCTTAAACAAATATACATATGTATGTAGATTTGCGGGAATAAAAAATATAAAATTCTCTTTGTACGTAATACAAAAGGCTGCGGTTTATCGACTAATATCCTCCCCCTCTCTCCAAATTTAAATTTACCTTCCAATTTTGAAATTAATTTACTTTCGAATTAAGCGAATCCATACACTAAATTAAAGAACTTTTAAAATTCCTCAAATTTGAATTCTTGCTGAAAAACTGTTGAATGAAACTGACTTGCCACTGAATGAAGATGAAATTGCGAAAACCTACAGATAATTTTATTAATTTTGCATGCAAACCAGAATTGCTTTAATAGTTAAAGCTAATAACGGAGCTGGGGTAGAATTTTCGTGTTTTCGTATCTTTGTTCGACAGAAGCCTGGGAAGGTGCAAGTAAAAGTCCAATTATACGAGACAAGTGAAAATCGAAGAGCAAGCAATTTAGATTGCGTTTCTGCAGATGATAAGAAACTTTGATTCTTCGATTACCCCCCCCCCCCCAGTTTCCAATAATCGTAAATGGATGAGTTCATGGAGTTATTTTACGCCGAGGAAGTGACGAGGAGAGGGGAAAAAAGAATAGATCTACAATTCGTCATAGCTGAAAAGGGAGCTAACGGTGTAGTGATTACGGTTTACCTTTTTGCTATCTGAGAACTTGGCCAAAATAATACGTATAACGTATAATACTTCACACTTTGGTTAACGAGTATCATGTAACTTCCATTGTTAACTCGATAACGAGAGCTTTGTTCTTTGTAGTTTTTCCAAAATTTTATTTCTCCCGAAACACAAAGATATTAAAATAGAATAATTAAAGGTTACGAGGAAGATGTTTTTCGCTATTTTTATATTTATTATAATAACGTACGGAATATCCATTGTACGTATACTCTTTCAAGTAGAAATAACAGAAGAATCTTCTATATGAAAGTGAGAATAACGGGGAAATTTTATATAACGTGTTTATTAATATTTATTCGTCGTTGAAAATCATACAAAAATTCGGAGAATCGTTTACATCAGTGAAACGACTTATTGACTTGATCATCCGTCGCTATAATCACGAGAGAGAAAAAAAAAAAAGAAAAAACGGAACAATCTTGCCTCGTTTTTTGAGCTCGTAACAGGGTGTTCGATGCTATAACGATCGTCGACAATTCGAAGATCGGCGTTCGTTTCTACTTCAGCCGGCTGCACCAATTAGTAGACACTTGACAGCTAGGCAACTTCATCGTGGAGTTGCAACTTAAAAACAGCGAAGTGGATACGAAGCGAGAAACTTGGTGGACGTGATTCGATGGGCAAATATAAACGACCTCGCAGCTTCGACAGAGCAACGGTACACGCGGCGTTCATTAAATCGTAGCAATTACTCGGTCTGGTTCACCGATGCTTTTCAAAATTATCGCGCGTTTCGAATTTTCAAGACGACAATCGCGCGCAGTAACTATATTACCCGAGTTGCGCTACAAATTAATTTTTACTTGTAACTATAACTTATAACTCTGGCAATCGAAACGAAGATGATAATTTTACACTTGAAAGTCAGATTGATTCAAATTCGTCTTACTCGCGATTGAGTTACACATTATCGATCAATATATATTGCAAAAGTGACTAATCTATTCGTCAATGCCCAGACCACACCCCTGTATGTAGAAACGTGAAACTTGGACAGTGTACTCGTTTTATAAATTTATAATACCTACAATCCTTTCACGATTTTTAAAAATACGGATCTTAAAAGGGTAAAACGAGGGTAATATTTTTTTTTTATAACATGACCGTGCTTCTATGACCAATGAAGTTAGAGACGTGAAATTCGGCATATGAATTTTGTTTGAAATTTAACCCGTATAGGGATGAGAAAGGGGTAAGCTGTCTTCTCAAAGGATAGCCGCATTTCTATATCCGCTAAAGCTAACGATATGGGATCCGGCAAACAAACTCCTCATTAAAAATGAGGGTAAACGCGTTCCAGAGTTTTTCGAAATTTACTTCCTAAAGGCTTTCCAAACAGAAGGCAATAAACATAAATAATCGTAAAAACGAATACTGTCAAGTCAAGTAAAAGCGAAGTCATGTCATAGTATATAGCAAGCGAATTATAGCATGTTATATTATTGATATTTCTTTGTCTTATAAAAATAATACACATATATCTGTGTTGCTTTGTAAATAAAAAGAAAAAATTAATGGTAAAAACTGTTTCAAGTAGAACGAGCGAACGTACATCCTGCTGTTTATCGACAGAAATTTTACTTTAAACAAATTATAACTTTGAACAGATGGTTCTGAAAAATTCTTTTTTACAGATTCAATAAAGAAACAGTTCTTCATCCTACGGAAGTAGTACTCCACATAATTGTGTCGCGGAGCGCGATGTATCCAAGAAATACGAGCGAGTGAAATTATAAAGTATTACGAAGCATATAAAATAAAGTATTCTTCTTAATAATGTGTATAATAATCCAACGACTAGAAGCAACATTTATCAATGACAAGTCATCGTCGATCTTCGACAATCCGATTATAAATTTGAGTTGTAAACTATTAACTGTACATTAGAATTTCAACTCAAAGTTTAAAAAATTATCGAATGCTATTATCGGCGCCTTAGATGTTGCTACTTAAATTGATCATAATAATAGCCATCATAATAATAATCATAAACTAGTAAAACCGAAATTTACGTTTCTCTCATAGAATCGATTTTAAACATAACATTACGTTGAAATTAAATTCGTCGTTCGTCGAGTACAACATATCACGACTACTTTCGACCGCAAATAACAATAAACATCATTTTCAGAATCCTGAAAGTTGTTGCTCGATACGCACGAAAGAGAGATGAAACAATTTTGCAACATACGAAGAGCACTACGCGCGCATAAATCCTCGGAAAGGAATTAATTCGTGCAGTTCAATTCGTCCTCAAAATTGGTCACATTTTTCCGGTATTTCATTGGTCGATAGCCATGGAATAAATAAGTGGACGCTGTTTACCATTTCCCCCTATTTTCTTGTTTTCTTTTTATGCCATTGACCGGGACGAAATAATACTCTATTGCCTTTGGTAAGCCAATGTAAACGACCTAGCTTCTCACGAGCCATGATAGAGGAACGTCGTTTTTCCAAGGAAAGTTTATTTGGGATTCACGTATATTTCACTTCTGTTCGCCACGGGAAAGAACGGGGATGAGCGAAGCGTAGCGCAGGAGGAGAAGAGAAGGCGAAAAGAGGTAGAAACTTCTTCGCGGAGGTAACGGAAAGTTAATACGATAGTTGCGATTCAATTCGCAGGCTGCAGGGATAATTGTACAGGCACTCTCTTCGTTCCCTTTTTAATTAAATGTCGTATTAATATTTACGATGAACGCGACATTATGCCAATGTTCGGTATTACGACGAATCAAACCGGGTTAAGCCGAATGCGACTACGCTACGTCGCGAGAAGTAGAAACTGAAACGAAGCAGACTCGTAAATTCTGACACTCGTTGGATATATCGAAAGTTTGGGTGAAAGGTTTGCGAGAAAATTCTAGAGTCCATGAAGTATGTAAACGCAATTACTTTGGTTGATTGGGTTGTTAAGAAATTCTTGGCTATGTCGTCGGAGGAGGAAATAGTAATAATAACTTTTACATTTAACTAAACGAGTTTAAACGTGTTTGATACAATCATATGCATTTTAAGGTATTGAGTCTATTTTATCCTTCTTCGGGTCTGCTACATCATTTGAAACGTCTCCTCCCTTATAATCAGTGGATTTCTTACGTTTATTATTTTTTTTTCTTTTTCTTTTTAATATTATAAGGATTTTTGGACGTCGAAACTAGAGCGATACTTGGACACGAAAATCCCAGGACCATAGCAAACCATAGCAAAGTTATATATATATATATATATATATATATATATATATATATATATGTCTTATAAGTTTTGAAACTATCGAAAGACGATGAAAATAACACAGATTTAAAGCGAAGTTGTTATACAATTGAGAGATTGACGTCATTGATGGTGATTCGTGCAAAGCCAAAATTCTCGTGAACTTTAGAAAAATTTCTGAAAATTGTATTCCTACGAAGTCTTGTAAACGACGAGTAATAATTGTACATTTCAAAATCAGGCAAAGAAAAGGCACATTTTTGCACCGAATCGCGGCACATCGGCACAAACTTTTGCCTTCTGTACGTGAATATAAAGTCCCTCTATTTTTCCATGGAGAAATTTTCGTAGGAATATGAACAGGTGTATTTTTACGCTTTGAAGGGAGGCAAATGATGCCTCTGGAGGGTCGTCTTTCACATTTTCGAGCGAGGTAACGTTTGTTTTATGTTTCGAGAACAACGAGGAGCAAACGTTCCGAAGGATTTGTTCAGGAACTGTCGATAAAAGCTATTTAACGTTCGGATATTCGGCCGCTTTTCGTTTTCATTATAATGTAATGCGCCACGACGTGACGAAATTTCATATCGGCGGTGAAACGTTTACGGAGTTCGATTATAAGTAAAACATCACACGTACGTCGCGTACGCGATACAACTTGGCCGTAATTTCTCATCTGAAACTGTAACGAGACCGGCATTATCTGAATTATAGCTCGCGGCATCCACGATAATGGAAATAGCCCTGTGAAATGTATCGACTGCGTCTTCAGAAAACGAAATACCTCGCGAGATACGGTAATTTAAGAAATAGTCTGCACGTTTATCGCATGGGTATTAATATAAACCTCACTGATGTCAAATTAACTTCACCGTTTATCTGTTTCTCTTTGTTTTTTTTTAATTAATTAATTTCTCAATTTCATTACCTAAGTACACGATTAACGTTCGATTCTAAAAATAAACAGATCACTTCCACGAGATCCCCTTCGAAATTCGTTTCGTATCAAGGTTCTTTTAACGCCATTCTCCTTATAAATGTTTTTTAACCGTTTTATTCTATCAACTTTGTCATACGTTTCTTTCTCACGCGTCTTTGCATTTAGCTTAACACTTAGCTTAGCTCGATGTAAATACACAGTTGCAAAATTATTGTTTCCTTTTCAAGACCTCGATAGAGCTCAACGACTGCATAAAAATCGCCTCATTGTACTTTTCCATCTTTGAGCTGGAACAATCAAAGGAGCCGACTGTACGCAATCGAGCTTTGCTTTCTAATTCAATCCCTCCTCGAGGCCAGCATCGATAAACTAGCCTTTTCCTTTGAACCTTAAGAATTTCCTTATTCTCGTCGATAACGAGTCAACGAGAGTTTGTCATTAACGAGAAGAAAGTGTCGTGGTAGAAGGCCAAGGTCAACCACTTGAAAGCATCCACCCGCCATTTCATTATGCTTCTACACGAATTTCCCGGCAACGAATTCGCCGACGGACGAACCGAGCAGATCGTTAGATCCAGGACAGAATTCACGAAAGGTTCGCTGACTTTAGACAAACGTCGAACAAAGTGGAACAATTTTAAGGGCAAGGCAGATATTAACGAACTTAACGTATTTGTTAAATTTCATAGCCACGCCGTTAAAGAGCATACATTTCCATCAACATAACGCAATTTCTAACATAAATCTTTTATTTGCCAACTTCTTATTTCTACATTCGTATATTAAAAAAATCAGCGTACGGTACGAATAATGTGTTTAAATAATTTTGCGAAATGTATTTGAAACGTACGATTTGTAATTGTTGCACAGATCTTTTAATTTGTTTCAAATTTGATCTCGCGTGGTTCTGATGGTTACACCACGTTGCGCGTCGTACAAAATCTCTTGCGCGACACTCGAGACACGTTTAGAAAAAGTTTCCCTAAGTGTTCAAATTCTTCCGTGACCCATTTTATGTTCAAAAAGTAGCGGAAAGAGGCATCTAATTTCTAAACGACGCGTTTCAACGAATTAACAGCTTAACGGTAGAAACCGCGCAAGATTACGAGACGTTACGAGACATTACGGTACAAAGTACTCGGTATTCCATTTTCTTCCAGGAGGCAACTAGAATCCAAGAAACCGAAAGAACCGCCGTAACGCGAAGTTACGAACATCCCGATCCGGTGGAAAACCGTAGCCACGCGGCGAAAGCGAGTTCGTTCTCTTTCTTATTTTTCGTCAGGCGAGAGCGTGCGGGGTTGGGTCAACGATTTTCTGACGTTTACAATGAAAGAAAAATACACGTTGCGCTGTACATTTAGTTTCATAAAACAGACCGACCCCGGAGCTCCGGAATACCTCTTTCGCCCCCGAGCTTTGCACGCTTTTTCTACTGTTTCTTCTGTCTTCTCCTCCACCGGAGAGAAAACCAGATTATTTTTCGCAGCGTTTTCCAACGCAAAACTGCGGTTTGGTCATTATTGTTATTCATCGTCCATTGAAACAATGGCTCGTAAACTGTCGTTTCCTATCTTTTGTTGGGCTGCGGTTTCAATGGATTCGTATTTTGACGAACTATTTTGAGAAATAGTATATATATATATATATATATATATATACTATTATACATATATATATATATATATGTATGTATGTATGTATGTATGTATGTATGTATGTATGTATGTATGTATGTATTGCATCGCAAACAAAGAAAGTTCTCAATCTAAGCTTACCCCTTTAAATTGCTTAAATTATACAAAGTTACGTTTCAAAGAAAATTCCACTCCAAGCAATTTTTAACGAAATCGTCTTTAAGTTAAAAATAGGTATCCTTGAGTTGCATCAAAGTTTTCCAAACTGACAGTGGGTACGTATTTTTGCGAATTGAAATAAAATAGTAATTTTTTACCTACATGTATGTGCGTGTTAAAACAAATAAGGAAAAAGGAGGAAAACAAACTAAAATTTGGGAGGATTAATAACGTGACAATTATCGACTGAATATTTACAATAAATACTAGGAATTTATGTCGTTCGTAGTTTTCAGAATAGCGACGGGAAGCTGGGCTAATCACAGTTGCCTGGTATTTTCTTTCCATTTTCCGGAATTTACATTTCATCACGTTGATAACTTCATCTCCTGTTGAATAGATCCGAGCAAAAGAATCGTCGGTTCGTGGAATTCTGATAAAATCACCGGTCGAAGATCAGCGTTCGTGATCAGGTGGAAAAGAAAAAAGAGAGGGACGGTAGAAAAAGAGGGAAAAAGCGAAATATTTGTAAAACCACGCAACGTGGCACGTGAGAAACGAAAGGACGAGGCATTTTCGTACGTCCAGGCTCATTTGTGAAAAACCAGAAGCTTCGTTCCGCTATCTTGTACTGGGCTCGTGGAAACTTTTTATTTGACGTTACATGTATTATCCCCTTTGTCTGGCCCAATTAGATGTTCTTATAATATGCAGCGGCTCGGTAATTAGCAAGGTTGTCGTGCAAATTTCGTCCAGTTAGTTTGCTTGATTGGGGACAAAGGTAGTTATTAAATAGATCAACTCCGCCTAACTGACCAATCGTTGTAAACAAATAAAGTGCAGGAGTAAAGAGTACATTTTTCTGATTTCTAAAACGAAGATAGATCCGTTTATATATTAACGGATTGAGCATGAATAAATACACGCGTTGTTATTGGCGCATATAGCGCGTCATTCGATTACTATCTTACAATTATATTCTAAATAACACTATTATACTAAACCGATTATTATGCCGTTGAGTTTGTCATTCCGACAGAGATCAATCAAACTATCGCTAGTTGGTAAATACGATCGTTCGAAATAAAGATACAAATTTATAATGAAAGAAAGATACAACGAGAGAAGGAAAGAATATCCAATAAATGCGTCAAACTCGAGACTACTATCGTTGTTAAGAATCGATGGTGTTGAATCGCTGTTTTTGATTGTTCGTTATTATTTAAAAAATTGATAAGTATGCGTTGAAAGTATGCATATTCGGTCGTAAAAATATGTGGTTACGTTAGATGTACAATATATCTTCTAGAGAATTATAAACGGAAAAGGAAATTATTCGAAATATATTTATGACAGATGTAATAATTATTTTCAACGCAGTTCCATCCAATTTGTAATTATTCGTTGAAAGTTTTGCGATAAATCGATTTATATTTTTCTACAACTAATTCAGTGTGGATAAAAAAGTTTTGGAAATTATTTTTCGTTGTCTGAATAAAGGTAATTTAAGGTGTTATGGAAAGGTGGCGTTCCCATGAGATACAAAGTCACATAGCGTGACACCAAAGGAAACATATGTTCAGCCACAACAGAGTAACGACACTAATAATACCTGGCTCTCCCAAAATCTCTGACAAACAGGTTGCGAAATATAATGGGGCATTGCGGTTGGTCAAGGCCATCTGACAATGAGAATTAATAGGTTATTGGTTCATTGCTAGATTATATGATTCAGCCGAGTATTACGTGTTGTGAATTTTCGATAGAGGTATAATCCAGATATTCTATTATCTTTAATCCGTACGATGCAATACAATTTTCGAAAATATTCCGATTATCGAAGAATATTTGAAATATCATTCAAAACAGTTTCCAATATTTATAGGTATATTTATCGCAAAGAGGAAAATTTTGTTTAGGCCAAAAGTATCTTTGTCTTGATATTTTAATACGTATACGATAATACTCTATACATTATACAATCAATCGAAACAATCGAATGTCTTTAAATCTCGTCAAACATACGATATACATCTAGCGTAATAAAATAAATCTTTTATCTTCTTCTCAACATAGAAAGTTCTTTCCCTTTTTTATTAGAAATCCATACTATTTCTATCGAACGATGCCAGATTGCAATTTAATACGTGCAATGAGAATTTATTTATTTAACGTCCAACTAAAAACACCGTTTCTCGAGCAATTTTTCTAAACGTACGCGATAAATCATCGAACATACGATATACACAGTACGACGAAACAAATTAATTAATCGAAAGTATTAGAAATTATCCAAACGAATAACGTTCGATAAATCATTCTGCCAGATGGTTTACAACCGAAAGATCTTAATTCGAGATCGCAGGACGTTTCCACCACCTTTGGACAGTGCTGCACGATGAGTACACGGCACGCTTCTCCCACCTGCGAGCCATCCCGGACGGATATACGAGAGCAGCCGTGGCAGGCAGTCGGCTTCCTTCGTAGGGACATGCGCAGCGACCCGCGGAACGACAGGTGCGCGCCGTTCGCCACGAACCGCTTAGTTTCGGGTGAGCGTACGAATCGGTCGTATCGCATCGTGCCACCGCGTCTCCCGGCCCGTCAGTCGGTCGCGGCCTCTTTCTCTATCTCTATCCGTCGGTCGTTCATCGCGAATTTCTCTCTCGTTTGGACGAACAAACGCGTAACACTCGTGGTACACGTCTGACGCGGTACCACGCGATTTTTGACACTCGACCAGCGCTCGGTTCGACCGATCATCGTTCTCCAAAGATCGTCTCCATTCTTAACACAGATCGCGCGCGATATCCACTTCATCGAGGGATACCAAACCCTTCCCAGTAGCAGCAGCAGCAGCAGCAGCAGCTTGTCGACGCCCTGGACCCAACTCTATCTCCCTCTGTCTCTCTCCTCTTGTCTCTTCCGTTCTTTGCCATCCAGTCACCGTGGCTGGCTGCATAGTAGCCCGCCGTTTATCGAGCGTGCACGTGCTCCGTGTCGCCTCTCCTGTCGCGCTCTGCTGACACGTTTCTAGCAACCCGACGGATCTCGTTTATAGCAGAACAGAGTCTTCCTTCAGAGGCCTGATTCGGTCGTATACACGTACACCTTGCTATATATGCGTCATTAACGATGGATTTGTTGTGATCTGACGGGCGTGCGTTGCGTCTGGATCCAGAGAATCGGATGTTTTGCGAAAAAGATCGATATTCGTGGGTGTATCTTGGAGGCGACGATTCCAGGTGCCCTCGAGCTCATTTGAAACATCACGAACAGTCTGCGTTACCGTAGAACTCCATTCCGGCTGAAATTTCTGGTGTGCGACTGTACGGAGCACGACCTGTTGTTTGGAAATTATTGGCCCTCCGTCGTTGGCCAGTGAGTTGTGTGTTGGCCGTGAGTGAAGGTCGGGTAAGCTAGAAGATAGATCACGGTACAGTGACCTGACGAATGTGGTGCGTGAATTATTGAGTCGCCGTTTCGTTCGCCGTGGCTTGTTGATTTCTCAGGATGGGCTGTGGACTGGATTTACTTTGCAGGATTATCGGCTGGGACATGATCGCGACAATTCTGCTGCTGCTTCTCGGCTCCGTTCAACTTCCTCGAGGCGTTAAAGGTGAGTTATCGCTGTTTTATTCTCTTCGTCGGTAGTCTCGGATAGTTTTGCGCGAAAAGAAAACGCGAGAGGAAAGGCGAAGGAGGAAGAATTATTTCGCGCGATACAACGAGAATTCGGGATGTGTACGATAGGCGGAAGGATCGTGGAAACGGTTCGTGCGTGAATTCGAGAAAAGTTACACGTTCTCGAGGAGATATTTAGAGGTTGTCGGGGAAGAGAGAAAGAGAGAGAGATGAGAGAGAACGTTGGTACGTAGGAAAACGGGTCGAGAGAAAGGGCAGGAATGCGCGTGTGTACAAATGGGCCGCGATACGCGCAGGAATTTACGAACGGAAAACGCGTGAAAACCGAGTGGGAAGTTTTTGAGAGTTTCCCAACCACTACTGTGCGGACAAAAAATGTACGGCTTTGCTTTCCGTATAGCGCGAACGGGTAGCGAAGTTCGTTCGTGTCACGCGTCCTACGAACGTGTTTTACGAAATTCATGAAACTCGCTCTGGTTGTAACCGAGACAGAGCCACCAAGTTACTTGCACCCGAACGATAAACAAACCCTCCCGATTGTTTGTTGCTCGAGAAACACGACGCTTCGGGAAATATTGGCCGCGACACGAAGTGTAATTTCAATTGGTGATCCGGGTTAATGGGTTGAGTAGCTTGTAACGTTGGATCGTGGAACGTTTTGCGTAATTAAGGCGATACGAGGTGTATACGTATAGATATATGTAGATAACAGTGTTGCGTTTTATTGTAAATCGTTCGCTAAATAAATATCATACGTCTGTTGGGCTTTATTTGTACAATCGTAAATGCTACTAACGTAAATATTTTTGTTGTAAATACAAAATCACAGAAATGAAAACGATACGTGATTAAATGGTTTTAGTAATGTTTATAATACACTGCCAATTCAAGCTATCGCTTCGGTCCAAATACTTTCGGATAACGAATACGATAGTTATAAATAGTTGAGGCAGAAGTAAAGGCGATTATTAGTTGTCAGAACGCGTAGAAATTTCGTCCCGTCCCGTTATATATTTAGTAGACTATTCGTTTTTGTCTACAACTTTTTTGCGACTTAAGATATTTTTTATTGAAATGGAAAGATTTACTTGATCTGGCTCCGTTATAGTAACATTGATAACGCGATATTCGTTAAAGCTACCGTACGAACAAATTTATTACAATTTATAGTCTTTCCTCTTTTCGAAATACAACGTATCGATTAATTTTACTAGTTTTAATTGGTAGAAATGTGCTCGCGTTGCTGTCGATAATATCGAAACGTTCTTGGGATCCATTGGATTAGATTCACAGAGCACAGTATCGATGCTCCGTCTGTAAAACTTGCATGGAGGTATCGTCTCCGTCATCGAGCAACTAAATGGACGAAGAACTCGTCAAACGTTATATAGAAATTATTATCGTAATAAAACGTAACATTTACATTTAGCGTTTGAGAACCGTATAAAAATTTTAATTCGTTGGCTATATAACACGAGACAAATATGTGATATTCTGGCGAATTGAAGCACAGTGCATATTTATAGACGCAGAATCTTCGAGCGAGACAGAAACCCGGCTCAATCACAATTTCGAGCTCGTACAATGAGCCCCTGATGGATTGTTTCAGGTTGTTTTAGAGCAGATTTTTCCACGTTTGTCATATCTGTTCGTAGTTCGTCTCGAAAAAGAAAAAACAAACCTACAAGTTAATTTCGTACGAACCCTCTGTTTCCACCGAGTTGACACATTTGAACTCTCTCTATTTTTTGGAGCACCATATTTTTCCGAAATTTTCTTCGTCCATGATTGCGTGTAAATTAATCAACGTATCGTTTTATTTGACGTTATTTAATTTTTCGCTGTCATAATCGTGATCGTAACTTTAAAACTATTTTCCACGGCTATTGTCTACGACTGGGAACCGAGAGTATTTTTTTCCTTTTGTTTCTTTTTTCGATACCAATTAATAGCCCGTAGGGGTTTATTTTCAATTTGTTCGACGTTGACCATTATTGCTCGATTTTTCTAGTTTTCCACGGGATTGGTTACGCAGAAAAGAACCTGCTGTTTTATAGAGTGCTTTAATGTTTCCAAGTGCCTTTTCCAAGCGACGTTTTCCCATTTCCATGTGCCAGAAATAGAATAATTGCAAACATCTCGCGAGCCACAACTGCTTTTCGTAATTCGTGGATCAAAAAATATACAGTGTGTCCGGGTTTTGCAACAGCAAATTGCATCAAATACGTCCCGAATCTTCGCATTAACATCCGACGTGTATTAACTTTTGTTTGATAAACTTTCTCCTTTACAGTTCCGCACAAAATAATAATCCATTGACGCGATATCCGATGATCTCGAGGGTCAAGAAATTGATCCTCCTCGACCTCATCGTTGAGGGTAATGGTCATTTAACCATGGGCCGGGCTGCTTGACCTCGGCAAGTAAACATTGTAGTTTGTGTAAACGTATCGGATAGATATCGGTAATATGTTCTTATGCTCACAACGCCAGCCCGTTGTCATTTCGTATTTTCGTTCTAACCTTTTGACGAAGCGTTTAAGAGCCCGCGTTTGTATCACATTTTTCTCATAGTTTTGCCTATAAACTAACTTTTGCTGGGAAATTTTTGCGGGAAAAATCTAGGACGTTCTGCATAGGTCAACAGTTCTAGCATTTGTCTTCCGTTTTGTCTCTTAAAAATTTGATTATGGTATACAGGGTCGAAGACTTTAAGGGCTTATAGTATTCGCCAAGAGAAGCAAAAGTGTCCAATCGATATAGGTCCTGTAATCAATCCTTTCGACGTAAAATCGATTTTTATCATTTACGAACAGTGGATGTCGCGAATAAGTTCCTTCGTTGAAAGTAAACAAAGAGATTGATTCAGGACTACGTTATGATTATGATAAATGGATACGAGCTTTTCATTGCGACGCAAGGAAAACATATCGAACATTTAGTATAACGGAGTAGGCTCTTACTTTCTTCGTGTCACTTTACTTTGGTGTCGGTAATAATTTTGTGTTGATAGCCTTGAATCAACGTATTTTTTAATCATTCTCGCTACTTACGTTCAAAGAAGAAACGACGTCGAATGTACGTAAATGATAAATATCGATTTTACGAAAGGACTGATTTTGCAAGAGCTATATGTTGATTGAGCGCTTTTTGTTCCTCTTGATGAATGGGTACGATAGGTCTTTAAGGTCCTTGGACCCTTTTCTTTTAATACCCTGTATAATACAAGCAATTAGTTTAATTAAAAAATGATATAGCGGATATACAGTGTAATCATTCACGAAGGTATTCAAATATTTGCAGACTCCTTTTACGCGTATTATGTGTATTATAAAAAATTTTTTGAAATTCCGTTAATGCCATAAGGAAACCCATTTATCATGATTGTATAGGCAAAGTTTGAAATAAATCTGAAAACGTGGAGTCATATCTCATCGCAGCAAATGAATGTTCTACTGTAGCTAATGCAATTTAAAAATGTTTTGTGTATACATTCGATATACACCTAAAAGTTTCGTATGACGAGTGCTTCATGAGTGTTTCACGAGCCACAGTATGCGTGAGAAATATTTAAATTTAAATTTGATAATTCCGTGACAAAGCTCTCCTTGAAATTGAATAATATCATACGTTAAATCAGAGTAATATTTTTGAAAATATTCTTGTTACAAAAACTAAAATTTACACGAAAGTTGCAGAGTGTTGTTGTATAGCTGCACGATATTTTTATATTTGATATTAATCATATTAATTTTCTAAAAAAAAGAAAAAAAATATAGAATATTCTACAAAAGTTGAAACGAAAAATTCGTGCAAAATATTAAGTAAAAAATTATCCGAATAAACAAGTAAGGGAAGCGTAATTTCCGAGGATTTGGCAGTGCTGGCGTGTTTAAAAAAAAGCTCTTTGCGTATTTGCGCCCTGATGTAAATAATGTTCGGGTCAGAGAAACGATAAGTATGGTAATTTAATAAATTCATATCGTATTCATATAGGTAACAGCGAGAGAATACAATGATTTATTTTCGTCGAAACATTCCCTCGCATGAATTATCGTTGCAGAAATTTTTCATGAATATTTCAATAATTTTTGCGAATAATTCACTGCCATGTCCTTCGAACACATGAACAATAATTTATTACCCATAATATTAGATACGTTCTCTCTGCTACGCGGAGCAATGTTTTCATTGACTTGACAGTGAGTATTCTTCGACTTGATATCCAGATAAAATATGTGAGGCAGGATATGAAACCACCACGAAGTTAATATACTTCGCAATTTTTTGATATTAAATTCCTTTAGTTTTAAGACCTTACTCGCATCGACATTGAAAAAAAACGCGTATTTATGAGAATTACACGTACATATGTCAAGCTCGTGAATATTTAATTATACAATTATTTTACTTTTTGTATACATATTCTTAAATTATTATTAAAAACTGTGACGATGAAAGGAAGGGGAAAAAAAGATGGTATATAGGGTAGGAAGGAGAAAGAAAGGTTGCGTTTCATCCTGGACGTACCACTAGACAGAAGTAAAGCGAGTGAAAGCTTCCTAGTAGACCCGTGTCTTATAATGTGGAAGTCAGGTCAAAGAACGTATTTGCATCGACTTGTATTAAGCGAGGACTTTCGAGAATTTTATATTGCTGTAAATATGTTCATAGCGAGAAGTTCGAGGAAACTTTTCCCAAATAGGAAGGGATTCTTAACGATTGAAATGTTCGTGACAAAAACGACTCCTGTTGAATTTTTCCCATTTGTCAGATAATAACGCATTATAGTAACCAATCGAGTCGATGTTATAGAACACACGATCTATGTATAGGTCGATATATCCTCGATTGAAAATTAGCTGTTCGACAAAAGGTTGGAATCCCGTGATTTAATTAGATATAATTATTTTATCACGCAATTAAGGATACACTCGGAGGAATTATGTGACGTGATAAATATTTTGTTTAAAGCATTGAAACGTTTAGAACAAAAATTAAGGATGATAGAGTGTTCCCTTGCTTTTCTGGAAGAAAACAAGCATGGTCGATGGTTACTTTCGTTATCATTCTTTCGATGCCATTAATTAATTCCAACGAAATATCTCGCAGAGCGTAAATCTCTGCCGTAAAGATAATTCGAACATGTTCGCGTGAACGAATCTGAAGATTTCTGCGTAACCAGAGGCAAAGGCTCACGCTAGAAGAGTGAAATTCTTCGAAGTTCATTAACTTCTTAGCAGTCGCTATAGAGGAGGATATCCCGGAATTTCTCACGCGGTCGCGAACTCGATAATAAACGCGGTGAGTATTCACGGTGGCGTTGCCTATCTTCGCAACGGCAACGTGCACCCCATAAATTTCTCGCAATGCCCTCGCGAGATACACAAACACAGAAACTTTATTCTTTCCTCGTTTCGATTTCGCGCTCGTTTTCTTATATCCGGCGACTGTATGCAAATATTGTTCCGCTGCGCCGGGCTGGTCGAATTCTTACGGCAATTTCAACTCCATTCTCGATGCCAACTAACTTCATGTCCGAGAAAATGTTTTCATTTTCAAGCTGAAAGCTTCCCACGCGCCTTTATGCGTTGAAATGACAAATGTTCCGAGAAAATTGATCACTGTATCGCTTCGTGCAATGTTTCTGGAATTCATAGGAAATAGGTCAAAAGTAATGAAATTGCAGCTTTTTACGTATTCGTGGAAAATCGAACGCACGTGGTATTGGAAAATATATAAAATATTCGAAGTATAGTATCGAGCGATTATAATATTTAACGGGCGAAACGAATCTCTCACCGATCGCTTCCCCGTCTTTTTAATTATGTTTGTAGAAACGCCAAGTTGAACATTCGCGATTCAATAATTTATTGCCTCGAAATTCATCGAGCTGAATGTGTTTAAAAAACGACTCTATCGTTTCTTACGATCTAACAATGACGTATTTTAGGACGATTACCGATGTTAAATTCATGCTTCGGATTATTTTCGGTATTATAGCGTATTGTACTTTTGTATAAGGAGTTTCACTTGGCAACGCAGCTACGTAAAATTCTACGGTAGAATTTAGGGCGTACAGCTCCTCTGGAACAGTTAGCAGCCATTCCTGCATGATTTGGAGCAGAAGTACGCAGCTTCTTCTTTAGTTTTTGAACAATGGTTCGGCTGATTCAGCTGCTTCAGCCTGATTGTCTGGGTGCTGCTTTTTCTGAAGTACTTTCGATTTTTGATTTTTCTTCGTAATATGGCGAACAGCGATCCGGAAAATCTGACGTTCTTGCCGTAGAATTTCTATTTAAATGTCATTAGTATCGATTTTTTGTCTCGCATTTATTTTACACTACATTTAGCAATGCTATGTCGTAAAAAGCATCGAGACGGTTAAATAAAATTTGATTCAGTGAAAGTCGATGGAAGGAATCACTTATATATATATATATATATATATATATATATGTAAAAATTACATAGTAGTTACATTAACACTTTATCGATTAAATGCAAAATGATTCGTAAACTGCAAATATTAAGTAGAATAGCAAATACTTTTTAAAACATTATTTTTGTGTACTTATTGTAAAAGTTAAAGTGCTTTTAATATTTTTATATATATATGTATTACAACATTATTGTTTCACGTAGGACACCAACTGGCATTTTCTACAGATAACGTATCTAAAGGTTAGGGCATTGATCAATGTTCTACGTTGCTAATTAAAGTGTTAATTAATAGGAAAGTTTTATAGTAGGTACGTATAATTGCAGTTTCATAATCGTACGACTTGAAATGTAAAATAAAAGTTTACGAAAAATCTCATCTTAGAGACCATCGATGAAAATGCTAAATCGTAATATTCAGAAAAGCAGTAACAAATTATCAGAAATTTTAATATCGGGATCAAAAGATAGCAAAAAATTTCAACAGTCAAAGGTAGCGTTTTAATTATCGACTTTCAGCTCAGAGATATCACAGCGTTCATCGCTTTTGACTCTTAATATAATTCTATACCTTACAAACGGGCTAATAGTCCATTTCAAACAAAAAGTTGTGGATTCACGATTCTCATCGGGCACCGTGAAATAATTTCATTTACCTTTCCTCAAAAGAGTCGCTCGTTCAAAGGGTTAATCACCCTAATTGCGAGAGCGTTCGAACACTTTTACAGCCCAAGATACGTTTCATCGAGCGAAGTCGATAAATTTTTGTGACAATGTCGGGCTTAAACTCGGCGAATGGAAACAGAAGCAGCAGAAAGGAAGAGAGAAAAATGAAACTCTTGAAACAAACTGAAGGAAATGATGTGATATTCAAAGGTGACAGTCGTGCCAGGAAAATTCAAGCAAATTCGTGCATAAACTTTTGGTGAATTAAGAGGTCGAGGAATTTTAATCCCGTAATGGTGCAGCTCTCGTCGTTTGGAGGACAGAAACTTGTAGGAAAACGTTTACTCGTAGCGTACCTTGTTTGTTTTTGCGACGTGGAAGATAATAACTATTTTAAAGTTAAGCTCGTTTTGATATGAATGAGAATATCGCGGCAGTTAAGCGGATCAACCTTTTTCTTCCCTTTATACACATTCATTAATTCGCATTCACGTATCCCCTTCTTATGCATGAAACTTGAAAAAATAAACATCGACCACGAGTAAATGGATTGCTCGTTTCTGTATCGCGACCTGGTTCCTTGTTTCTTCAGCGCGACAGATGATGTATCATCTTCTTTTTTTTTTTTTTTTTCTTTTCATACACGAATGGTTTTATAAGACAAGACTAATACCTCGTATCGTTCAATGCCAAGTGGATCAGTGACTTTTATTCGCGCATCGATGATGGGCATTTTTTTTTTAATGAAATATGATACAGTGCGCGTGAAATTAGGGACAGTCTATGTGATACGATGAAACAAGGGCTGGGAAATATCGTTTGATTTAACATTGTTAGATTTCTTCTTAAATCGTAAATTATGCTTCCATCTGGTTTGAAGTAGTTAAGAAATAACGAAAGTAACAAAGACAGCGAATTGAAAAAGTTCGCAATTCAGCTACGTTTATTACAAGAGAAAAGAAATCAAATGAATATTCTTCTCTCGGAGCAATAAATACTTTTTACCTACGTTTCTGCTTTCTACTCGCCTTCCACGCGAAAGTTCGCAGGGCGGAAAGAATTACTTTTGCAAAGTGAAAATTGTACAGCTACTTACTTCTTCAAAAAACCAGAAAATTCCATTCATTGAAATTTCATAGTATAGTCTTTTAAACTTTTCCATAGTCCGCACATTTATTTCGTTTCCATTTCCCAGCAACTGTGAGATCCACGAAAAATTCAAGCATCTTTAACCAGTTAAAATTAACCGAAGAGATTACGCGTAAATCACCTTGTATAATACAGGATTTTCCAAAAATTAGTCCCTTTCGTCTCTAAATGACCTGCGAGAGGAATAAAAAAATCGCCCATTTTATATATATCTTATAATCGCCCATTTTTTATACGTATCTTATTCATCGAAGAGTGGGAATTAAACGCGCAGAATGATATTCGCCAATTAGCCGTCTCTGCTCGCAGAATTAATTCCAAGTCCTTCGAGCGCATTTTGCATGGCGATCCTGAAGATTTTCAAACATTGTGAAATTGTCGATTACTGTGATGCTGAAATCCCGTGCACGCCACACGCGTGATAATCGTATTCCCGTAAAATGACAGTTTGATGATGCCATTGAAGAAATTAACGTTCCTCTGGAATTCTTCAAAACCATCGTGCAAAATGCACTTAGCCTTCGATAGACAATATGCATGCGAAAATCAAGGATTTTTCATTTCTCTCACAAGTTGTATAAAAAGCAAAGACAAAAACAGAGGCTAGATTTTTGGGACAAAATTCCATTAGTTTTCCTACTAGAGGGGCACTCGAAAAATAAAAATACTTTCTTTCGAAGCATCGTCCTTAACGACGAGAATTCCTTCGTGGCTAGATGATTTGCAGCGATCTCGACGGCGAAAAAGCGCGTCTCGAAAATTCTCGCGCCTTAACGAGCCGATGCCACGGCGAATGTATTTTTCGTTGCAGCCTGGCGAACTTTTAAATATTGGAAAAGCAACTCTGCGACGGTTGGCCAGTCGACCGGTGTACAGGAGTTTTTCAGTTCTTGACAGTTTTACGATTAACGACTTGACTCGAATCGACGCGCGTAGTCGCTGCACGAAATCGAGTTTCAAGCGGTCCACTCGTTGCTCGCGCCTTTAAAAAAACCTCCAAGTTCCACGCACAAATTTTCTGTTTCGTCTTCGACCCAAATAGACTGCCGTTGCTGTTCCGAACTTTTCGATATCCTCGGAAATCTCGTAGGAAACGCGCCGAAACTCTTAATTACTCGGCGAGATAAACGTCGAATGCGATTGATTATTCGATCTGCGTAAAATAAATATTTTTATCTATCGATGGTAAATTGTTGACTTTTTGGACATTTGCATTTATAGAGAACAATTTGTGGAATTTACGACGGGAAGCTTATACGGAATGTAAACTGTTGTTAGAACACTTAAAAAATTTGTTAATTGCAAATTGTAACGTAATTGTATACGTTATTTATAATTACATGACAATTTGCATTAATTAACGACAAGTTCTGGAAACGATTACGGAATAATGTTATTCTGTATATCATAATTACGGAATTAGTACTTTTAATTGCAACGTAACATCAATTTGCTTTACGAAGCTCAATGTTTTAACGTAAATATAATTCGAATAACCCATTGTTTTACTGCTCTCGATTTGTAGATTCAGCTTTCTGAAACAAACGATCCCAACGTATTATTATTTGATATAATCAATTACACCGTGTTCCATTCTCTGATAGGCAATTCCATTTCTCGACAATTCTAACGAAAAACATGGACAAGCGGTCGAGTGGATTTCTAAAAGTAAGATTAATGTACCCGATCGTTACGCATAGTTTTGTTGAAACAACGAAAAAAAAATGTTGTTCCAAAAATGTTTAAAATCATCGAAAGCGGATCGACGAGAGAGTCAACTGAAAACTCAAATGGCTCGTCAAACAGAAAATGTGTTTTTACAGAAAAAGAAAATTATTCGAAAAGCTGAAATCGTTTAATCCCTGTACGAACGCGTTTAACACTAATTAACGGTTGAGCGAGCACGCGTATTCACTGTACACGGTTTAGTGCCTGAGGCGAGTGAAAATGGAAAGAATTCATAAACTATTGTTTCTTTTCTATGTTTTAATAGGAATGAGGTATGTAAATTAAAAAAGTTAAAAAGGAATGGTTTTTATTTACAAATTTACTAAAACAAGAAAATAATTTTCTCAACCAGGTGTCATTAAGTAATGAAATAATAACATACATGAAAGCTGAGTCGAGCTTACGCGATAATCGGATAATAAGGCATTATTCAGTTGTCGAACTCGTATTATTAAAAATAAAAACGTGGTTCGTTGTATTAACCTTGCGATGCATCCTCCATTCGGCCTGCGTTTTCTTGGATAAACATTTTGGATAAAGAAATTTCCAACAAGTCAAGAAAGGTAATCCTCCAACGATTGCGAGGTCAAAATAGAGGAATATTTATTGGAACGACGTCTGATTATTTAAACATTATTTTCTTCCTTTTGGTAGATTTTTAAATAAAAATCACCTGCTTTTAATTTTTTCAATTTATATATTTAATTCCTTACCTTTTAGTCTGTGAAATGTCAGTTTTCTATCCGTTCGCAAATTGAGTGAAATTTCGCTTACAAAATCCCATCCAGCCAGACAAGCAAAAACATAAGCTAAATAAAACCTATTAAAAAAAAGTTGTCAATGTTTTTGAAATTATACTGTATTTTTATCGGAAATGAGCACGTGTTCCAAATTTCAGCTTCCTAGCTGGTTGGCAAGTTTCGCTTACAAAATTCCATCCACTCACACAGACAGGCAGAAAAGTAAGCTAAATGAAAACCATTAAAAAATGACGATTTCGTGCAGCAGCCATGCTTTCGCGTGGATATAAATCGTTCTATCGAAGGGAATATCGATAATCGATCGCGGCAATTAATACGGATTGATTCGTTTGAAAATAATCATTATACCGGGACATTGTTAATTAAATTGTTGCGTTCTTCTTCTAATTGCAAGTAATTCCCTCTTTTCGAATTTGTACAGTGCAGTGGAAGGAGGAATATTTTAGGGAATGTAATCCTAATTTATTCTGTTCTTGTCATTTTATCTGTGAAATTGTTCGTCGTAGATTTACGGTAGGTTTCAGTGGAAAATTTTCTATCGGCGAACGATCTTCGCTCAATCGTGTTTGAAATAAAGATATCTTCCTGAAAATTAAAGATAGGATCTTGTAGATTGAGACGAGGTAATTTTATCGACGCGGAACTTGGAATAATAAATAGCAATTCACATTAAAACTTCGTTTATCGCGGTTCGTTTAACAGAAACTTGAAAATCACCAGTGTCGAAGCAAAAAGTCTGAGATTATATTTCACGATTGGTAACTGGGAAAATATTCCAAAAAGAGTCGATGCTCTCTATCGGATAAAGTACAAATTAAATACGAATATGAATAAAGCATGTAAACTACAAATTAAAGTTCTTTCAAATTAGGCATCTCAACCTAAATTTTTGTGGATCGTCCACGGTCCAATCATAGACGTCGGGCCCAATGATATCGATTCGACAATTTCGATGAATTTATCCTACATTATTCCGTACAAACTAACGATAGAAACGAAGAGAGGAGAAGAGAGGAAGAACAGCAAAGAAAAAGGTAGTAGAAAAAACGGCGAAGAGAGAAAAGAGAAAGACAATAACAAAGAAAAGGAAGATGCGATGTAAATTAGAAGTTGCAATGTTTTCTTTTGAGAGATTTACGATAGAGTCACTTTGTTTCTAGTTTGTAATTGAGTCGCCTTAATTAGATTTGCTCGGCAGTAGGCCTTGCGCGTTTTATCGCGGGATATTTCTCTATAAACTTTCCTAGAGGCAACACGCTTAAAATAGGCGTATTCTAGCGGTGGCTAGAGCCGTGCAAATTCTAACGACAAAAATAAACGTTTCGCCTATGCTAAAGATGCCTGGCGTAACGCGCGATTGCACAGAATTAATGGTTCGCTGTAAAACGCGTCACTTGCCGGAATAAAACGCCTCGATCGAATATTTGGTTCTTATAATCGTCGATAATGCCATGTTTTTCGTGATTTTATTACGAACGAACGTTTCTGCGGGTTGGGGGGGGGGGATTGACGGAGAGAAGGATCAAAATGTAGAAATGAAACGTTCCAGCTTTGTAATTTTATTAAAAATTTATTTAACGTCCATTCGTTTATTTTTTAATCAACCTCTATTTTTCTACGAGTTAGAATCTGCTTTTAGCGGAAGGCACCGGCAGATAATTTAAAATGGAATTGCTAACGGTTAAACTTTCGAGCCGTGATCGACGTTGATCTGCAACACGTTCTAGTTTTACCACAGCACGGAGCGTGACAACACTGTTCCGTCGACTCTGTATTTTTGACAGTTCGTTTAACGCGTCCCGTTGGTTGTTTCAGTTTCAGTTACGTCTCCGATCGCTGTCCGCGATTTTTACTTGTGATTAAACTTCGTTTCATCTCCTTCTTTTTCGCCCTGACAGAGAGGATTTCACTCAGCTTTTTCAGGAAAATTTTATCGGACGCCTTTTTTAAATTATTAAACAAGTTTCTCCCTCTGACAAAGACGAATCTTTTTAATTAAAATCTCGATACCGACGAGGAATGCTTTTCATTTCATTATCATTCATATTCTCAATCAGAAAGATATTATGTAAAATAGAATAAAATTTCCGCATCGTTGATTAATTCAAGAAAATTTTCTACTTCGTGAACGCGTAATTACACTCGAAAGAATCGAAAAGAGCGAGAAATACTAGAAAAAAGTCCTTTTCCCCATTGCTTCCGGCACATTATAACGAGTATTTCAGCATAGATCGCGATTCCTTTCGAATTTTTCAAGAAAAGTCTCGTCAAGTTACAGATGGCAAAGGTCAGTAAAACAAATGACGCGTATATCGCTCGATAGAACGTTGATTCTATAAAAATACGTTCTCTTCGAAAGTCTCTTGACGTTACGAATTTTCTGAATAACCTAACTAACAGCTACGATCCGTAGTGTGTAACCGCAATTTATCTCGTTCCTTCGTTCTACCAGAGGAAAAATCCAAGTACTGTACAGTGATCAATAATTTCCTATTTGAAACCTTTCATTTGAAATTGACTTTCTAAAAAATTTATTTTCCACAGCCACGTCGCTCTTTTTACCACGCCGATGATACATGGATTAACCGGTTCGACGAGCCATCGTTCAGCTTATCAATGGATTATATGATCGCCGCTCCGCGTTTGAGTTCGCTTAATTATTAATTTAACAGGCGCGTGATTGATGGGTTCGTGAGATACGCAGTCGGAATATCAGATGGAAAGTAGTTAATCTTGCGTGTGGTGGGAGACGAACGTTTAACGGTTCATCAGCTTACCTATAACCAAACCGAACGCTTGACCGCGGCTAACAAATGGAAATTCGCGAAAATCCAATATCGTTGGACCGCGTGAAGATTGCAAGGCCGAAGCTTAGCGACGATAATAGAGGTACACGGCGCATTTTTAACGCGGAACCGCGTGCATCAGCCCTCGACTATCTCTGGGATGGGGTATGGCGAAACGAGATAACGAGTTCGGGTCGCGTTTCGAAAAAAGCCCCGATAACTCGGTTATCAGGGTGAAATTTTTCGTTCGATCAGCGAAGAAATAAAAATAAAGGGAGAGATATAGCATAGAAAGGCGCGATGTTGGCACCGTGTTTGTTCGTTTTGTCTCGCGGTGGTTGTTCGTTCGTCCAGCGCGACTGAAACGCGTTTTTCAGATCGGTTCAGGACTGAAATGATTCGATAGGATACGGAATGCTACCGATATGGATTAAATTACGATTAAGTTTTATAAAAATTATACATAAGCTCGAATGCACCGGTATTGTGCACGTTATTGTCCATCGATGAAACGAAGTTATTTTTTTTTTCTTTCTCTTCGTCAAACAAATGTGATTGAAAGAAATTTTTGTACCAATTGTCAAGAGCTGTTTTTTTAGTCGCGATTTAATTCTAGAATATTAACAGTTCCAATGGCGATACTTTTGTGTACTTTGGGAAATTTTAGAGAGAATTATTGCCTGCCGCTTTGAAAAGCTTTTTTGGTTATTATATATACATATACGGCAGGCTGGGAATCACAGTAGTACAAACCACACTATTGGAATTTGGTGGTGTGTTTGTTGTTGTGAAAAAGTCAATATATTTTTTGAAGCTGCGCGCGATAGCGTGTTTCACCACAGCACTATTCGTGATTTTAATTCACCGTGAACTATACGAGTCGTATTTTTGCAAGCTGGAAATCTCCCAAATATTTACTTACACTTGGTACGTCGTACTTGCATCGCTTGGTCGCTTCTCTACTTAGCACGGATTTTTAAGACTAAGCAAACTATCCGTCTCCTCCGCTTTGTTCCTTCTGTATATTATTAACGAAACTTGAAATTAAAATTATACATATACGTAGATGGTAATTTTTAAAAAGAAGACTCCGCAATGAAGTGAACAACAAATCTTTTTAATTCTATCACTGAAACTTTTTCGTTGTTTAAGAATAAAATAATCTTTGAAAATAAATGGCAGAATAAAATTTTGAATTCGTTTACTCTTACGATCGAAAATATTTACGATCGAAAATATAAATATTCAATAACAAGCTCAACGTTCTTCAACAGGGGAGAAGGATTTTAATAACAGAATTGGAGAAGCAGGGTAAACAATTTCGCGCAATATGATACTGGAATTATCCGGTAGGAGGTTCAAAACACAGGGAGCATCTTCTAAATTAGAAAACAGAAAACAAGGCTGCGAGAAGTTGTATAAACTCGTATCTCATGTCTAACGTAAGGAGTCACGAGAAATTTAGAGAAAGGTAGGTGGGGGTTGACACCCTTCCTCTGTGCTGCTCAGTGTCCCGGAAAAACTGTTACTGCTGGTCGCACATGGTTCCAAGGGGTTCTTTCATGGTATGAAAAAATGCTGATATTGCAAATATTTGCTTTCTCCCTGTCATATTGTACTTTCAAGATACATGGTCTGTACGTTTTCGGCACACATTGCGTGATCTTACGTTTTATTCGCCGTTTCAATCACTGTTTCTACAAAATAGAACTTCTCTACCGCGTGAACTTTATATCTCTGTTTCAGATTATAGAAAAAGAAATCTGTTTTTTCTATTAATTATTAATACTAGAAACACGTCTTATAATTCTGACTTTCCCCAAAGAAGAAATAACGTATTAAAAGTTAGGACCAGTCTTACCGAAAATAAATACGTTTGTGATTTGGTTATTTAATAATTTGTTAAAGTACGATGTTGCGTACATTCACGCGGTATTACACGTTTGTACGTTTAACGTGACAGGTTGGATCATTTATGATTAAAGTTACTCTTGTAACGAAAATTATTAAGGAGGATTTAATAACTGCGTAAATGCAGGAAGATGATACGAATCTAGCTGAATGGCGAAAGGAATAACGATGAGAAAAGAATTGCTCTTTTCAGTAGGTTCGGTGAACCGTGAATACGTTACGCGTGAATTGTCGGTATGAAAGAACGCATATGGGATAGCTGAACATTTTATTCACTGACCTGACATCGAGTACGTCCCTTAATATCGGACGATTTCCATAAGTTGATCTCGTTTGATTAGAAACTTCCTTAGGTTCGTTCGTATTGCGCACTTTCTACGTATATATGTACATGTATGAGAGGCGGAAAAACTTGGCGTAGGATTAGCTAGAATTTGGCAAACAAAACTTGTACAGAATCGCGTCACCGCGTTAATATTTAGTACAGCTTGGCACGAATATTTCCTTTCTGTTACGGTGTTATTACACGGGAATTCACTTATGAATTGTGTTTTCGAGTAGTAAATTATCGACGATCAATTCGTGGAAATTTAAACGCTGCACCAACGATGGTTTCACTTTGATTCTTTTCTCAATAAAGTGTAATTCCACGAATATTCGAAATACGTCAGATAACTAGGTCAAATTAATAGCAACTGGTTGGCTTTCTCAATTGTTACGTTGCTATTGATTTACGTCTTAAGGAAGATAAGCACATATTATGTTCATTCAGAAACGTCGATAGATAATTAATAATTTGAAAAGTATTACTTTACGATAAGTATTCTTATAGGTTGTTTGACTTTTTTAGATCGATCCAATGTAAAATCGACACCTTACGCGAACGTTCGAATCAAAACCAATCTTTTGTCATACATTTTTATTTCTCGTCCAGCTCTCAAAGAATTTTTAAACAATTATTATAGACAATTATCTATGAGAAATATCGATCTCCGATTCCATTCAAGAGCCCCTTCTTTGTCACATTAACGATTCATCAAACATTTCACCGCCATTTTCTTCATCCTTGTCGAAACTAACTAAGCTTCGATAGATTAGGTACGCCATCGATGATCGCTACATTATTAATTTATCGATGAGAAATTTCCAGCAGTCCCTGATACGATATGTATAACGAAACGTGTAGTAATAACGGATATTCCATCTACTCACGCTTTCACGTCGGCCGACGATTCAATAGGATAAATATCCAGCACGAAGTTATTGAAAGTGCGAATTATTGAATGTAGAACGCTAGTGAACACGAAGGTTATTGATTGCCGTGTGAAACCGAAACCGACGAGAATTTGGTTGCGCGATATTGTCAAGTGGCGAAAATGCCGGCAACCCAAACACGGGCCAGAGAACTGATCGAGTTTTTTCACTTTTTCACCGATCATCGCGTGTCCATTCGAGCTTCGTTTCGGTTGTGTTTGGCCACGGTAACGCCGTGCCTGTATTATTTCATTCGAACGATTGCTTCCCGTGGACGATCGCAATGTACTTGCGATCGATCGTTATGCGCGAAAAGGCTAATTTAATTGAAATGTTTCGTGAAAGAATATTTCGCCTGCGATTGCACGCAGCTTGCCTTTCGCCTGCCGATTATTCTAATCGAACGTTCGGCTAACGTTGCTGATCTGTTGCTTCAAGCGTTCTTTTTCTTTACAATAATGAAATTGGATCGTCAAACGTATAAATGCATCGTGTAATCTCGAGGATGAAGTGTTGAAAATTAAGATTTATAGAGAACATGGAACAAAGCAAAAAAATGTATGATATTTTGTTTTATTCGTTAAGTTCCTATTTAGCGAAAAATTAATTATATACTCTAGATTGTGTGTGTATGTGTGTGTGTGTGTCTCCCCCCTTGAAACCATCTACTTCCCGTCGAAACTGCTTTTTTATATGGCGAACAATTTACCAGTAATTTGCGTTTATAGATTAAAATTGGACAAGCTGTGTATCTAGAAAATCGTAACTTCGATTCCTCGATGACGATGTAGAAACGAACGCAATATGGAAATCGCAAACGAGCTTGAATTATTGAATGGAAAATACGATTGCGAGTTTACCATTGGACGTAGCGATGGAAGAGGGGCGAAACGAGCATTGTCGAAAGCGCAATTACGTTTCCGTAATTGGCGTTTTCACGTGACACACGGGCCTAACTAAGACACGTATTCACGGTGATTCCTTACCTGCATAGAGATACCATTTGCACGATCTAATCTGGACGGAAAATTGGCTTCTGCTCGCAGCTTAGCAACTACATTCGATGCGACGGTTTGACGTGAAATTTAGGAAAATCTAATTTACCGAGCCGGAGCGCGCCAGAGATCGTGATAGCTTCCCTCATTGTTTTCGAATAAACGTGTTCGGGGATTTAATCGTGCGGTAAAACTCGGACGAATGAACCTCTGATGATTTCGGCCGTCCCTTGCTTTATTTATGAAACAATTACCTATTGTTAATTGTGTTTTAAACGGTTGCCCGATCGACCGTTAAAATGTTAAATGTTTTTTCGTGATTGTATAAAAACATTCGCCCAAAGTTGTTTAGTCGTTTAAACCGAAAAATAAAACGTACGTAGCGAACAGTGGAGTTTAAATCGCGAGATCAAGTGGAACGTTTCGCTACGAAGCCCTAAGGGATTACGAAGGGAAAAGTATTGATTCGTCGTATTTCTTTAATACTTCAAAATAGTTCTAATAAATATTTACCGCGTATATAATCGTTCGATCGTTTCCTCTAATAGCTCGGGTTAAATGTTACAGTCTGCTACGAGACCAACAGGTGTCGTGACACTTATTTAATTACGTGTGAGTACATTTATCCTTTAACATTTTCACGGTACGCGCATCGCCACTCACGATCAGTATCTTTTGACGTCGAAGTTTAATAAAAATTTCTTCTCACGGAAACTAAAAATGGGCCGAATAAGAGACAAAAGCTAACGTCTCTGCCAATTCACGCTCCTTCTACGTCGAGGGTACAATGCATCGTTTCCGCTCGAAGCTCCACAAACCTGAATATAATCGATTTCCGAGATTCAATAACCAGACCCGACTGGAACCGATTCCAGATATCGACGCACGAAACACTAAGATGCTTGGTGATCGTGTAAAGGACAGATTCGATTTTACCACAGACCACAGGACGCAAATTCAAATTATACAACGATGCCCGATTCGATTCATTATTCGTCTAGAAACGACCAGCGGCGAAACTTTGAAACGTCACGTTGCGATTCACAACGGTTAATCGACGAAACTTTCGAGGATTGAACGTCCGAAATTCAGGCTATTACACTAAGTGTTTTCTTCGTGGCACGTGCGAATTACGCAAACGAATTACCCGGATTTCAGTCGATAACGAGACAATGCAAATTCATCCCGTCCGCTAATGTATCACCGTGCACTTTGCTCTCTTTCCAACAATGTTTTTTTTTTTTTTTTGAGGAAACGCCCGAGCAAAACGCTTCTTCGATTCTAAAGATTTCTTTCGCCAGTGATTCAGCGATCCACGTTGCTTCGTTCTTGGCGAGGAATTTTTGCTCCGTGTCCGCTTCTGAACTGCTGCAGCGTTTTAATTACGTCTTTTTAATTAAAACCTATAAAAATCGAAGTACAGTCGAGATTAACGATCGAGAATTAAAGTTTCGAAGAGAACAGTCCAATCATTGATCTATCACTAAAATTCTAACAAGATTCGGAAGTGGTAGATAAAGCGATAGAGATTAAGGAGATTGTGAGCTCAAATTTTTGGACAGATTGGCCCGATATTGAAGGAACGGGAAACGCAATAGAAGTCAAAGTTGAGTTGCAATAGAAGGAAAATGAAGATTTCGAAAGGTACAGTCCGATATTGAACTAATATCGGAATTTGTACGAGATTTGAAAGGTAACGTAGGACGCGATAGAAATCAAAGTTTGCTTAAAATTGAAGATTAAAAAGTAAGCTTTTGTAGAGAACAGCTCAGCATTGTTTTAATACCGGAATTTTAACCAGGTTTAAAAGTAACAGAGAAAACAATTAAGAGATTAAAGAGGCCTCGAGCAACCCGTGAACTATCGGTTTGTAAAGAATAAGTTCTATCGTACGTAAAGCGTAACGGTTCGGTAGATTTGGATGCGCTGATTTACGCGGTGATTAATTGTATCTTCGTAATCTGACAGACTTTGGGACACTAAACCCTAGGGTTTTCGCTATGTTCGTAAAACGTAAAAATACTTTCAATGTATACCGTTTAGGTGTTAGAAATACCAGGCATAATGTACATCGATCGCTGTGAGACTGGAAAACAAAGAAAGAGAGAAACGAAACGGAATAAACGACGAGGAAGAAGCAAAGAGCACTAATAGCACCGAGCACATTCACGATGTTGATTTCATGTTTAATTCACGCAGTGAAGCATCTGAATCCGAGCTCGGTCGTGCTTTGCAATTTTTTAACATCCATTATTTCTCTGGGAAATCCTGAAGTTTGCGCAATGGGAAGAAATATCGGCGAACGCAGTTTCCAATAAGGCGGATGATAAATATTAAATGTTATCTACCGTGATGCTTTAACAAAAAGGAATTTGTTCGGGCAATAATTTAAAATTGCTATTGTATAAGAAACGCGCGCCGCGATTTTCAACCCGATCTCGTTCATCTCGTCGTGATTTTCTGTCAGACGATTTGTTCCTTTCACGTTCCTTGCGTTGGGTTTTGAGCAATAGATCAAACGACGTTGATTCGTGATCGATTTCGAACGAAACTCCTCGCTCGTGTTTGCAGATACTGTCCCCTAATACCAGTCAGCCATGTGTATTATTCCTTGAGTAAATCTTTGCAGACATGTTTGGTAGACAAGTTACATTTCACTTATTCTAATATACGAAATGTTTAATTTACGAGATGTATATGCTTTTTTTTTTACAACAGGGTAGTGCCGGATTCTTACCGACTAAAACCTCCGCGATGATCGTCCGTAGCGCGTATGTGAGGGACCCTGGAACCGCGCGAGCATAGAGTTATATATGCTATAGTTTCTCTAATCCTTGAAAATGTAAAAAAGTGCTGCACGCGGAAGCTGTTTGATTTCATGGAAGAAATTTAACGAAATATTTGGATGTAATAACGTTTACTCGTATCTCCCTGAATATAATTAAAATAACGAAACCTCGATAGAGATTTGTTTCGCCCGAAATATTACAATAAATATTTTGCTTCGAACATTCTGTGTCTGTGCATGCTACACGTATTCTGTATCTGCGTATTTACACTGATCATAAGCGCACAGCACAAATGTCCACAGTCAAGTTATAATCCAATCTAGTAGTTTCTGCGGATGTAAACGTAGCCGTAATGTATAAATTCAATTAAAATTTCTCGTGGAATCGATTCGAACGAGTATTGGAAGGATCGAAATGTTTTCGAACGTTCTTGATTGAGAAGGCGCACGTGTTTGTCGCGTGATGCCACATGATCGCATAACGAGGAAATCGTGGCCACTTTGAACAGAATAGCGAGAATTTCCTATTTTCTGAAAATAACCGTTCACCGACCCACTTTTCGAGAAGACGCGATGTATCGTTCGAGAAATGTTTCACGCTGGCGTTGTTGTAAATGTATTTTTGAGGGGAGCGTAGTTTCGAAATAGAAATCGATTCTGCGAGTCATTCAACGGTAAATTTCAATCTCAGCGTAGTACGTAGTATACAGCACGATGCATTTAAATATTTGAAACATTTTCAGAACAAATTGATATCTTTTATTTATTCATTCGAGAGAGAATAAATTCTGCTGTTAATACGAAAGCAGAAAGAGATGTTTTATTTTCGATATATCAATTTTTGTCTTTCCTGTTATTTTAATGTATCCTCTTCTCAGCGTATTAACTAATATGTTTGTTTTCAAGCGTAACAACGAGCGAAATCGACGATTCTCGCACCTTCTACTTCGTGTACCTTTCCTTTTTAACTTGCTGATCATATTTATGGTTGATAGGTATGCTTCTACAACTCCTTGGGATCTATAGAATGGCGTAGAATGGTAAAAGACGTAGATTAGAATTAATTAGATGCTGGGGTTACTTGGACGTTCTAGTATATTCCGCAACTTATTACGTAAAGATCGACGCAACGTTTCATTAGCAGTTTTTACTTTCAGCCAATTTACGTTGTTATCTTCCCTCGTTTAACGCGGGATTACGCTAAGGGAATCTCTAAGACTTGCTCGATATTGTTCTTGTCATTGTTCGTTTCTTTTTCCCAGCTAAATCTGATAATTCGACAGAATCTATAATACGGAAGAACGCTGTTCTTTTCCGTGTCTCTAAATTGTACGGTGGATTTTTATAAGATATCTATTGCTTTAAGAAATTTCTTGCACAAATTACGTCGTTTAATATTATAAAATGCAACAACCTCGTTTAATTTATACTACAAACTTAGCTTTTCGGTGATGTTGCCGGCACATGCTAGTAATACTGCTTGGTTCTTAACGAATTTGATTTACAAACTAACGCAATAAATTGCGAGAATTTTAAATTACCGAGGAGTTGTCGTTCTTTTACAACAGCGAACTGCATCTGTGCGCAACACAGATATGAACGCTCGAAAATATTCGTAAATATTCGTTGGCGAATTCCACGAGGGAAAAGAGCGACAAGAGAGTCGCAGAGAAAGTTGTAGAACCGTCGACATGAATGGTAACTCCCGCACATTTTTAATATCCGTAGTATTAAGAAAGTTTCAATTTTAAAGGGGTTTCCGCGGGTGCGAGAAAAAAGGAAACTGTTCACGAAGCTCCGTTATATTCCGTCCTACCTTGAACTGCATTCGGTACGATTTAAAAGTTCCTCCATCGACTGTGCCGGTAACAAATTACCCAGGAGCCCTGCGCTATCCTATGGAATTTAAAAATGTAAATGAATTAGCGCGAAATTGCACGAATGCATAAAGCCGAGTTGTCGACTGAATAATTGGAGGTAATTGCAAAGGTCCGAAGAGAGAAAAGACGAAAGGAAAGTTGCTTCGCAAGGAAAGAGTTCTGCGCTTATGCGTTCTTATTAAATTTTCTCAATGGGCCAGGTTTCTGTTGTCCGAAGGAAAATTTGCGACATTTGCATAATTTCTTAAACAAACGATACGACCTCTGTTAGCGCGATAATATAATTTGCTCGTGATTCGATGAGTTTTCGTTAGGCACATTGCGTTTCATGATGGGTCACGTGGTAAATATTATGGTTCGTAAAAATACGGTTAATTTGTAGTATTTTACGAGTATAGTATTAGCATAATGTTGTCAGTGTAAGTGTAATTATATAGTACAGTGACTGTTACCAAAGGATATAAAATAATTAGGAACAACAATTCCGAATTTCTTATAAAATCAGCAGCCTGTATCTATAATATATTTTACTATTTAATATATATACGTTGCGTTATTAATTAACGCAATTATCATTGCACGAGGAACTTCGAGCAGGTGTATAAATCGTCGCTCGTGCATCTACAGTGCCAAGTATTATGTTGCATCGTTCTCTGAACTTTTTAATACTCTTTCACGTTGAAGTACAAATTGCGTTTTCTTCTGGTGCGCGCATAATCCGTGTAAAATAGTACTGTCGGAGAGACTTGCCAGTACAAATGCTACAAATATTTCCGTCCCTTTTTGCTCGACCTTGTTGAGACAATTAAACCACGTAGCAACGTTATGCGAAATTTAAAATTCCACGTGTGAAAACAAGTTCCAGGGCAGAAGATTTTTGTATCTGTTCCTGAACTCAATTCTATGGTGCTTGTTCAGTGCAGAGTTAACTCATGGCGAATTTGTCTGTCACGAATATCGGCCGTAACTAAGTACGTCGCTTGATATCTTCGAAGGAAAGATACCAGAACATTTTTGTGGAAATAGCTTGTCATTAAGGGCAATGATAAAAGAAAAGTGTTTAAAAATTTCTAACAACTTCTTCGCAGTTTTTCTCTTTACTAAGATCAAGTATGATCTTCAATAAGATAATAAATATATCTTATCTTTCGTTTAACTTCTACAGTTTCCGTAGTAATATTGTGTTATAAAGATACATGCGCTGTAACAGCGTTTCTTAAACACATGTAATAAAATATGACAATTTCTACAATATCATTTGAGTGGCAGAAACGACTAACAACAAGTTAAGCGACTCATCCGAATTTTGTAAATCGGCTTGAACGATCAGTGCGAAAAGGTTCTTTATTTAAATCTGTATGGACAAAATTGACGTAGCTTCTATATTATATTAGCCACGCGAAAGCTCGAATAGTAATTTCGAATGGGCGATAAACGAAAGGGATCTCGTTGACGTTTACGTGACGTGACTGACTGTTTGTACACACATTGGAAGCGTCGCGTTACGAGGGAAATAAAGTTTTAATGGACGACACTGGGTAGGAGTTTGCGTTTCAAGCGTAATTAAATAAAACGCAGTATCTAGATCAACTTATCCGCTGCAATAGCGACAAATTGTTTAATTATAACTGTTCGTCTACGGTCGTCGACCGAAAAGTTTCTCGAGCTGCAGATGCAGATGCGGTCAGCTTCCGGCCTGGAGTTAGCACGCCGCGACCGCCATTTGTTTGCGTAGACAGAACTTACCGCCTGTACACCGGGTGTCAATAATTTCTGCCGGCTACGCGTTTCAATGCGATTCGTGTACAACTTCTAATACGTACGTGTTACCGGCAACTTAGGTGATTTGCAACGAACTATGGAGTTATTGTAGCCGTCTGAAATTCAAACGTACATGAATTCCTCCCAACTGTTCGATAGAGCGTTTTGGTTAGATCAAGCGAGAGAATGCTCGTTCTTTCCCCGTTTCAGTAAAATTTACGAACGATAGTACGAACGAGAGTTCGTTCGCCGTTTGGCTATTGCTGATCGAAGAAAAAATGGCCCATTCGCAGAACGCGCGCGAGAAGCTTCGTATAGATTAGACCGAGCATCTAAAAGAATCGAACAAGCATCTGAAAGAATCGAACAAGCATTTTTGGTGGGTTCTTGGAGCAACTGGAAGCGTACGCTCTCGTGTTACTAAGTTTTACTAAAATAAAAGAGCGAGCATTCGCTTGGTCTGAACTCATCGTTTAATGGGATCGAATCATTTGCCCACCGGTGTCTACGCATGTGCATAAAGATCTCGCGTTTCAACGTATGAAACTTTCAATGATATTTGGGTTCCGGTGACCTCGCGCAGTTGAGAAAGCGCGGGCAAGCCTGGAGATTTACGAAATGAAAATTAATTTCGCGCGAGAGAAGAGAAAAGAAGATGAAAAACGGAGAGGGAGAATTCATTTTTGCGATGAGCAAATGGGTGACAGTGGTTTCCCTCCGCTCCACATTCTTTGGCGTTGTTTTTAAACGCGACACAGCTTTTTGAACTCAACGCTGTTTTTAAACGGAACGTATTAAGCTGTTGCCACGAAACTGTGTCGACTTAGCGCGGTCTCAAATTAAAAATTTATCCCGACGTGTCCTCGTCGAGCACGGATCGAGTTTTAGCGACTGCGGAGCAAAGGAATTAATTGTAAAAATCTTGTACTTTGCGGACAAACTAATTAGTCGATGAGTAATCCCCGATGGGGAGCGGGACGCTTTCTCGTAATTGTAAGGACGGCGTATAAATAGAAAAACTTGTAAAGTATAACTGTACAAACGTATAAAAAGTATGAATATTGCGTACATAAAATTATTACACGCTATATATATATATATACTACAAATAAAAGGAAAGATCGTGCGGGACAAACGGGATCACTTTTTTTTTTCACCGAGGATTTCGATCTTCGTACCTATCACATATAAAAATTGTATATCGTTAAAAGGTGTACACAACTGCTCACATAAACAAAAGATTAATTATTGTATCATTTCAAATACTCGGTGAGACGTACAAACACCAATACACCGTCGCTTTAAAATTTCATTAAACTCGCAAAGACGTAATCCTATCCAAATTGTATAAGGAATACGAGTCTGAAGTAACTTTTCTGCAAAGTGAAAATCTCAAAAGTATAATAGTTTCGATTTTTAGGCCACATTAGCATCGTGGAATAACTGAATTTCGCTTAAGATCGAGGTCGTACGAAATCGACCGACTCGAATCGAGGCAATTAAAAACACCGGGACCACCGCTGTTTCGAGCTTATCAATGCCGTCAACGGAGAAGTTTAAATGAAACAAGTTTTTGGTTAGGTAGAGTAATGCGTGCCTTATGTAACTTCGGCTCCATCCCTCGTGGGGCCAGCTCGTTTCGCAGGAAGCGTTTACTGCAGACGGAAATAATTACCCTTGCCATGGGTTCACACGATAATAATAATTAAGAACGGACTTTTCGCGTCCGACACTGGCGCTCGTTGTTTTCTAGATTCGACACTGGCGATCGGCTCGAGTCTTAAAATCGCACGAAATACTCGAAACCTGGACGTGTTTTTCTCTTTTCTTGGAAATACGAGGATTTTTTTTTTCTTTTTCTTTTGTAAATGCTATTTTGAATAAATAGTTTGTGTTGATCCGGTTGTCAGAAACGTGTTATTCGAAGAAGAAGTTGTTGTAATTAATTCGTCTTTTATTTCGTCAAGCTTGATGCACGAGTACTATAATTGATATTTTATTTGGGAAAATCATCGATACTATGATTTAGTAAAATGATGGAATTTGTATGTATGTAAATTTTCGTTCTAGAGAAATTATTGTTTCTGGATCATAATACTCGAAATGAAAATTACGTATTTTCACAAACACGTGGTATTTCGTTCATTATCTAATAGTGTACGTAACACGAACTTCGCTAACCTTTATATTTAGTTTTTATACGGAATGAATCATAATTGTTCTCAGAACACAGAGGTAACATAAATTTCACATATTTAGCGACTCCCCCTTGATTCTATTTTCCGTGATGTCAAGTCTGCAGAGTATTCTTGGTCCTAGTGACCGAGTGAGTTAGGTGACTCACGAACGATACGAACGATTCGTTTCACTTCTGTCTTACAGATAATAAAAATCGATATATACCAACACTACCAAAATTACCAACAAAAGAAACATTGCTGATTATCAACATCTTATAGAAATTCGTCGATGATTTTGTTATTCTAAATTGCAAGACCAAACTGCGGATTTGTATGAATTTATGGAAAATTTGTAGATCATTTTCTTAATTATTTATTTATTCGCAAGAATAATCAGTTATTATTTTTCTGTTAATTTGCATAAATATCTGCAAATCGTACGTCCTAAACGATTAATTTTCAACTTGTGTCAATTTGCTTCTATAATTATTTCGTATACGTAATCGTTGCAGCAAAGTAATTAAAAGGTGACCGTTAATTAACAGCTGCTCGCTAAAACAGCATAAACTTTCAACCTACTGAAAACAGTTCGGTCGATTTAACCGCGATGCCTCTAATTTAGTCGCGATGAGAATCGTCCTTGAAAGTTTGCTTTGGTCCGATTCGCATCGTGGTTTTCGGCTACGGAAGAAACAATTAACGCGAATGCTACCCGTGTGACTAATAATTCAGCCATGGCATGACTCACGGAAACCCATATAATGCTTTTAGGCTGTCGTTGCTCAGCTCGAGGGAAGCCATTTTAGTTGAATTAAATTCAACCATGGTTTTGCTCGAAAACAGTTCGTTTCTCTCAATTTGATTATTTACTATGACCGAAATAAAACAACACGCGGATGAATATTTATCGTTTTGAAATATACATCAAAAGGAATGTATTATTGTTTTCCAAATAATAATGTTTTCATTTTATCGTTTTTATAAAATTCAGTGGTTTAATTGTCTGTTAATATATGTCGTCCAATAACGTGCACTTTGTTCCATATTATTTATTCGTTCTAATTGCATGGGGACACTGTACTTATTCAAATGATTAAACGTTACTAATGATGAAACGTGTTTTAAATATAATACAAATATGTGCGATGGAATTTACGAGATTTGATAGTATATTTATATACAATATGTATTACATAGACGTGAAAAATTTCAAGTAGTGAAAAGCAATTTGTGTACTTTAACGCGTTCACTGTGTTGCGGAACACGTCCACCACGTAACAAAACTTCTCCCTCGGCGGTCTCTGTTTTATATTTCTATCATTTTTTCACATTTCTCGACAAAATAAGCACTAATTGTGTCTTCGCGGAGTAAAGTAACGTAATATAGTGAAAAATCCTAGGGAGCTTATTTGTCCCGTAATGCCAACGAAGGTAACGATTCGTTGTACGGCGCTTGTTTACATACCTCTAAGAACGAAGCAATGACTTTTTTCGTTAGCAATTGATTATTCTCATTGTAAAAGAAAACATTGTAAAATGTTTTCTACTCTTGTCTAAGATCACTTTATATCATATTTATTATCGAATCGAAATAAACGCAGATTAGAATAAACAATACCTACTTTGTTATATTGTAATATATTTCATAAACTTTTCGAATAGCAACGTGCAAATGAGTATGGGGTTGTCCCGTATCGTCAAATAGCAAAATACAACACGATCATTCGATCAAAATTGCTACGAGACATTGTTGCCCTGTACCGCCAAATAGGAAACTCCTCGTGAACGTGTTGAAAGAAGTGGCTTCAATTTTTTCAATAAAGGTCGAAGGTAAAACCAATTTGAGATTCAATTCAATTCAATTTGTTCGAATTATATTTATCTCTCGATTAATTCGTCTCCATTAATCCGTAATCTGTAAACGACGAATCGACGAATAATTCAACGAAAGGATTTATCATTGCTTGGTCAAAGAATTAAACCCCTTTGGAAAAGAGTTTCGGTAAAAATTTGCTGAATAATTTATGGTATGAAACGACGGAAGAATTAATTGTGCCAAAGTGTTTCCGTGCTCTTGCTGTCACGAACATCAGGCTGCATCTTTCTCCATTTTTCTTATTCCGACGCGCGCATCCGAATATAAGATTTTAAATAGTTCGCGTGAAAAGTGACCCACGCTTCCTTATGAAATTGCTCCACAATCGAATTTTACGAAGTTAGATCGTTCGAAGGAGATAAATCTTATCAATCGAGAACATAAAAACAGAAGATCTTCGCTGGAAGTAACAGTATCTGCTGCAAAAGTTCTAGAACAAAATTCACCTTGTTCAGCTCCTTGAGAAATACAAATACGCGTTTAGCTTTACGTTGTACGTTGTTAAAAGATACAACGAACATCGTTATGAGTATACTTGTTTCAGAAAAATACGAAATAATTATTCTCTCTGGATCTGTCCGGGATCATCCGCTAAAGGTATACCTTAAAATATACCGATACTACTGTTCTCCGTGAAACGATCTGTAATCTGTCCATTGTCTCTATTATGTACAGATAAAACCAAGATAAAATACGAACTAATAAAACAAACAACTACACCGTGTACAGATTCTTTCTTATACGTAATTATAAAACTCTGTTCCTAAACTCAACCGGATCAAAAGTCAAAGCTTACGATGGAAAGGTATCGCATCAAATATCCAATATCTCCTTAATTCGCAAGTAGCCAATTTCTTCTTCTTCTTTTTTTTTTTTTTTTTTTTTCATGAACGACATCGAACAAAAGAGTCGCCTCGGAACGAATACCAGTTCGATTAGAGAAATCCTGCAGCATCGCCAGAAGCTTGCAACAAAGATTACAGCACCCCGTATCGGGAAACGATCCTAACGGAGTGGCCGTTAATTATCCCCCGACCGAATGTTCCGCCGCTTGCTAAATATAAAACTTAACAAAGGACCAAATATACTCGAATAACCGGACAAAACACGACCGGAGTAGCTGGTGTTCGAATAATTGGGTCGAATAATTGGGTTGGAGAACGCGGGAATAACGTAGGGCCGAGGTGAAATTTTGCTGGCGCGCGCGCACTCGTGTTATACGTACGTATACAGAGCGCGCGAACGTGCTGCAAACGAGCACGATTACAGAACAAACATTCGAGTGGCCTGCAATTGCGGCTAAATTGATACGATGGTACATAAGGACGTGGTTATCTGATACGGTGCGGCTGAAGTTTTCATTTTTACGCGGCGCGAATCGAGTAGAGAGAAGCCGGCTGGCTGGCCGGATGCCAAGTTTATTCCTGTATTTCGAAGTTTCCGAAACTGTGATTGACCCCGGCGTGTAATGTGTTATTATACACGGTCGGTCGTGTAGAGAGAATATCGATGGGCTTTACGTTTGTCGAATATCGAACGCGACTCCGGCCCCGATATCGCGTTCAACTTCCAAAGTAATAGTCGCATTATTCGACACGCGCGACGTTTCATGCTCAATGAACCTCGGGTAAAGATGTTTCGTATCGTCAACGAATCTTTCCACCAATATCAATCCTTAAAGGTTGTCATCAGTGAAAGTTCATCTCGCGCGAATTTTATTTCGACATTGTCGTTCGACGATATTGATAATTCGCGTACTGTTTCTCTAATAACATAATTACAAACAAGGATCCAGTTGCATTTGTTCGACCATCTATGAATTTTTAAACCAAAAAGAATCCGCCAAGATGAAATTTCCACCATGATAGCACTGACGTGATTTCCTTTGATGACAGGCTTTCCGGTGAAACAACTCTCTTGCGTTTTATGGAAATAATCATATTTCCATCTAAATAAAATACGAAATTAATTTTGCTGACAATTCTTGAATATTCTTAATAATCGCGAAAGTAAAGAATCTAAAGTTTATTATTTTGCTAGGTTTGGTAGCTTCGGCGTTGTTACTCAGCGGTCGCGGAGAGACGCGATCACGACGATGGGCGTCAGTGAGAATTGTAAGTTCTCGCTATGACTGCGATAGTCAACGCCGCGGCACCGATGAGCCCCTGATTTCGTTTGAGAGAGAATAGGGGTGTTTGAATGATTGCGACACACACTTAACGCGAATATTAAATATATTTTCAACACTTTATACACTAATACGCAACGTCGTAATTTTGGATCAACACACTGTCGACGTGAGACATTTGATTCTGAACTGAGACAAAAGAATGACTGACTGTTCGCCTGTTGGCTTGCGCTTTTTTATAATGGGCGGACCCGATTCCTGGGTGTGTCCAGAAATCGGCGGAGGAAGCGGATTTGCAGCAAAAATTGACGTGGGAGAGGGTGAGGAAACCCTTGGGAAAAACCAGACGATTCCCGGTTGCGTCGAGGACGAGTAGTAACGCTAATTGTTTTATGGTATAATTTGGGAAATCTGTATCCGATCCACTTGACCGTTTGGGTGGTCAAGTCAATGGGGGGGGGGGTAGAGTTCTTAAGTCTATTGCTCGTCCCATTAAAAAGAGGGTCTCGCACATCTGCCGACCATCTTGACCGTCTTGGGGTGCCGCGGCGTGTGCCCTACGCCGTAACAGGCGTTGAATCAAAGGCTGCAAATAAAGTTGTAAACGTAAAAGTATAATATGGATACGGGATATTTCGATCAACTTAACAGTCTTCGTACTAAAAATGCTTATTAAAGGCTTTCGTGCTTCCATTCTATATTTCCTACCGCAGCAGCAAGCATTTCTCTTTGGTATATTCGACTGCGTTTCATTCGATAAAACTGTCGAACGCATTCGCTTTAACCGATAATATTATACTTTACAGCCGCTAAGTGTGAACGCTTTGAAAGAACACAAAATATGTGTCGCGACATGCTTTATTTCCGTGAGAGAGGCAGCGAGACGTCAATGAAAAGGTTTCCGCGAGCTATGCACACCGTATCCATAAATATCTGGCTTCGACAGTGGCGAGACAGAAATTCACCGCGATACTATTGCTTAGATCGATTCACGCCAGGACAAAGTCGAAGGAAATTTTTCTTTTCGGTTTTTTAGGATAATCCGTTTTCTAATGCACGCCTCTGTGGCCATAAATTGACGCGAAAGAATGTAATCGATATGGACTTTAGGGAAGAAACTTTACTTCTTAAAACGTGGAATAATATATCGAATAGAAAATATCGTAGGTAAAAATTTCCATAGAAAATTTCTCATAAATATTTTATACAATTCAGAGGCAAAATATAATCTTTTTATAAAACGACTGTATTCGATCTATTTGGCGTTACTAGCAGAGCGTTCAGACGAGATTTTATTACAATTGGCCCAATATGATATAAATGACATAAACGAAACTATGGCATGAAATTTCGCAATTTTACATATTATAAACTTTGTTTGGCCGTCTCTTAATAACTGCAATAACAACGAAAAAATTCTTATCTACTTCGTACATAAAACAACTTTAAAACACTGGCAATTTATGGTTTCAGAAAAGGGATATGTAGCTTCAATCTCTTACATTTACCTTCGAAATAAAACAAGATTAACATACACAAACAACGCTGTACTGACTTGAACGCGAAATGATCAGAGATGTATATCGAATAAAATTCACCGGGCAATCGTAGCCAAGTTTCTTACTCTCGACAAATGTGTTAATAGAAGCACGAGAATTTACACGACTGTCGTGTTTCGTCGCTTCTTTCGTCAACCGTGGTTCGGCTCAAATTCTGAACCTTAATGCCCGCTTGATTTTCCGGACGCGACATTCTGTAACGGTTTCGAGCAGCGTAACGACAGCGAAAATTCGCGGTAGAAAATTCTGTAGCGAAAATTTTAGCTCTAACGAGACAAACGAAACGCCTTCGTCCCGCTACGTGCTAACGCCTTTTCCGTTTTAAGTGACGGGGTTGTTTCTACTGGAGAATCCTCGTTGATTAGGATGCTTTCTTCCTCTTATCGATTTGTTACCCAGAGAAATATTTCGTCGTTTCTTCCGTGAATAGCGTTATACGATTCGAGAGAGAAGAACGAATATTTATTTGTATAAATAGAGATGACGCTTGTTCCAGAGACGAATTTATTGGGCTAAATAAAATGGATTATTATAATGAACCATTTATGCAACATTCCCATGAATACTGCGGTTAGACACAGTATTTGCCAGGAATTTTATAACTTCACATCTGTAGCGCTCGAACTATTCTCGTACGAGCTACGATACAGATTCTGTTGAATATAGTGGTTAAATACATGTTTCTACCGACCATGTCGATGAGAATTTAATGAAAGTTTACGCAATAATTTGTTTAATAATGTCGTTCCTAAGTATTAAGGCATCTACTGCTGCCATATAAAACGCGACGGTGAATTTAAATATCAAGGAGTCGATTAATCAAGCAGAACTTTATTTTCATGCAAGGTTGCGATCCAATATACGCAAAGAACAAAAATTTCCTACATGCGAAAAGACGATGAGATTTTGAAATAATTATTGGTTAAGGATAATTGTACAACGAGAGACTGTTGGTGATTTATTTACACGAAACGTGATTTAATCTTATTCTTCGCGTAGCTTAACTCTATACAATGTATCAAATCTTATCTGAACAATGTGTGTTGGTAAAAGATCGTAGGTGAAATAAATTTTCCGTTCACACTTCTAATTAATTATCATCCGTTTACGTTGAAATTACTCGCATAGCTTTACTTTCCGTGGTCGTTGAGTCGAGACAATAAGTATTTGTATTACTGATCTTAATCATATGGATAATATGTGCGTAACATTAGATTGTTCGGAGAAGTGTTTTTATCAAATTAGCAGTTTATTAACTATCGTTGCAGTAATCTGTTCGACCTTTTTACTATTTCAAACGAGGACCAACCAAGTATTCAATAACATTTGATCTATTTTTTATCAATACACGAATACAATCTTTCGTTGACAAGACAGATCTAAGACAGGTTTAAAAACGACATTCTTTCGTAACGTAATTTCCCATATTTTTTTCGATTGCTGCATTCAGCTACAAGTACAATCGTCTCAAATTATGACCGCGACTTCGTTATCCGTATTGATAAAAGTACATGATAAATTTCCATCTGATCTCATCGTATACTCTATAGAGCTTAATAACGACTGTCAGAAATACTACGAACTTTCCAGAGTTCATTACCGAAAGAATAAAAATTGCAAGAAGAAGGATTAGAGAACGTACGTGTATTTTCATTAACAAACCGAATACAAATAAGCTCAATCAACTAATTGAAGGGCATATATCGGAGTTGAAATTGCTGAATTATTCAAACAAACGTCCTCTGACATCCACGTTGCTCGTATCCAGTCGGCCAGATGAATTTTTAAGCAACCGGAAAATTGAAACGCAAACCTCGAATAAAGTTTCGCGCTTTAGCGTCGTAAACATGGCTGGGAACGAGCCCGAGTTGATGGCCGCCCCTTCGTCCCTTTCAATTTTTCACGAACCCGTAATTAAAGGTTTGATAACGGTCCGCGATTACTATTTGTTAACAATTACAAGCAAGCACGGATGAAGTTTGCGCGAGTGGCCTCGCCAGCTTGCTCACGCGTGACACGTGATTCTGACTGTTATTATAACTTAAAACGACCCTAAATGAATAGGTGGAGGCTTCGTGTATGAACCTTGCGCTCGCGATAAGCTCGCAGCTTTCTTCCTCATCTACCCTCTCTCTCTCCCTCTCTCTTTCTCTCTTCCTCTTCGTCTCCGTTTCGCCTCCGTTTGCGACGCGTCTGCTTATTAGAGAGTAAACTGACGCGTTGCCAGAGACTAACACGGCGTTTCTCAATGTCAGTGGGAAAATAAGATAACCATCGATAAACGAGTCAGGGGCTGCTGTTGTTTTGCAATATCCTTATGAGATAAATATCTCATCGCATAAGTGTATTTTTAGCGTAGGATTTTTTGTTGACGTTTGGGATATTTGCAGGTTTATAGAGTGTCTCTGTCGTTCTTAGCTAGTGTTTTTTTTTCATAAAGTGTTTTATATATAATATGGCGTTTTCTAATCGATACTATACTAATAATATAGCACACTATCAATTTGTATTATCCGTTATGCTTGCAGAACGACGGCAAAGGATTTTTCGTCTTTTCTATTTTTGTCATATATGTCAAGGTAACGGATCACACGATGAATTCTAATGTCACGCAAGATAAGACATTAAAGGTATATCTTGGAAATTCTAAAGTATTACACTTTTGTAGTACTTTTGAAGATTTCTTTCAAAATGTATTTCATTCGTCTCATTTTCAATTTCACGTGGATATAAGATTATGAATTTTAGAGTCATGCAAATAATTTCGAATGCGATAGCTTGTAAGATTATGGAAGAATCCTTCCTAATAATTAAGAGATTCAGAGATATCACTTGCGACAATCTTCGTCTTTCGACATTCTTCGTTCCTTGTATTCTTTGTTTCACATAGATGCATGAGATGATGTTATGAATTTCAGAATTACGACACAAATACGGTCTTTTTATCAGATGTACTCCGATCCTTATTATCAAATTTTTATAGTCATATGAAATGACACGAAACGGTATCTACTATTAAACGATAAACAATGATATAATTTAATAGGAAATATGGAATTATGCTATTAAATAATAATCCAAAACTTATCATATTTGCATCGAATTGATCAGTATGTAAATGCAGTATTAAATACAATGGCGTGTAAATATATCATCTCTGTAGTGACTTTAGTCTGAAATGCATATAATTTTTAAAATTATCGAATGGCTCGTTCTCTCCATAATAAAAAATAATATCGAATTTCGCCGCCAAATTCTCCATGTCGTCCGTAATCGCGCAATCATCGAAATAAGCATTCCTCCGCATCCACAGGAATCCAAATTCGGGCCCTTATATACGATTCTCTTTAACAATACTCCCCGAACGTGGCTCGCCAAATTGAAACGTAGAACGGCGAAGGGCTAATTTCCACATACGTTCCGATGCGATTATCCAAGCAGCGAGAAGCGTGATTCGACCTATGCTGGCCGAGATTAATTAGAATTTAGCCGTTGATAACGAGAATTGCCAGTTTTTCACGCCGGAATCGTGAAAATGACTTTCTGGAAGCAGCTTACTTTTACGAACTGGCAATGAGAATGCTGGCGTATTACACGTGGAACACGATGAAATTACGTTTCGTAATTGGCGCGCTATAAATTAGAAAAGTTAGAAGCGCGTTTTCGCGCGCAGACGAGTTGGTTGGAAGGCCGAAAAGGCTGATGCAGGTTAAATTTAAAGACTGTCGCCGTTTAGGAGGTCAGAAGAAAGATGAGAAAACTTTTCGTCTAAAAATTCATGTTCGTTGGCTGGTCAACGACGGTTCTTGGTATTATTAATTCCATCGAACCGATTTTAATTAGCATACGCGTACCATTCGTCGCGGAACAGATGTCGTTCGGCGTGGCTCGCGTTGACGTTTTCCGAGTTTACAACAAATTGTCGCAGTTTCGGTGACGTTATTGACGCCTGACCCATTAGCGTGTTACCCGAATGACAATGATTGCGAAGATAACCCACTGTATCCGGCAAATCGTAATTGTCGAGTTTAATTTGATTGTGAGGTTGACGTACGAAATTAAATAGGTGATTCGCTGGAGTTTATTGTGTATTTAAAAAATAAGGGACAATTTTCGACACAATTTTCTTTTTGCTTCTACACACCTTGCAAAATGCGTTCGCGCGAAATATAAAATAAGGCGAGTGTTTGAAAGTCTTCGAAAACATTTTATGTATTTAATATATTTTAATTTTCTATATCATCCGTTTAACAAATTTTCTTAAGATACGTTATTTGACATGTTCTTTCACTTTACAGTACTTGCGTACATTTGTGTAGGTTGAATGTTGAATTTATCGTTTGGAAGAGTAAAAAACTGAAAACGAGACGAATATATGCAAGTTAATACTAAATCTTCCTAACTTCGCTATACAGAATTTAATTCAGTTTCCTATACAGAAGAAAAATTGGAATAAAATGTTCATGGACGATTACAGACGATCTCCTATATCGGAGACCATTTTCTTCCTGTAGAATGCGGAACGAGAACGATTTTCAGGACAAATTTCGCTGAACGTTTCAGCACGACGTTCGATAGAATTCTCTTGATCACGGCGTTTAAAAGAACGAAACAAAGAGCATCGGCAAGTAACGAGTAACATTGGTGTGTGCAAAAAACTTAACAACACCCCGCATTGAATTTCGCGTGGTTTCGGCAAATATTAATACCTGGCTGACCTAAATGATCGCGATGACTATTGTTCGGCAGCGTGGAAAATGGCGTCCATTTAAAATATCGTTGAACCAAGCGCGTAGTTTGAGCTCGTTGCATTTGCATTTCGTCGTATAGCGTCTGACTTCTAATTACATCGACGTGGCGAGCGTAAAAATAAAGTGCAGAGACGTCTGAATCGAAAATAGGATTAACAGAGGACATTGGTAAATATTTCAACGAATTCTTCCGGCTCTTATATACCGTTGATGTTACGAGCGCCAGAGAATTACGTTTATTTGGATAATTAGGTCGACGGCAAATAATAAAACGTAAAAGCTTTGAAAGTTGAAAAGGACACGATCGATTAGTTGAGTAATCCTTCGATTTCAATTGAGAGGTGTAATAATCAATTAAACAAATTAATCAAAATTATCCATTGATAGACGTAACAGGTGTAAAACACCGTCTAAAAGCACGAATAAAATTAGCATATTCAAGGTATACACGTTTCTCTCATATACGTTGAAGTATAGAACATGATTGTATTTAGTAGGTAGAATCGTACGAAATTAAACTCGAGGTATCTTTTAAAATAACCGTTCTCTCGCGTGTCTCATTTACTTGTAGAAACTAAAACTACGTTCAAAGCTCAGCGTAAGTTACGATATACAAGTAAAAACACTCTCTACGTTCAAATTGAGGATCGTGTCAGCTTTTATCGCGAAACGAGTGGATCTGAAATTCGGGCTGGTGTCTACGGTAGAAAACTCGATGGCTTAAGTCGGAGGAAAGAAATTGAATTAGCCGAAGCTAGACGAGCTACTATAGTCCGTGAACAGGTAAATTCGCGGGGATCCTTTTCGAAACAATAGCGCAGTTAATTTTGTCGCGACGAAGACACGAAACTGAGATAATAGAAAGTACAATTATTATCGTAGAAACAGTCAGCGTGGAAAACATTTTAACGGTGGCAATCAAGCTGCTATTATTAACCTTTACAGTCGTAAAACGTTGATGCGAATTGAAGATGAAGAAACAGAGAGAAGGAGAAATTGGAGGATGCTTAAACCCACAAGCTCCCATTAACCGGAGACGTTAATTCAGTGAGGAAAAGGTGTCCGGTAATCTTTATGCGCTTCATTTTAGGCTATGCAAATGAAACGCGGAAACCTCTTATATTAAATGTTTGATCGTCTAAGCAGTGATATACGCTGCCGGTCGTTTAAATGTTAAGACACGTACTCTGTGGATAACAAAGGAACGACCGAGCCTCCGATTATCTCCGCTTTTTATTAATTTCTTAATTTCACAAGTACACCGTTAATATTCCATTCTGAAAAAATAAACTACTTATTTCTAGAAGCAAATTCTAAGGTAAATTTGAAAGACAGTTATCGGTCGATTGGCTCGATTATAAAAAACGTTCGACCAAATTTTCCTCGATATTTCGCGTTGTAAGAGTAGAGTGACGCGTGGCAACGGTGCCAATGAAATTTCAAAATGTTTCTTACAACACGCACGATATATTCATGAAAGTGTCACGATTATGAATATTCATGAAATATCCACAAGTGTTGGGACACTTTCGTGCGTATATCTAATAACCTACGAAAAGAATTGTTCTGTTCATCTTGTTTCCGAAATGTAACTTTTGTACATACCCAGTGTCCGTTATGTCTCTAACGAGAACAACCGCTAATTCATTTTCAAACGCACACAGTCATCGTTATGTACGTCCAGACTTCTATACGATGCGGCGCCCCAGCTTCCACGACGTAAGGACAGCCAAATTACGCCCATAACGAGGAGTAATTTAGCGCAACAACGTCATTCAGGATACAAACACATAGACCGTTGGAATCCTTGTGGCTAAACCGGGACTCGGAGAATGGAAACGAATTTCAGAATTCGAAGGTCCGCGACGTCGTGTCGTGTTCGCGTGGAAACGCGATCTTTGTTCCCTCGCCTCGAAGATGCATAATCAAAGCAATAATCTCGACGAACGCTCCAGCGTACGATGCCCTTTGCACGCGTACGTATATACGCTTAGCCAAACGCGAGCATACTATCTGTATTGCACACAAACAGAAGTTGTCTGTGAACTGGGGATTTCCATGCTAATGCGATTTCTGTAACAGACAGCTTCATTTGGCTCTGTGGATTTCCATATGGCACTACGGTCGGTCAAAGTGATTCGAAACTCGCCTAGTCTGATTTATACAGCATTTTCAAGTCCACGCGAACTATCCGTGATCCTGCTGTTGCATTAGTCGTGCCTGTCCTAGATTGTCTGGCCCAATTCGACTACTTACATTTTACATTATCCGGAATAACATTTGTGCAGAATACGCAGAGAATTGTAAAAAAAAAAAAAAAAAAAAAAATAGGTTGAATAAAAATAAGTTTTGTACGATTAAAATGTCAATAAATCGGGAATGGTAGTGTATTTGTTTCGGAGAGAAATCAGATCAAAATGCAATGACAGTTTCAGAAACCAAAAGGAAAATTTGTTCGAATAGATAATATTTTCAGTCAAAATTATCATTATTCGGTGGCGCGCGTATGTTATTTTATCTTTGAAAGCTACTTTGTTTTCCATTTTAGTAGTTTTCATACATAATACCTAATACATAATAATATACATAATAATTATACTCGCTGGCCCGAGTCATTTTCTCGTGTTTGGTTAGTCATAAAGTAGACGATAATTTGTCATTCTTTCGTTACTGCATAAAAGGCTATTGATTCCTCGTAACATATAATTTCATAAAAAGTATTTGTACACCACTGTATTTATCGATGCGTTTCAACATTAATTGGTAGAGTCCAAACATATTTAGTATCATATCATTTTATAGTACTTTTATACGATACGAAAATTTAATATTATATTACGAAATGTGATACCTGATAAAAGAACGCTTCCTTGCAAAATAAAGGTACGTACAAATACTTTTTGTAGGCGACATACGTAACCAGTTTGATTATTCCCTGCAAAGTTCGAGATTGAATTTTTAGACTTGAAGCTTAAGTGATTCAAACGACCTACCACGCTCTACGTCATTCTTTCCGTAACAGATAGCTTCATTTGGCTCTGTGGATTTCAATATGGTCTTACGACCATTTCTACGATCCTACGAGTTATACACGACCCTGTTCGCATTAGTCCCATCTGTCCTAATTGATCTCGTCCAATTGGACTACTTACGTTTTCCCGAGGATCATAGATCTGCAGCTAAACCGCGCTGGCCGAAACTTCGCGTGAACTTTTGATCCCTTTTATGGCACGATAAATTTGCAAACTGCACAGAGAGAATGTCCGCTTTAAATGTCGTAACGATTCCGGAAACGTATCGTCCTGTCGTCCAGACTCGATACAATTTTTGGTCGTGCTTTTTGCCGCGAATCCTGAATCGATGGATCGGGCGTAGATCGGCTCTTGGAAAATTTCGTTAAAGAAACGTCGAGTTCGTTACTCGAGTGTTCTACGATATTGATTGTAGAAGATTACGTATCGGTAGGAATATCCCTTAGAGCGGATTTATTGATTTTAGATAAATCTGCAACGCAGTGGGAGTACTTTTACCGCATTTTATTTTGGCCAATGGTACAATTTCGTCGACATTTTTACTCGAAAAGTAAGCAAGTTTTTTTTATATTTTTCTGATCTTTTTCGTATTGGCTTCGCATTGGCTGAAAGTTCGATTTTTTTGATAAAAAGGAACCATTTACTAGCGTAGGTTGGATAAATTCTCTCGGGTAAAAGTTTTTGACACTTTTGATATTTCTGCTGACACGCTATACGCTGTGAATTATGTATTTGCAATGAATACTTTGATTTTACCACTGTTAACGAACAGTGGCCTTTCAGAATATTCTTCATCTCTGAGATCGAAATTTTGATCTATACATTTTTCTTTCTTTTCTAATAATCCATCAAGGACCAAGCGGTATTAATTTATCATAATGTCATAAGTGTTTCAATTTCTTTAAATCCCATAAAATTGTAGAATCTGGGATAGAAAAAATGGAATAGAAAGTTTATATTATTATCTGTTAAAAAATAGAATTTAACAATATGTACAGGTATTTTTCCATTGAAAAGAAATTGCAAATGAAATCTTACATTAACACAACATTATCGTTTAGCAAGTTGATACGAACAATATCGAAATATTATTATTTCTTTTATTCGATCTGTTCATGCAAATTAATAGATTTCGCAGCAACATATATTTTATCGATTGTATATGCGTATATGGAATAGAACGGTCTCTATTTAGATATTATCACTGCGCGGACATCGTTCGCACCAGAAATGGTCATGTTCTGGGAAAGGTAATTTGGCAAGGTGAAAGTTCAGAATAATTTCGGGAAATATCTGAGGGCGGTGCTTGAGAACGGCAGTGTAAAGGGTCATTGAAAGATATCAAAATCGAAATCGTGTTAAGCATAATGGAGCATAATGTCTACAGGTATTACAAAATTACAAATTACAGAGATAAAAAATTACAGAGACGCAAATAAAATACGAAATATCGAAATTATCGCATTAAAATAAATTTTCGTCCGAAGAAACTACTTTCTTATTCGCTAATAAACTCGTTCTATAAATTCGAGATTAAAAGAATCCCAGTTTACTAGGCTTTTTCTTTACATCTGTGTACTAGATATTTAAGCTGGTTCTAAAAAGAGATAAGATTCTCGTTTTATATCCGGCAAAAAGTCAACGAGTGGAATTTATGTAGTAATCTAATAAACGTTCAACTCCGATACGCTATTTCTTACGTCATAAAAAACATAGAATGAAAACGTCGAACGATCGATAAACCGAGAAAGACGACGAAGAAGATGAAGTTCCTTTCAATGATAAGCATCGCAGCTAAAGAAAAAATATCCTCTTGCCGTCTGATACGTCACTTCTCCCCTGCTTATCAAAGATTTACCTTCCCGACGTTTCTTTTGTAGTTGCCCTACGGACACGTCGAATTTCCAGACGAAAATTTCTTTCAGACGTATAGAAAAATATTATCGAAACTACAAGCGAATTTGTACGTTACAATATCGCCTTATTATCGTTCTAGTCGTTGTAAATAATGCTCGATCGTTTAGTAGATACGATTAAGTCTAATTACAATTACACAAAGATTTGTATGATCTTTTTATCACAGAGTTGTTCAAGGAAGCTTCTCGATTACAAACTCTCGTTTCCAAACATTTCAGTTCAGAAAGAAGACTTCCTGGCTTACATACTCGGTTGTCAAACGCGGTTACTTGTCCGTTCGCGGTTATAGCGATCTTAAAAGAGATCGTCAAACGCGGCTGAATCCTTGCGGAACGGCGCGCGTAACGGTGGGCGGCGCGAGTTTCAGCGCGGTGACGGGTTAAGTGTCATAGAGGAGCGTACGAAAAGCGCGAGATGAACGGTGTGCATATTCACCGAAATCCTCGAGGCCGCGGAAGGCTCTACCCTACAAATCTCGCACACGAATTTAACGTTCGCGGGTGGTGCACGTGCAGAGAGAAGCAAACCAGCGTTGATACCTCTCGGTTCGTTTTTATACGACGAAAATCGTTACGAGCTTTCGTCGCGCCGCTCTATGCGAATCAGAATGGCGTGGTGGTCGTCGCAGCTGCGCGACCGAGCCATTTGCATACGCGCGGGATGCTTTCATCGCGTCTCTTTTTTTCCCCTTCAACCCTCTTTTCTTTGTCGCGACGACGACGACGACGATGACGACGATTCTTTCCAGGGCGTTTGCGAGTCTTCCGTTACGGATTAAATTTAATACGCTGCCCCGTTGCATGGCGGCTCATTATATTTTTACGAAATCCTCGCCGTCTCCGACGCTAAGAAACTCTATACCCCGTTTGGAATTTAAAAATATTCAAACGCGCGTTGGCGCGGAATTGCACTCCACCAGTCCCCGAGCAGGAATTTCTGCGTTTTACACTATGACATTTTCAGGACAATTGTGAAATACCCGATTCGTTCGCTTTGTGGTTGTCAGTGCTGAAATGGATTTTTACAGATCATTTTGACGGATGGATTGTGCAGAATCAAACATGCGGTAGTTCTAGTATAACTAATAGCACATTTTCCGATGCACGATTTATTTGGTAGAAAGATCGATGGTATACTAGTTGGAAATTGCCTTTTTGATTAACGTTTAATTTTCTTGTATATTTCGTTCCTCTGGTATATTTTATACTTATATTTATACGTGCGTGCGTGTGTGTTTTCTTTTTTCTTTTTCTTTATAGAGATAGACAGGATGAAACTCAGATAAATTACATCTTCAATTCGGAACAGTGTAGTTTAGTAGGTCAGTCGTAACAGAATTAATCCCTTGAATTATTTACCATCCTTGGATTCCGTACTTAATCCATTGGCAACATTCGCACAGAATATGCTGAAAATTCTGAAATGAATAAACTGAATTGCTTCTAGTCCGTAGAGAAATTCGATTGAAACGTAGTTAAAATATACGCGAAGGGTAGAGGTTCGAAGATCGATCTCCTAAATTATTCGCAGTTGTTTCATGTCGAGCAGATATTCTGGAATATAATTCCTTTCCGAGAGTATGCCATTCTTATTCCGCTTGTTAAAATTCAACGAACGTCGTGACAATTCGTATCACGTACATTTGAGACGTTAAAGCGGAATAAAAACCGAAATCTCGGTTCCCGGGATTCAAAGTTGGACAAAGGATAAAGGTGCAGCATTCTGACGAAGTTAAAATTGTAAACATTTGGAATTTGGGTCAGGCATGTGACTCGGATTCAGAGTAACGGAAACAAAACAAAAACGAAATTGAATTTACGGTGTTCCGCTTATTCGTTCCCTCGCGATGCGACTTGAAAAGTTTGTATAATGCTACTTCGTTTTTCTTTCTTCGTTCGACGGCTGCTAACGAAAATTTGTAATTGCTCGAGCTTATTACGACCACAGAAATATAATATTCCCGCTGTCAACTAAGGAAGGAACTCGTGGCCATCGCTGAATTATTAAACAGCGTTGGTGTTTTAACGCTGTCGTTTCGATAATTTCATCGATAAACACTTTCACATCGATTATTCGAAACGTAGAAATTATATTTTGGAAATATTGTAAATGAAATATTCCGAATAATTATAAATTAAGAGTCGAACGATAAAGACACGCGTAATTTTGTGATACGATTTTTAGAAATATCAATTTGTTCCTTGGTATTGTGCAAATCTCTTGTATATTGTAAATTTTTCTGAATCTCTCGATTATTTCCTCGCGCGTTAGAATACACAGAAACTCGTGGTAGCATAGCCAAGTGATAGGTCATGCCACCTCTCGGAAATACAGCTCGCGACCCAGCACTGGGTCACGCCTGGTTGAACGTGCTAAGTGAACGAGTCAAGCATTATACGAAGTTCAAGCTATACAAGCACAGACTGTAAAATAAATTCATCTTACTTTCGATGGATGTCAAAGGACGTAAAACTCTCACAAAACCACGGATTACCCCAATGTATTCTTGTACTAATTCAAGCAATGCGCGCTAAAATAATGGTTCTCTATCTATACGTATACGCGTGAGTAGAAAAGACTGTCGCGTAAAGTTTAAAATAGATTTCTAGAAATAATAGCCAAATAATAGCCAAATAATTCTGTTTTCGAAGTTAACAACCACTGTTTCATCTCTTCCTCTTTCATACCTTCAAAATCCACAGTATATTATAGTTAAATCAACAAAAAAAGAAAAGAAGCCTTCATCGAATAATCGAAGATGTCAACAATTTTCAGATATTCAGTTTTCTTTAATTTTCAAACGTATAAATCGTCGAGCCTTCAAACTTCCAAATATTTCGATTTCCAGATCTTTAAATTTTCAAGTTCGTCGTTGCGCGATAACGTTGCGTTTACGTATTTCCAGCGCGCTTAATTCTTAATGGATTAATTCTCTACTCTGCTCTTTCCACACCTTGAAAAATTCTTCTCTGTTCTGTCGGTTCCCCGACAAATCATTCGACACCAACCACGAAATACTTGCTTGATGCGTGTCACCAGGAGAATCGTGTCTCACGCAGCACATTTTCGGCCATTTCCTCGTATTCTTTCTGCTTAAAATCCTCGCCCTCGTAAATTTTGCATTATGCGAACAGAGCTGTGGACACGGTTTTCATTCCGCTCGCATATTAGCGCGATGTTCTCGCGCTTCAAGTGACTCGACGGTGTTTCACTTCTAACGTTGCACAGCTGCACACACCTGACGATCGGTTCCAACAGCCCCCGTTATCCGATACGGCGTTATTCGCTTCCATCGGCACATGTTCATGCAGCTATGAACGAACTTACGCGGACATAAAGACATCATGACTGGAAAATGATTGTCTCAGCCATGGATCGGAACAGGAAGCAGTAAGAATGTAGTTTATGCGGACGTTACATTGCGGCGATATTGGTTTAACGGAGAAAGAATCCATTTCCTCGATTGTTTCCAACCGTATGGAACCTGACTGTTAGAAATATCGTATGGGACATGCTTTTATCGTACACCTTGCTTCGTATATCGGGTCACTAAGATAGACAAAAATTAAATAAATTCTTCGTCGTTCGATAGACTCACGGATTATTCTCCGTAACTGAGATATGCCGACGAAAATCTAACGAAATTTAAACAACGTAGATAAATTCGACTTAGTTTCTCTGTATGAGTTTCTAAATTTGAATAGGTAGTTTTGATCGCGTATTTTCCAAATTCATTTTGATATATTATTTAGTTTCGAAAGACTTGTGCTTGACGCGTTCTATCGACACGTATTATTTTCTATGGATTCAAATATTTATATAACGATGCCGATATAACCAGTCGCATCTGGATTTTCATACGTTTCGATAAAACAACTGGCGAGACAGAAATTACTACGTAAAATGACATTTCCAATAAAGAGAGAGCAGAAAAATCAGTCGCAGTCAGAAACGTCGATCAGTCGCGTTTAAACGAACCACATTATCACCGAAGCAACGATTCAGTAGTGGGGAGGGAAAAAAAAAGAGGCATAAAACAGCAAATTGAGCTGCAACGTCAGGTTTGTGGAATTTGATGTATCGCGAAAATATAAAAGATGATTGGCGTTCGGCGATGAACCAGAAATCGAGCAACGCGGGGTTTGATCACCGAATTTTCAGTCACACGGTCGATTTCTTCGAATAGTTTGGTATCTGGGATCGACGTGTTTGAATATCGAACGCCGTGGCTACCACGATGAGCGACGGTAATTTCGCATCGAGTCGTGAATTTTTCCCTTTTGTTCCGCTTTTGCGTTGTCGCCGGACAACGAGTCGTGCGATCGAAGCAAAATTTACAAAATTCGCGAAAATTCAACTCCTCTGCGATTACTTTCTCCCGGAACGATTTATGTCTCAAGTATTATAGTATTTTAGGAGAAAGCGATAGAACACTTGTCTAATAATCTTTGTTTCGTTATCTTTGGTTCTCGTTAATTGGATTAAAATCGTGTTTAAAGTTTAAAGTCAACGTTTCTCGAATTTAGGTACAATGTCTAATTTATTCTATCTTAAGCGTTGTAGACTAATAAAGAATGTAAAGTCGATAGAGCAACCACCTGAAACGTGATCACGGTGATTCGAGAGAGATTTCTCAACAAGAACACGACAACAACTCGTACATCACCTGCAAAATGGCACCTAGAAACTTTTAAAATACAAATCGATAAAATTACGTTACGTATCAATTATTCATAGCCAGTTTTAACTAGACTTACTATAATTAATTTGACATAAATCAGCGTCCCCGGTCCATTATCACGAACGCGCGTTAGTGGGATTTATGATACTATCATAAAACCACAGATTACCCCAGTGTATTCTTGTACAAATTCAAGCAATGCGTGTTAAAATAATGGTTCTCTATCTATACGTATACGCGTGAGTAGAAAAGACTGTCGCGTAAAATTTAAAATAGATTTCTAGAAATAATAGCCAAATAATAGCCAAATAATAGCCAAATAATAGCCAAATAATAGCCAAATAATTCTGTTTTCGAAGTTAACAACCACTGTTTCATCTCTTCCTCTTTCATACCTTCAAAATCCACAGGATAACGCAAAACACGAAAACATGGATGGATCGCAGTGTACGACATTCTCAAGATTTTCAGTCTCAAAATGTTTCCTATACAAAAATCGCCTGTATATTTAAACGTTGAAATCTAAAACGTTGTTCAAGTAATACATATACTTTGAACATTTTCTATAGTTTATGAAACGGTATTGTAAATAGGTACTCGCATATCATTTTACTGTGTCGCGCTATCTAAAAGCTAGCACGATAGAAATTTTCCTCTATTCGTAGAGCACATTTTTCTCTATTTTTTCTCGTCGCAGAAACATAACCAAAAGCTTCCGCGTAGAAATATATACATGCGAGCAAGATATATATCATTTACGGTCGCGTAAAAATACAGCTCCAGTGACACAATTGTTTCAATTACTCTAAACGAGCGTTTCACAGAAACAGATCTCATTGCGAAAGTACGAAGGTGAATATACGAAATTGATACGCGAGTAAAAATCAACAGGAGATCTCTGTTATTCGCGAGGTTCTCCTTTTCGTTTGTTCATCGTTGTCCGTAATGGCGGCTGTTTACCACCTCGATTATTATGACTTGGGCCGCGTGCAGGTATTAAATACAATTCCCTTCGCTTTCCCTGTAACGCGAGCTCGGCGCGAACACTTCCGCGAGGAAGCCGTGCAACGTACGTTTCGTACACCATCGAGCAACAATGCAATTTCAGTGTCGAAGTGGCGCAGTTGCCGCAATTATTCCAGTCAACCGTCCTATTTTACACGGAATGGTAGGAAAATGTCTCGTTCTGCCCGTGTCACAAGCCATTGTGAAAACCTGAAATTATTATCTGAAAAAAATGTTTGTCCGAGTGCTGTGCTTTCCCTTCCTCCTCGTGCTTCGTATTTTTTATCAAAATATAATTAAACAAAAATCTAGACGATCTTTTCTCGATCTTGAAAACGTTGATTTAGAAGAGATTCAGAATACAATTTCTCCGCGGTCTTTGGTTTAATATATTTATTTAACCGAGAATTACGTAATTTGACAGATTATTAGAACGTCTATCTTCGCGTACGATATTAGTCACGTGTCTTAAAAATACTCGACGCCGCAGAGAAAACGATTCCCTCGTCGCTTCGATTATTATTTATCTCGAAAGAATCGTCTCTCGATCGAAGCACGTTTTCCATCGCAGCCAGAGTATGATCGCGACTAGGTGAACTATTCTCGAGGCATACGCGGGAAGGACCAATCAGACGAGGTTGAACGTATAACCGAGTTTCCAATAGTGACCGATATGAGGTCAAATAACTTACGTTAGTTTAGATCCAGCCAAACTTCGTTATGGAAAGTTTGCCAACGTTCTGCGCGAGAAAATAGAGAAAGAAAGAAAGAGAGAAAGAGAGAGAGAGAGAGAGAGGGGGGGGAAATAGAGGAACAGAGAAGAGGAAAAGGAAAAGAGATAGGGAAATCGAGCGAATCGAGGGAAACGGAGTCTGAATGTCTAGATTTCGAAATAAACATGACAAGGCGTATCAGAAATGATCGAGTGCGCTCGATTCGATACTCTGTTTGCACTAATTTATTTGCTCCATCGACTTCATCGAAGCCGACTTCGAAGGAGTATCGTGAAATAACAATATTCGAAACATTTCACGTTCGTTCGTCGAGATTCCAATAATTTTCGTCTTCCCCTCTTTTCTTCTTCGAAATTACGCTTGCGCTTGACGATACCTTTTAAACCAAGCAGGAGATTCGCAATGTTTGCCCCCGGATCGTTCGTTATTAATGTCGAGCGCGAATTATCGATGGCGGTGTGCACGCATCGCGCGCTCCATCGCTCGCGATGCATCGATTTTTATTTATTAAGCGAAGCGGTAATAGCGATGGATCGAAAGCAAACAGAGAAATTGCTGGAACAGTAACGAACCAACAAGTGGATCTTCCGCTGCGCGTTTTGTTGCTCCTTGTTCAATCGATGGAACGGAATCGCTCATTCTGGGAAATAAAATTTAGACGAAGAGTTTGCGCGATTTTCTGATGCGAGCAAGGTTTCTCTTATCGATTTATGTATCGTTTATTTGATTCGCTGGTGAAATAAGTTAATAAATATTGGCTTAATAAGTGTTTATAATATATCGATGATAAAAGTACATACGATCGTGTTGAATTTTTCAATATTACGAATACAGTTACGAATAGAATTGTATTAGAAATAGAAATCGGAATTTGTAAGTAGGTATGTTCACAGATTCTACGCATATATAATTACAACTTCGAAATTACATGCTCGCGTGTAATATTATTAACCTTCTCAACAAATTTTTAAGTAGTTATGTGTTAGATATCATTTTTACCAACTTACTTGACAAATAATTCCATCGACCGTTAGAATAAATACTAATTCTTTCGTTTCTCCCCTTCGCAAAGGATAATTTGCATGCACGTTAACATATAATATATCTTGCAGATTAGAAAGAACATCGAGCGAGATCCTCTACCGACATCGTTTTTCATTTGTGTAAATTTTAATTTTCTCTCTTCCCCTCGCCCCTCAACAGCGATGTTTATTTGTTACGATCATGATTCATGCTCGCGGTAAATTTTTAAATAGAAAATAACGAGTTTATTTTTCCCCTAGCTAGGACTAGGTATCGCGTGTGTTAGCCGGAGGTTAACTACAATTTCGCATGTATTCGGTACACGCACACTTGCCCCTTATAATCTCTAAAGTGCATCAGGACGATATATTGTTTTAGGCGAGGACAGGGTCGCACGACGGGAGCGCAACCTTAAATGTAGCGTAGATCAGAACTCGGTGTATGGGATAGGAACAAATTCCTGGAATTCCTATTAAAATAGCTGGAAACTTCAAATGAAATTGCTTTCGTCACGTTGCCCCGTTCGAAATTTATTAGCCTCCCGCGAAGTACTTACGCGTTATTTGTTTTGCGAACCGTGTCACGAGTACGTGCGTGCTTGCCCTAGATATTCTTCCGTTGTTTTTTAACAATTATTGTTTGGCGATAAAATAATTACACGAATTTTTATTTTTGTTCCAAAAATTTATTACTCCCACGTTATTTTTTCCGATAGCTTCCGCTACTTTTACGAAGTAGAATGGAAAGAATGAGAAATGGACGAATTTTGGTCAGCGTCTTCCAGAAGAAGAAAAATTCATTCACGGCACAATCTCACGCGATTTAAAAAGGAATTACATAGTTATTGATTAACGAGAGAGTTGCCACAAATATTCAGTCAAATGCAAAGATACGATCGTGCTTGTAATTTGTTCGTTTCAGGTTTCGTTTTATTCAGATGCTAGTCTATCGGAGCAATAATCGTATCCGAGATATGTATACAATTTTTTGATAGAAATCACTTCGATGATCGTTTCTTTCTGGAGAGTTATTAAATTACTAGACACTAAATTAGCATTAAACTTTGCGCTACTCGTTCTTCAGTTATACCAATACCAATTCTTCAAATTAATTTTTGCTCTTAGACGATTGCAAATACAATTCGCTTATCCAACGAACTAATTGTCAAATAAGCATTTCGGTTCTAGAAGAACTGGTCGATGGTCCCCTCGTGTTGTATCGCGCTTTATAATCAAACGAGAACCGAGTAAGACTGCAGCGAAACGCGATAATAGATACAGATGCTGTCCTCGAGCGAGGAAAAAGCACGAAGAATGAGAGATATCCTGGTCTATTCGGTTTGTGCCAAAGAGGGGAAACGGTTCTGGTTTATATTTGAAACGTTCTCGCAGAATAAGCTTCTTCATCATCGATAAAAGTTAGTTGATAAGAATCATCGGGCAGATCAGACCGATATCCGTTTTTCCTGGCTCGCCGTCTTCTTCTTATCAACCGGAATGACCGGTGATGGTCGTCGATGGCCAATAACTTTCGATGAACACAGGAAATCGATGAACACCGACGAGAGCATGGATCCCCGACAAAACACAGAAACTCGATTCGTTGAGCGAATTTGTTGAGGTTTAATAATCGTCTTTCGTGGAAAGTCGTCTCGAGTTTCGCGAACGTAACAGGGATGAGAGCGATGGACCGAGAGATCTCGTTCGGCGTTAGAAAGGATAGTAAAGATATTTTGGTAGAAGACTTTTTCGATCGAATATCATACATAGATATATTATAGTAACCGGTTATGCGTGACGTATGGCGGCTATCGAAATCGGTGATTATTTCGTCAGGCGTGGATTCGGAAACTGATCGTTTGGTAAAATTGGGATGGAAAGGTTACCAGGGCAATCCGTTTCAAGAAATTCGTGAAACGAGACGCGTGAATATGAAAGCAAACTTTGCAGATATATGCTTAAATATATTTAACTCGTTTATTGCCGTCGAGCTGGTTCCATTTATATGGCAATTAGATCTTCTTGACAACTTTAATAATTGATTTTGAATTAATAGACTTGAGTATTTAGTCCGGAATTATAGGAAAATGTAAAACTATAAAGGCGCTACATCGATTTCAAGGGACACGATACGACCATGTAAGTTGAAATTTACAATGGCAATACCATAACAGGATGAAATATATCAGATGCGTTTAAACATAAAACAAAAATAGTCTGTTATTTATGAAATTGCAAATATACTTTCCGTCTTATTTCTCTGAACAGTCGATCTCTGATTCAAATCACCGTGCGACCTATGAATTCGGACATCCCTTGTGCGCTATTACTACGGATGGAAAATCAACTTACATATCAAGTGATCGATTGCTAGCTGAATTTTGTCCTTTGTTCCACCGTCTCGTATCTCCTTCGGCGCAATCGAACGCTTCCTATCAATCGCTCGATAAAATCATTCTCGAATACGCGCAACGAAAATTCTAATTAATATTTTTGAAACGAAGGGACCAGCCAATCAAATTTCTAGGAGATCAAAACCCTAGAATCAGGTCGTTCGAACAACCGTACGAACGAACGTGCTTTTAATGATTCTTCATTGTTCTTTGGATCCAGGGAAAAACTTGGCTTGTAATTCCAGAGGGAAATAAAACTGCTTTCGATCAGGCACATCGCGTTTCGAATTTCGGTTGTTGCGCAGCCCGTTCGACCGACCCGTTTGTTTGTCGGCTCTGCGCTTCGTAGCCGTCCGTCATTCGATTATTTCAAGATTTAAATGAAACTAACGTTGTCACCAGCGCGTCCGAGCGCGGGGAACATTGCTGAGCGAAACGTACGTACGTTGAACCGGGGAAAAATTCGTTGCCATTCTGTCGCGCGAAATTCGATCAGTTCACGTTCTAACAAATTTTCGTTTCGCTCGACTATTCGTTTTTTCCTTGCGACGATGTTGATCGGTACTGAGCGACGATAGACGTCGTTAATTTGAAGATAAGATAGAATCTAAATCATAACTGACACGGTACGGAGGGAATACAATCAGTTAACTGTGAATATTTATGGAAAATATATTTATGAATACGACGCGATATTATATTTCTTCGTGGCTTGGACGTAACTCTGAGAAATTGGAAATCAACTTGTGTCTGTTCGAACTATCGAACATTGCATGCGTATTGTTTCTGACTAAATACGAAATTACTTAGATTCTTATCTTAAACGTAGAACAACGTGATTTTCTGCTTTGTAATTTTTCACAGAATCGTTAATTGCGAATGCGTTGATTAATTTTAAAAGGTTGCTGAAACTTGGTTTATCGTCATTTTGCTCCGTAACAATATGGAGGGGGGGGGAGAGGTTCATAATAAAACGACATATTCTCGCGAATTTTCGTGCGAGCTTAGTGTGGTGGAAAGCTTTCTTTTTTTATGGAGAAGAAAGATGTTCGAAGGAAATGAGCGATAAAAGTTTTAGGTCGAGACGTATAGAAACGATAAAACCGTGAAGGACGTAAAATCGAAAGGAACGATGGAAGATTGAAGGAAGAATTGTTGGTAGACAGTTGTAGGGGTTGAACGTTTCCTTTTCGATTCCTTTTAACGTGATATCGCACGATGTCGATACGTTGTCCAATCCAGTGACATCGTGATCTTTTCTGACAGGGTTCAGATCGATTTAGGTTACATTAAAGGAAAGAGCATTAAGGTTCTGTGTGCTTTACGAAAAGAAAGATACGTATTTCTGTGTGCAATGACGTTAACATGGACCTTGCGTAATTATTAATACACGCAATAGATATTCGACGAAATTAATTCGTTGGACAAATTCCGTCATCAAGCGGTAAATAAAAATAGAATGGTAATTCGTAATTTGCTTGGGAAATTACGAATTGATATTAAATTCCTCCTTCGTGCAAAATAACTTCAAAGATTCAAATTGAACACGGCAACTGTTAAATTTTTTTCAAACCAGTCAATTATTGTCGAGAACGATAAAGCTGAATCGATAATTTTATTATTAATTTTAATTAATAAACCATAACGATGATCGACGCGATCTCTAAGTAATCGATCCAACACGGGAACATAAGCGAGATCAGCGATACAGCGAATCCACTCTAACCACGATTCAGCTTCCCTCTTCTCGCAACCCTCGAACAATCTTCTCTATTGAATCTCCACAGAGTAGCCTTCTCACCGTATCAAGTCACGATATTCTAACACGCGTACACACGGGTGAAAATTCTGTGACCGCCGTGAGATCCGGTTCTGATAAAAGCACGCCGAAAGTTGAACGGTCCGCGGAGTAACAATTCTCGTAGCGGTCTCTCTCCGGGCGGAATTCGAAATCGAAACGGGGATCCATCACGTTGTCCGAGCTCGTCGGCAAGGGTTGAAGTCGAAGAGTTCGCCTCGAAGCGACTATCAAAACGTGGCACACGAACAGAGACACGATAATTCCATCGGTACCGTTCCAATATCACAGATGATCTTCACCATGACGAGTCGGCAGACAGCGTTCATCAGCTTCGAAAGATCGTTCTCGACCGCGGAATTTCCACGTTGATAAAAATGACCCCGTTGCGCTGCACCGGTCTGACTTGCCGGAAAATTGGACGCCTAGCTTTCGAACCTGCAGCAGCAATTTTCGAGATAGACGACGATCGTTTCGAGTCCAAGTGGAGAGAGAAATTGTGCTACGCCGAATTTTCAATTTTAATGAAAATCGATAATCGGAAAGACGAAGGATCTTTGTGCACGGTATATAGAAACGGAGAATGGTATAAGAATTATTGGACCATGAGTATTGGAGCATCAATCGATATTTCGTATACATCGAACGTGTTTCGTTGCTTTTATTTCCTAGCCATTTAACCGTAAATCAGTTGTTTCATTCGTAACGTACGTGCTTTGTAGCGTGAGGTGTTAAATGAAAAAAAAAAAAAAAAAAACTGGCTCTATTCTTATATTATATCAATGGATAAGTCATATCAATATATAATATCAATGGATAAGTAACAAATGACATTTGTACAATATGGAAGTCTCCGTAATCGTGATTTTGTAGCTTCTCGTTTCGAGCGAAAAGAACGACCCATAGTCGATTTTGAGGGAGTGGCAAGAGAAAGAGAAGGAAGCCTGGATTGTTGCAGAAGTTCGCTATGGATAATTTCTGGTAATTTGAAACAGAAGTGAGACGAGAACGAATGCTGTACGACCGCAAGCAGCACTTATTCCGGCAGCGACAGCAGGTGGTAACTGCCTCGTCGCAACTGGACCGCAAACGATGCAAATTTCATCTATAGTTGCAAGTAGTTCGACCCCAATTGGCAGACTTTGCTTGGAGAAATTCAATTTTTGTGTTTTGAATTTTGATACGGTGGAAATGTCATGTTGGAAATTACAAATACAGAGTACGTAAGTCGTCGGCATAATTTTAATCCAATATCATTTTTCGAACGATAATTGAGCCAATCAACTCCATGAATTAGAAAGCTGAAAAAGGCGATACTGTCGCGAACGTTATTTTTTATATCCACTGCGGAATTTGCTATTATTTATGTCGTCTTTTTATAATAAATAAAGTCACGCAACTAAGTACATAATTTGTTGTTTGTTTTTTTTAACTGAACATTAATCGTGTACTTATTTAATGAAACTGTGAAATTGACGAAGGATAGTGTTGATCAGTTTGGCTTTCGACGCGCTTAATTCACGATAATTGATGACGATAATTAATGTAAGCATCGAAATTAAGATATATTAAATGTCGTAAGTTCCCTGCAGGGAAAGTTCTTTATCTTAAGCTTAATGGCCTGTTTAATACAGGTCGGTTTCTTATGAAGCTTTCCACTCATTAAATTAATAATTCATGACTCTTGCTCGCTTAATATTATAAACACAATATTCATCACATAATATATACATTAATTTAATTCACATACTAAAGCTACTTACTTTACAGGCTTGTTACGATCCTTCTCCTAACGACTGTGTAGTAGGGGATTTTAAACAAAGAATTATCCTTTCTACCTTAGATCCGTACTAATTAAGTTGCAAACGCACGCAGTAATAAAGAGGCGAAAAGCCGTATAACGGCCTTCTTTGTTCAGTTTGAAAACTTAGACGTAACTACGTTACACCTTGCATATTATAGTATGAGATATACCAAGCGTGACTACCACAACTATAATTATGAATTCTAAGCACAAGTAATTACCCATTCTAAGGAAAATTTGAAAAAGTAATTTCTTCCTTTAATTCAAAGCTTTCGTCGTGTTCACTAGATAACGTATTCCGCGTTATCTTTAGATCTGCCCGGATCGTAGTGGATTGAAACGTGCTCGAGGCAAAGCACGACACGCTATCGCAAACGATCGTTCTTTCGTATCTCTTAATTTACGAAATCGATCAACACGACATCTAAACGATCCGCGTACGGAAGATCGGTTGTATTATCATCAACGGTTGTCGAACTGTTACGAGAGATCTAAATATCCTTGCGATCGTTTGGAAAGCTAAGTTCGAATCGAAGCCACATATGTAACTCCTAGTTTTACGCGGGGAAGTTCGGGCCCCGAGTTAGATTCTTAGTCGGTTGAGACTCAAGACACGAACTCAATTCTGAATCGCTCGGGGCACTCCGCCCACTTAGGAACAACGCCGCTTCTCGCTTACCCTCTTCACCCTGTTCGCTCTCTCTCGACTCCTCTGTGGGTGTGTTGATAGGGATAGGGGTAAATGGGTGCGGGTGCGCACCACCCTCAACGCGGTGTAAGCTATCGGTTTAGCGTGGTTCGAATTAGGTCCACGTAGAAGACTTGTTACGTCGTTACCTTCAGTTCCACCGATACCCCTTATAACAGCGTATCCTTTTTCGAGCTCTAGCGTGATTCCCTCTCTTTTCCATCGCTCTTTCTATTTTCTTTAACCTCTTTGCTTGCTTCTGTTTTTTTTTCTTTTTTCGTTTCTTTCTCTTCACTCTGGTTCGTATTCTCGCGAGTAGCTGCTTTTCGCTTATAGAAACTGAACTTTTTCGCTGACGGGCTTCCCAATGTATATATGTGTGTGCGCGCGCGTGTTAGGACGTTCGACTGGAAACGGCCGAGACTCGTTGAAATTTTAACACCGCAACTGCCTCCAACCGGTATGAAACCAAAGTCTTTCCCCTTTCCGCGTTGAGCAGACGCGCGGCTGCAATTCGATAGGAAAGATTTCCCGTGCACTGGGCCAAGTTTCTCGAATACAACTTGGTAATCTTAAGAGTTTCCCTCTTTCCCCTTGTACCTTCCCCTTCTTTCTTTCTTTCTCTCTTTCGTAATTTCTGAAGCGTAGCTTGTAAAGCGTCAATTTTTTTAATGCGATCGATCTCGTAAGTTTTCGCGACACGATTGGCATGTAAGTGGAAGACCGAAAATCTGTTTCCATGAGGTAATGTCCTAGAATTCGGTATTAGAAAAAATTCATTATATTTTTTTTCAAGTAGAAGCAGAGAGCAGGGATGGAATTTAATCAATTACGTAGATTAATAGAGTAATACCTTTTATTTACGTTTAAGGAAGTTTAAATACGCGATTAAATACAAATTTTCGTAGTCTTGAATTATGATATATTGTCATTTCCAGCCCGCCAGTCGACGATGTAACTGCAATCGGATTGGAAATATTTAGGAACGGTAGTGGAAAAGTGAAGCGACTGGTTCTCAAAGTGTTATCATAGAGCTACTAGAGGCTAGTTCTTTGTTTGATTGGTTTATTTATGGAGTTTTGTTTCTGTACATCGAATCTTCGACGTATGAATGAAATTAGTAGCTTCGTAACAATTATTACTTTGACTCGAAACTGGCTTGAAATACCAAGTCACAGATATAAGTCACGCAGAAGCTAAACTGTTCTATTCGAGTTAATCTATTTGGTCTTCGACGACGAGAGGCTCGCGTAGTTTTAATTAAATTGAAAACTTTTTTAAAGGAATTGATTTTTATTCTATATTTTCGTTATATGTATATTTCCATTATGTGTATCTAGATATTACCCATCAATCGATTAATAGTATATTGTTTTCGTTCTGTTTCAGGTAAGATATTTCTTCCACCTACCTGCGATGTCTAACATTAAAGCAGAAACGAGGTACAGAATAAACGTGACATGCAATGCTGTTTCGTGTTCCACGTTTTGGGAGTCACCTGACCCTCTTACAATTTTCGTGTCACATGCGACCTTATCGATTCAGTATAGTACTTACTGATTTGAATACAAAGCAAAGCCTTGTACGAAATTATGAATAAAATATAGAACAGGATGCCCTATAATCGCAACGAAGCATAGAATTCTATATTTTTGCGGTACTTCAGAAAGCATTACAACGACATCTATCCAACTATCAACTATCAAAATGATAAATTACTGTATAACGATACATAAACGATTCGTTTAATTAGTTTCAAAGAGAATTGCAATTTCAAATATCTGAAACATAAACGTGCGAATTTTTCATCTTTTCGATTTTTCATCTTTGTATCCTCAAATCAATGATTAATTACACATTATCAAGTATGAGCGGTGTGACTGAGAAACTCGCAATATAATTTATCGATAACCCAAACAGACAAATTACGTCCAATGGAAAGAGCAGAAGATCGACGAAGGGAATAAAAATACCAACTTACATTATAATGTATATAGAATTGTTATTTATGATATTATATATATAATATATATAGGAACATAGAATTCCGCTTATTTGAGCCTATCGCGCGACGAATACTTATATCCTTAGTACGTATGTACTTACGATTTTTCGTTCACGTAGTAGTAGTTGACGTTCGGATAAATGAATTCGATGACCAGAAGTTTATTTGATCGAGCATTGCTTAAAGTTTTGTTCGAATAAACGGAACGCGTTCAAACGGACTAATTGCAATCTGTCGCGATATTATAAATTGCGGAGAGAAACGCGTTGATTCTTTTTCGAGGTCGGTACTTCAGAACGTGAAAAACAAAGTGCCATTTAACGTCACGTCCATCCTGTCCTTGGTCGGTGATCAAAGAAGAGCGGAAACGTTGAAATTGAACGTCAAGAACAAGTCACAATCAGTTATTGACAGGTATTGTATATTGCGTCTAAGAAGAATGTTTAATTATATTTCATAAAAGTAATTTGTACGAATAAAATAATAAAATTAATCAATAACACGCTTGAAGCAATATCTTGTTCAGAATTGCAAACCAAAGTACCTGAAATATTAGCGTCGGATAATTTCTGTTGCTTTATTAGAGCAAATTCAGCGTACTCTAGAAACAAATTACATTCTGTTCTCGTTGCGTGTACCTGACGATACGCGAATGGCAAAGTTCAAAGTCATTGATTTTGAAGTTCTGTCGGAGTTGGAATGTCTAGATGATTGTCCACCTTTCGAGGCAACTTGTTAAATCAATTAGTCGAAAGTTTAGTACCATACAGTTTGTAATTAACTGCTATTGTCTGGGTGGTAGGTCAATTAGCGTAGAGAAAGTCGTTAATTGTCTTTTAGCGTGCGTAGTGCCTTTTCAATCTACGTTTCAATTACCCGTTTAATTTATTTTATACAGGTTAGCCTTGTAAACACTCGAACACTCGAACTCTAAGCCTCGAAAATTTGATTTATACGTAGTATTACCGTCTATTAAACTATCCTATCAATTTACTATAGTTTATATATTTCCTGTTTTCGTTCGAAAATTCAAACTGTTTCTCCATTGTACGCACTATTGGCTCGTTCGAAAAATTCTTGGTGCGTCCGCCAGTCGACTTAAAATCATTTATTACGTACTTGAATAATATTCCTCCCAATTGGATATCAAATGCACCGCGTAAAGAGACAAATCTAGCGTTGTCGACTTTCGAATCGAAGCGAATAATTCTCGGAGTAAATCTTAAATTTCGCCGAGAAGTAAAAGTAAAGAACCTTTTTTTCGCGACAGAAAGCTGAATATCCCCGAAAGCTGGAGCAGCTGTCGCAGGATATTTCAAACAGAGAAATTCATTATCATGGAAGACAAGTTTTTCGAAGCAGCAATTACTTCAGTTACTTTATAAGTAACGAAAGTTATCGAAATAGATGGTGGAGATATCGTTTAAGAACTGCGTACAAATTTCATAAATTTACAAGAATGCTAACAATAATCCTAAACTGGAGCACAAACTTTCCGAACAATCCAATACAAACCCAATACATTCGCAATAGATTCTAGTACTAAATTCGAAATAATCGCTTAATTTATAGCAAAAGTTGGAGTTACCTTATCTTTGTTCGTTGTAATCGAAATATCGTAGGAACGCGGGAATCAGTCGCGCGCAATTAGCCCGGATAGGATAAAACCGGCATGCTCGTGTTTTTCTATTCGATTCGAGTTACTCGTTGAACCGGTAACTCTTATCGTTCTTTACTGCGTCCTATCTGCTCGTTAATTTCCATATTAACGTACTTCTCTCGCCCGTTAATTACCGCATTCGAATATCACACAGCTAATTAGTAAACTTTAAATGGTGCTGACGATTTAATGAACAATAAATTTTTAACTTTCCGCGCGTGTTCGTATTCGGCCAGTATAGATTTCAGATTGAACGCGGGATTAATGCAATTAATGCGGACAGTATTCACCGTCGTCGTGTTCTAGAAAAATAAACCGCGCGCATCTTTTTTCTTTACCTTCTTTCCTATTTTTTTTTCTTTTGCAGCCCTTTGTTTTATCTCGGTTAAAATTAAACGAACCGCTCGTTCGTCGTTTCTACGACGAGAGTATTCAGTCTGCCGAGTAATTAGTTCTTTAAGATTCTCTTTATTTTATACGAAGAGAATGAAGAGACTCGACTTAATTGAAAGTTGCGATGATTGATGGACGTCCGAACGATTGTTAGAGAGAACTTTTCGCGACTTGTCTTACGTGGTTGCATCAAAAAATCGTCCGAGAAGCCATTCTTTACGTTCGAGGAAGATGCAACATGCCCTGGGCTAGAAAGTTTGTTGTCAAAGTTTCAAGAAGTTTTCTAATAAATTGGATACATATTGTTTCTGCGGCGCCCTTTCGTTGGTATTATAAACGATAAGAAAATGTGACAAGTTTCGAATTTGGTCATCACGGCATTGGTAAAGTTGCCTTCTTGGTCGCTTTGAAAAATACTGTCCGAACAATAACGATGTTACGCGTAGCTTGCACACCGCGTTCAGATCTAATTATTACGTTGGAATATTTTTTCTTTAGATTTAAACGCACGAACGAGGATCAATTCTTTCGCTAAATGGCTACATACCCCGAAACGTTCCATCTCTGAATTTACTTCGTGTACCCAATTTGATTCAGGAGTTTTATTCTTTCGTGATCTCGCGTGATGTTAATGTAACATCACGTGCCTCGGCCTTTACCGCTTCGCTTCTGTCTTTCGCTTCTAACAATCGACCCATACTGTCACGAAAGCCGGTTGTCGATCGGTAAATACACGCGATACTGGCAGCGAATTCAACGAAAGCATCTGATTAACGCATCGACCAGCCGATAGAACCGACAGAATCCTAGCAACGAAAAGATCCCTTTCGAAAAACCAAGATCAAAGATCACGCGATAAAGGGAGTAGGTGGACAATGAGAGAACGAAGGCGACGGCGAAAGAAACTGCTCGGATCCCTTCCAAGTATCAATACCTTAGGAATTTATGTTCCACGCCCTCCGTTCTATCCGTATCCCCAACGAGAACAGTAGGGAACATTGACCAGCTACGAGGAACGGTGGCGCAATCAGTAGTAGTAGGAATAGGGTGGCCGGCCACTCATCTTCACATTTCACCGACAGAAGCGGTTATCCAGCCTTTCAAGTTTCGAAGCCAGTCGTTTCGCTCGTTATAGCCAAATCTCGCCAACGCGATATATTCGAGTCTGTCGCTGGTAATTTATCGTGTTGCGGTGGAAGGGTTGGCACGAGGGTGGTTAATTGATTCGCGTTGAGACGAGAGAAAAATGAGGAGGGAATCATCGATCGCGTTGTTGGCCCACATGAAAATCATCCTCGACGTCCTTGCGTTCCAATTCCTAATTTGCCACTTGATAACGTTGCGCTAGGGATTAGATCCTCGGGGAGGATACCAATTTTTCTACTTTAAGAAACAAAATGGCAAAGATAAAGCCTCTGATCGAGAATAACGTATCCTCCGTTTAATTATCGATCGGCGTCTATTTGACAGTTTTCCGCGCAATTGCATTCTTCAATTTTTGTCTTGCATTTCATTCGTAAAAAGGCGTAAACCCAGTGTACCGTTGTTCCTCTTCAGCGCCGGTATACCGACAGATAATTCGCAGGATGGACGAAACAGCTTTGAATTTTTCAAAACGAATAACGCTTCCTGCAAATTTTCGCAAATTTATTCCACGGAATAACAGGTTTCCAGTTGTTGGAAGTATCTGATCCGGGTCTTTTTTTTATCCCCGTTGAATATTCTCGTCGACGAGATTCAAGTGTCTTGACGGTATTTCAGAGCGTTGAATTTTGGAAGGTTCGAGAGTGTGCTCGGACGTACAGGTTTGAAACAGGGAATCCAGTCGGGTGGAGTCGCGTCATGTATATATGTGTATGTTTTTCCCCCAACGAAGTCTTCTCTTTTTTCCGCGTTCGTTGTTCCATTTCGGCCGCAAATGTTATATTCCCCGTGCGTGCGTGGGCGCGCGCAAATTTAAATACCACATACATACATGCTCGCGGCGAGCGTGTGCATCCATATGTAAATAAACAGACGAGTTTCGTTTCGACGTATGACGCGTCTCCTGGCACCGCACGATTGCTACAATTGTCGTGAAAACTGTTCCGTGTAAATAACAGCTAGCGATACCTACGTAGAACGCGCGCACCTACGCTACGTTTACCCATATTTTTTTTCTTTCTTCCCTTTTTTCTTTTTTTTTTTTTTTTTAATACTCGTGCAACGCGTCATTCCCGAACTGCCACACGTGCAAACTGCCATCGCGATAAATTGGATTTCGGATCGATTTAGATTGAATCATATTAGTTAGTAGAAGTTACAGCGTGCCGTTCACCTGCGAATTAATACCGTGACAGTTTGAAATTGAAACGCGCGTGCTAGTAGAGTCGAACCGCGTTCGTTTTTCGACGATCGCGGAAGAGTTTTTGCGAGGGCAAATTAGATCGATGGAAAATGATGGTATTTATTTCATCGTTGTCCACGACTCGTTGCTCGTTCCGATAGAATCGAATGGCTGGTTTGTCCCACAATTAACTGCTCGATTCAAATTTTTTTTTTTTTTTTTTTGTTTTTCGAGATGGGAAGCGATGGTATTTATTACATCGTTTAAACAATTTTCATCGTCGTCGATGACTTTTCGGTCGGTCCGATGGAATTGAATCGTTCGTTATTAATTCGATATTATTTCGGGATGACTATGAACGCGAAATATTTCTTCCGTTTAAACCTGCTACGTCCTCTGATTTTTTACAATCGAATGAAATTTTTCTGCCATTAAGAAATTTCTTTAGTTGGACGAAACTTCGAGAGAAGCGTTGTTAATATCGATTTCGCGTTTCGATTTTTTCCAAAGCGTTAATAGCGTTCTCGTCGAAGAGAAAGTGAAATTCGTCTCCGTAAATCAGAAGATCCTAGCAAGGTTCAGTCATTTCGAAACAAAGAAATACATTTTTGAGAATGTACAGCGTATAAGGTATTTTGGATCAATATTTTATGTCCAAGTCAAATCGCGATAATAAATTCGAACTTCTTACAATCCGATTCGCAGAATCTTGAAATCTCTTCAGTCGAAATTCATCGATTTTTTGCTGGCAAACTTTGAAAATACTACATCCCCAAAGTTCACCTAAATCACTATATATACGAGAATACGTCTCTGTATTCGCCAAACCTTATTGTCTTACCAAATATTATACTCCAGAGAATTATTCGTGTATTATTACGGATATAGCTAAAGAAACGAAGCATAAATGGAGATTTGTTTCACCTATTACCTCTATATCGTAACTTAACTTCGATCTTTGATACGTTATATGTTAATCGGTATATTTGAAATTTCTTTTGTTGAACGTTCTTGCGTATCGTGCGCGTTTCGTATATTTTCGCATTTTCAAAGTTTCCCGTAAAGGTCATCGCGATTAATTAAATGTCACACTTTCGAAAAATACAGAGATTCTTCTAGAGACCTCACAGGATGAAACCAATCGATGAAGAAGGTAGAATGGCAGGGATCGTTTAATTCGAACAGAAATCGAGTTCCCGTAACGTTCCTCCGAAGGTTCTTAGCAGAACGTGAACCGAAGAGTTGCCTGGAACCGGATTGTTCCTAGTGCAAAGCGATTCATTTGCCCTTAAGTATGTTAGCAACGTCTTTCCTGCTGTGAATCTCGCCTTGTTTACGATTCTGCTCCTTCGGGCTTGTAGATAAAGAAAATAGTTGAGCAAAGGAGCGCAGGGTTGTTTCGCAGGAAGATTGCGGAGGTAATTTGCAAAGTTTCTAACGTGAGGAAACGCTGAATCAGGTGGAGGGAAGAGGTAGAAACACACGGGGATAATTATAGATTAATATGCGACACGGGAGAAGCATCGGGATCAGCGCGGTATTTCTGTCGGTTGTTCAAGCAGTTAGAATATCACGGAACATATTATTTTCATTGATGAATTTAAAAACAATGCTCGACAAATGCAGAACTTTTCAGGCAATTCAATTTATTTATTATTTATATCCGAAGTTTTCCACTTTGTATATTTATCGAACGAGAGAGGAGATATACATTTACTTTACACTATGTTTCTCAAATCATTTATAATCGTAACTCGTTCAAAATTCGTACGCTCTCTTCAAGCTCCTACGATACTTTAATTTTACTTTTTATCTACTATAAAAACAGCGTACCGAGATTAACTCTTCGTCGTCGAATTTGATTCGTTTCATCGGATAATTAGCCGCGTATATTGACTTCGACTTTCGTTATTTTAATATAAACAATGACGGCGTTATATAAAACGTCGTACTGCCGAAGGATGGAGTTTCCGTGAGTGAAAGATCTTCGAGAAAAGCAGCGTCCTCCGTTTCAAATAGAATCGATTGCCTCCAAGCTGTTTACTACATGTTCTATTTCGAAAGTTCTTTTACCGTTTCAGAATTTTCTATATCACGGTCTTTTGTTGATTTTCTATCGTTAGAGTTCCTTTTCGATGTTCCACGCTGTTTCATGTCACTGTCTCAATCCCTCTCTTCATACCCTTATGTTTCTTGTTATTGTTGTAATCCCTCTTTCCTTGAAAGATAGGTTCTCTCGTTGCAAGAATTCCCCCTAGAATTTTCCTTGCGGTAGGATTGCTTTCCCGAATGTGGAAATTCTTCTAAGACCTAATTTCATTACGGTAGAGTATGTTCTAGCATGGTGCTGCCGAAAGGAAGACCTTGGGTGATAAATTATTTTCAACAACCGATCTGAGTTGAACACCATTCACGGAAGTAATTGAGAGGGGAATCTTAGAAATGTACGTATGCGCCAGTGAGATAGTCGCCAGGAATTATTTTGAAGACTGAGACCGGAAGACTGACCGCAGAACATAGTTGCCAGGGTACGGCATTAGATCAGAGAAACCTAGACACCCGTAGGAATTGAAGATATAGGAGTTAACCGACGAGATATCTTGCGACGTCGTTCGTGCGACGTGTTCAACGAGATACCTTGCAACCTGACGTTGTTCGTGCAAATATCGGCTTTATACGAGAGAAAAGTAAATGAAATTGTATTCGACGGTGGATCTGCATTTAACCGAATTTGTCGGGGGGCAAACAGTTCGTACGATTGGAATCGTCGATATTCGCCACTGTTCATTACTTTTCGTTCAAGTTAGTTAACGGCATTAACCAAAAGCATTAAATAAAATTTCGTTCGGATAAACGCAGATCAAATACGAGAGTCCTGCTTGTATTATATATATATATATATATATATATATATATATATATATATATGTATAATGTCTGTGGATTTTCAGGTCCTCGGGGAAAAATGGAATTACGAGACAATTTCAAATAAAAGTCAAATTAAATATATGTATATACGCGTTTCGTAAATACACGTTTCCTCGAACATATTACAAATATTTTTAAGCATACAGTTCTAAGGTATAATAGAAGTGACAGTCGGTACAGGGCGATACAACGTTTCGTAAAACACACACCATACGAATAAGAAAGTTTTCTCTGATAACTGTACAAATACGCTCGTGAGTCGGTGTATATGCTATATCCTTTCTTCGTTAAACAAGAAAACTCTCCTGTATCTTTTTTTTTTTATCATTTTACGTCCTGTTAACTGCACGTCCATTTTATCCATTTGCCAAGCCGGAAATTCTTCAGGCCGCTGGTTGTTTCTTTTCGCTTATGCAATGCGACTCGGTGCAGCGCAAACGCGAGGCAGAAAGATGGAAATTAAAGCAGCGATTCTATGCCAAAAGCAGATACGTCGCGCTTTGCCTCTGACGTAACTCGTCCTACCACGTGACAATGTACGCGATAAGAGCGGGCAAATCTCATGAAGGATCTAGAAATTAAAAAAGAACGGGACCGTATCTGTATTCCGAGCGGCCACGAAAATCATACTCCGCATTCATAAATTCGTGATGAACAAACGACCGCGCTGGTTTGAGCGTTTCACACACGCGTACACAGACACAACGAGCGTTCTCCCTCTGCGTGTTCCGCTCTTGCTTCAACGTTCTGAAGATTAACGTGTCCCCGATCACGATGCTCGAAGGAACGCGAAAATAAACGAAACTGAAACGGCTCTGAACTGTTTCATCGAGATATTTCGGGGTCGAAATATCTCGTTTCACGATTTTGACTAAAGAATACGTAGCGGTTTCGGGATTGCGGAACGGTACAAGGGTAGAGAGAAAGAGTCTGGAAGACTTCGTATCGATTCAACTTTACTTAGATAACCAGGTTTTTAGTTGGAACGTCTAGTCACACCCTATTCGACGTTCTACCTTTTCCCATAGAGATAGAACCGAAAGTAGAAGATACTTTGCGCGATTCTGACCTTTTCGAGTTTATGTCGGGTCGTTGGACTACTCGAATATATAAATTTCGTTGTCTGGTCGATTCGTTGATCGTTACATCGTATCGATCAATTTATTGATCGTTTCGATGACGTTAGACATACAATTTTGCAGCTTTCGTGTAATTAGTACGCATATAGATACAGGTCTTGGGATCAAGAGAAATTGTATATATGTGTATTCCTGCAGCTGGTATCTCGTTAGAGAATATTCGAATCGGACGTAAAGGTATCGCGAGGCGTTTGATCGCTGATATTAGTCGTAATTAGTTCCTTTACCTTCTGGCTGAAACATCAGCGAGGAGGGTTTGTGGGAGGGATAAGATATCGTTGGTATTTTTCGCAAAAGTTTTACGTATGTACACGATCCGGACAGAAAATTTCTGGATTGTAATTTCTCTCTTGTAATTTCTACATATACAGACATCGTGACACGTCGCATATCGCGACAGTCGGATTTCGTTACAGTGGCGTTAAAAGTGCAAAATGTTTTTATATAATACGTACGATATACAGGTGTAAGTTTTCTATGATAAACGTTGGAGTACGTACTTTCACCAACCAGTGTAGGTGTAATGGAAAACAAAGTAGTGGTCACTAGTAAATTGTATTGGAATTCTGTCGAGGTAGAAGGAAGTGAAGCAGCGAAACTATATTTTAAGTCGTACTACTTCGGTGCTTCTTCTCTGCAAATAATATCGTTTATTGGGTTTTGGATCTTGTCGAGTCGCGCTATGCTAACTCAATATCTGCGCGAACGATCGAAACTAAACATTATCAAGATTTTCTTGAGAAAATTTCATTTATTCGACGAGTTGAGGCAATATGCAATTTATTCCAAGGCGTATCGTTATAAATAGCCGGTCGTTTCAATGGAATCAACCGTTTTCTCAAAAGCTCGTCTGTGGAGCGCGCCGTTCGGATAATATAGAATCTATTTCGCGCTACTCCACTGAAAATTGCTCGTTGTTTCAATGCGATCAGCATTTCCTCGGAGGAATCCTATTCATTACGCGAGTTAAGCGTAATACCGAATTTGTTTTGCCTCGTATCGCGAGAAATTGCTCGTTCGCTCGATCTTTCTTTCTTCAAAGAGACAATAAACGCGATTCAGAATATTTTCAAGGTAAAACTCTGTTTAATAGTTTGCAGACAGTGATTAAATATATCATCGCTGCTACGACACACAGTGGCTGCGAAAAGTACTTTAAAAAGTGGCGTTTCAAGAATTATTTAAACGTTATTGCCATGGAAATGTCACAAATCTACAAAGAACCAGTATAATCGACGTTGCGACGACGATCTCGTTAATTTGATACGACGAAATCCAATTTTGTCTGGTCTGCAAAAGAGATCGCAAAATGTATTTGCTCGTACTTTCTATACGTTTCATTTTCATAGTATCAAATTTTTGTAGTCGTGTGAAACTACTGCCAAATGATACGAAATATAATATACTCGCAGCTAATTAAGCAGTATGTAAATGTTACGAATCCAACGACACAAATATTAAAACGGCGAAAGTTACAAATACTTTTTGCAACCATGCGAGCATGAATTTACCTCGATATTCAATGTTCCGTGCGTATTAACGGAATTACACGAGAAACGATATTTGGAGTAGGATCACGGAAATAGGGAAGCCACGAAAATGTCACGTTCCTCTAAAAAGCGGTTATTTTGCAAGTAATAAACTCACAAAGCACGTACATTCCCAAGGACATGCGATTCAAGAACTCTAAAGTGGTAAACTAACGAAACATCTCCAGAACGTGACTGTCATAAGCGAGCAGACAAAATGTTAGAAAATGGTTCGCAGTAGACAAGGCGTTACCTTTGTGTTTCTAGTTGCGCGAGATTCCTTGGTTGTTCTTCTTAAGATTGTTGCTAGCTAAATCTTTACTCGTTCTTAAAGCATTGAACGTTATTTATCGAAAACGGTCGTATAAAAATGATTTATTGCATTAAAAGTATCAAGATATAATCGGGAAACGAATAATTTGCAAATTGTATTCGTTTGATATTTATTTGGAAATCGTGTTTGCCGGCTTCTTAAATTGAATTCTTCGATCCATAAATTCGTAAAATAATTCCTACGTCTTCTCGAATTCATAGAAATTCTAAATTCGCCACCTAAATTGAAACGAAGTCCGAGAAGCTAGTTTATCGTTATTATTATTCTTTCCTTATCGTAGAGAAAAATTAAACGTGAATTATATTAGACGCGTAAAAAAGCTTCCGTGTTCTTAGTTTTATAGTCTACGTGTTTCCACCAACGAAACGTATCTTCCTCGTTATTTTCAACATTTAACAGTAATATAGAAACATATTAAATATAGCGAATAGAATTCTCCCAACAAACTCGAAACGATTCTTCGATCCTTCGCTGCAATTAATTCCCTGTCTTGCGATTTAATTTCTACCTATACATAACAGAATAAGCGATAAATTATGTTACAGAGATTAAGCTCTGTCGCGTAATAAATAACCCGAGCATGATACGTGTCTTTCACATTCGGTTCGTAATTCGTACGATAAATCTTACGTTATCGCGTTGTTATAAGGCAAGAAGGTTCAAAATTGCACTTACTTGCGTCACCTTGTTGTATCCTTCTCGAAGATCTCGTTGCAGTTCTCGCGAAGCCGTAAACAACAGGCGACTATGAAACAAGCGTAACTCTAAAACGATCATTCATAGTTTCCGCGTATTCCCGCCAAACAACACCGCTGCCATTTCCAGCTATCTACGACACCATACGTTACACGCTGGTGACTATAAAGATTCTGCACGCGGGTAATACGCCTCCGCGGGAATTTAAAAATGTAGCAGAATCGTAAAATACGACACGGAGAACGTAGTCGGTACGTTGGTTGCTCTCGCGAGAGAGAACGACATCCGGGGAGCCGCGATGAAATTGTCAGTCGTCTTACATAATTTCTCGGGAAGGAACTGGTCTCGCATCTCGCGTGAAAAATGGCCCGACAGAAGGTGGGTAACAGGTTTCCGCGAGAGAATCCACCGAAGAAGATTTATTCCACGGTCCCGTAACCTCGTTAATATCTCTCGACGCTATTATGAAAATGTTCCGTGACGTTATCGATTATTCGATTGCTGTTTCGTAGTCTTCCCTAACGATGAAACTGTGAAACGCGACGTGACGGTGCGCACCGGCGGCAAAACCGATCCCTTAACGAGCATAAACCAACGGATCCCGTCTTTTTATCGAGCGTACGATTTTAAAGGAGTTCGATCCAGCTTCCGAGAATAGTTGCTCGATGTAACTCGGAAACGATGGAACTTTGGTTTCTCGGTAGTTCGCTCTTTTAGAATCGAATTACAGGCGATGAAAAAAAAAGGAGAAGAAGGAAGGAAAGGGAATGCGAAAGACGGAAAGAAAGAGGGGATGAAAGAGAAAAAAACGAAGAAGAAGAGAGAGAAAGAGAGAGAGGATTCGTCCATTTTGGCGCGTACGCCAAAGGAGTTCCATCAAAACCGAAAATCGAAGTTCGATAAGCGCTGCTCGTAAATCGAGTATTTCCTTTGGCCCGCAGACCGGAGATGCGTTGTTTTTACGTGGACTCGATCTCTCTTCTTTTATGTTGATTAAAGCACGAGAATCAAATTGTTCGCCAATCTGCCGGAAATAGCGTGAAATACGACATCGATGTGTGTGACTTATTTTTCAAATACGATGGTTCTTACCATTTTGAAACGCCATCGAAGAGTTCCACCGTATTTCGTCGATGAATATCTTACCTATATTTTTAACGAAGAGCGATCTGGGCGATGTGGAGAAGTCGTTTCCGATTTCTCCGAGTTGACGACGAGGATCTATCCGTTGTCTGTTTCGTCGTATAGAGTCCGAAACACGGTGGCGGATTTTTTAATGAAATTGCAAAATAAAAATTCGCGATGTACGGATGGTTACAGATGAACGTTTACGAGATTTATTTCAGTACCACGCGCGTATCGATGGCTGAAAATTTCGGACAATGAATTTTTCTACGTATCGATCTCTCTCGACGATATTTCCTTGCGGATACAATTGGCGTGGAAATGAAATTCCTCGGAATTTTTTCCTCCAATTTGAGAAATCGACAGAAACGCAAATAAATTGCAAAATCGTGAAACTCGAGGAACGGTTCGTTTCGCTCGATTTAGGATAAAAATTCTCGAACGACGTTAGACAGTGAAATTTCTTAAGAAACAATCGCGGCAAGGTCGAATACGCGACGAGCTTACCCGCGTCGTAGAATTTAATCCGCTTCGATTCTCTTCACCCAGGACGTCTTTCGCGCTGAAACAAGAATCGCGGGGTGGATAAACTCGGTGCGAAACTAGATCTCTTTATTCGCCTGACCCTGGTCGCATCGGAGATTGCACAGAAATTCCGGCTTTAGGTTTGTTTTCGTTTAAAATTTCAAAGTCGTATATTCGATGCCCTGCTAAGAACGTCCTTTCTCGCAAGGATTTTATCCTCTAGCGTCGTTTAACGACGCGAAAGAGTTACGTCGAGGACTGTTTTACGATCAAGTATTATCTTTTGAAGATCGAAGGTGCTTGTAAGGAAAAAGTATCGCGACGCTATAGCAGTACGAAGAAAGGAACAAAAGACGAAGGGAATGAGGGAAGACAGCAATTTTATGTTAATAGACTCCTCGGTTAGGCGTTTCTTTTCACAAAGTTGACACTCCCGTTCGTAAGCGTTAGGATAGAATACGCGATAAGCCGAGCGAAATTTCAAATTCGGGACAATTCATAACGTATCACGGTGAATATAAATTTCTACGAGCCGAAGTCAAAATCAATGAATTGGAAAGTCTTAAAGAATAAGAAATTACAACAAACTTTGCCTGTTTTGTCGATCGGTGTTCGCCAAAGCAAGAGATCGTCTTTGGTGAAACAACAGGTCGATATCGGGAAAGAAAGACGTTAATTCTCCTCGCTAGATATCCTAATTAATTGACAAATCGTTTCGGCTACTCGGCCTGGAATCGTCGTCGTCGTTTCGAGTAGCACGCGCGTGTTTCAGTCCACGAACCGACCTTGCTCTCGTCCAATTAAATCGAACCGGTAAATCAAGCATCGAGCAGTTCGAATCTAGCGGGAACGCGGTTCTCGCTAGCAGTGCAAACTTCGTTGCACCCGGGCATGGCTCGTTGAATTTTCGTCTCGACGACGAGACAGAGTTTCTGTTTGTCCGACCGTCTCAGACTCGTTCCACAGGTTTAAGTATTGTCAGAAGACTCGTCGACAGACTTTTGATAGGACGCGAAATAAAATCAAAATCAGCGAACAGAAAGGAAATATTTTCGTTTATCAACCTGCAATTTGTAAAACAACGTGTCTCGCTGAAATTAACGGAACACGTGCGACATGATTTGTACGTCGCCCCCGGCTAAAGGATTAATAAGGACGGAAAAGGGAAAAAAGAGAAAGCGGACGAAACCACGATGACTCGATTAGAAAAAGCAGACACGTACAGGTGTACATGAGAGGGCACGGGATATTCGAGACGCGTTCCATTGGAGAATCGCTGGCGAGAAGACGTGGCACGCGGCAAAGCGACGCCCTGCAATATCCCGTAATTTGTAATTCCGCGGTAAGCCGTTGAAAATCCATTGACAGCTTTCCAGCGAACCACTCGACCGCAAATGTTCGCTAACAAGACTATCGATTCCGCTGGCATGCGACAGATAAGACAGTTTTACTTGGCCAGTGAAGCAGCGGGTTCGAGGTCAACAGTGACAGCGAAATTCGTAATAATCGGTTGACCGATAACACTCGGTTATTTGAAGAGGCGACTCGGACAAAGTCGATATTTTATTGCGTCGTATTCCCGGTGATAGAATTTCGATCGGCGAAAGACGATGCTCGAGAGCGAATGGTTTCGAGTGATTTCGTTGGTGACAGATGCGAGGTCAATCGTCTGAAAAGTTTTTTTCTTAGCACGTACATAATCCGAAATCTTTCCGATCGTTTTGACGTCATCGTGTCGATTTTAAGAACCCGTACGATTTTGTTGGAATTTTGATGTTCAGAGACTCTTATCGATATGTAGACACCGTGGCGTTTGAGAGATTATTACCGTGTATCGCTGTATATTCGAATTAATTTTTCTTTCGATATATTAAAACACTTTCTTCGATCGGTGGAAACATAAAGTTTATTCATTTAACGAATGCAGCTTCTTTCGCGATAAATGATAAATTAAATAGTGGAGATTTAAAATCGTAAAAGATCTAGGGACAGGTTACAACCAATTTGTATCTATTTTATATATTTTAAATATGTGCATTATACGTATATGTGGTGGGAACTTTCAAAGACGTATAAAAATTAAAATTCAGCTGAGAATACGTGGGCGCGACAGAAAACTCCTGAAAATATTACTATAGGCATGAATTGATTAAATGTGTACCGATAGACGATGGTTTCTGCGAATATACAAATAGGAAACTGAAACATCGATTTAAGACGCAATTGTAAAGCAGGTAATTCTATCTATACGAAGAAGTTATAAGAATCGTCTATAAACCAGTAGGATCTTTGTTATTATTGTTCAAACAAATAGCTCTTATTTCCTAGCAAATATTTTCTCAGTACATCTTGTATCATTATTGGAGCAATATTTACCAGAGGATTTATCGAGTACCGTTCGAATAGTGGAATTTCAATAAAATTCTTAAGAGATTTTAGCGTGTCTGGCGCTATTGATCGATTAAATATCATTTTTAATATAATTTTTAATATCATCTTAATATAATGTTTTCCAGCAGAATAATACCAGAATAAATTTGCTCATTTTTTATTCGCAAAAATTGTACGAATAATGGACGAAGGGCACGGTGTTGATAAAACGAAAAATGCTATTGTTTTCTCGATTACTAATCCAACACGTCGAAGTTCTTGTTTAAACCATGGCGCGTAGTTTTGTTTGCAAACCATACAAAATATGTAGCGCAAAAGTGCATAAAATATCGATGGATATATACAACCGTACATCGAACCAATAAAAAACATTTATCGTCGGTTTACAAAAATTCCTCCTTCGGATTCTGATTTATCTTACAAGCGAATAATATTTTACTCGTTGTGTTAAGACGACGTACTAAATATCATAGAAATTGCACACGTATGTTAAAGTTCTATTGTACGATCAGGTTACTGTCGTCTACTTCTTCCGCTTAAAAACGAAGCTGCCATTAAACCAACTCGATTCTAAGCTACTTTACCATCCATTAAAAACAGATTGTAACTTCGCCAACCCCATTGATGCTTCTTCCTTAAACGTCTTTCGCGATCTTTCTTCAACGATTCGTTGAAAAATACGCTTAAAAAGCGACAAAATAGCGTAGAAATGCGAATGTTCGTCATTTTTCCATTAATTTCATTAAAATTTCAAAGGTTTTTTATCCCTTCGGTGGATGGGGGTGGGGAGGGTTCTCGTTCTTCGACGAATGGAAGTACCACCGCGTCGAGCGTTAGGTAAAAGACGCAGCGACCGCTGATATTAGCGGGAATGTATTTTCGTAAACCGCTTGTTTCCACCGACTTCCGGAGAATTACGTCCAAGTGCACGCTACGGTGAAACGGGTTAGAGGGGAGCGGTCGGACGAAAAAGCTGGAAAAGAACACTCTAGTCATGCAGCACAAAAAGGTCGCGGTACTTCAACGGCAGGAGGCCGGGAACGGGGACGAGGACAAGAAGGAAAAGACAAAGAAAAAAAGAAGAAAAAAAAAAGAAAAGAACGAGCGCAAGTAATTAATTAAATAAAAACACGGGACGACATTTCAGCCGTTTAATGAATTGCCGCGTAATTGTTCCGCACGCGGGTTGCATAAAAGCGTTTGAAGAATTCATTAAAGAGTCGAGCTCTTCTGGCAGTCTCGAGCCATTGAAGTATTATACGTGGGCCCGTCCTAATAAACGCAGAAATTTCGAAATCCCTGTAATCGCGGTTATTTACGGACGCGCGTACCAACGAACCGTGTTACTGCGAACGAACACACGCTTAAAACTGACTAGATCCCGGGTGTACCCGGGGAGAAACTTTGAAATAACTAATCTGAACGAAATTACGTGCTCTCGTCGAGCTCGTGCTCCGATCCTTAAGCGAATCACCGTGAAAATTCTACTTGCAGGTTACGTTTCGGAAAGGGATCGGGGGGTTTTCAGAGCATATCGCGTTTGAATAAATAAAGAAGGAGGAATTCGCGAATGAAAGCATGCAGAATGAAATAAATAGATTTTACTCTTACTTCTATCATAATAATTCGGTCGAATTGAAATTTGAAGATAGGCAGAGATATCGTGTACTTTTATTATTACATTTTGCTATATAATTTCCCGGCAATTTTACCCGCGATACTTATCTTCCTACGTTACTTCGTTATTTAGTCTAAATTATACATGCGTCTCATATATATATATATATATATATATATATATATATATATATATATATATATATATATAATTTCCTATAGGATATAACTGGGTTCTACGTTTGCAGTGAAAATTTGTATGCAATTTCGTCATGTTATTACAATGTTCTACACTTTGTTATACACTGTATCGCGTATGACAATTTCGGCAGTCGTAACATTTGCTTAAAACTTATTCCAGACTAGTTGGAAACCATCGTTTCGCGAGCAAACTTTTTTATCGCAAACATTAGCTAAGAACTTTGATCATACGAGGCGTTTGGGAAATTCGCTAAATGGATATTTAGAAAAATTACGCGACGTTGTACAAGTGAATATAGAGGAACGGTGCGCGCCTTAGATATAGAACACTAGTAGAGAGTAGAAGTACATACACAATACGACTCGACAACACACGTTCAACTCCATTCAACGACTACATGCATCGTGCAGGTATCCTCTATACGATATATATGTATCTACATCTACGTGTTTTCTCTTTCTCCATTTTACAATTCCTTTCATTCGGTCTAGACGAACTACCCACGTCCCATCCATTCAAAACCTTGGACGGCTATAGAATCTCGCTTCGCGCTCAACACGAACGTTTGGCAACTCGAAAATTCGAAATTGTTTGAGGTTTTTCAAGAATGTAATACGGATGACGTTAACGCTTTATCCACAGAATGAACGTATTTAAATCGTACTTTCTCAATTAATCCAGACACTTGTGTGAAAATTTTGCGGTATATAGAGGCTTCGTTTATTAATTTTATTATCGTATTACCGAAGATATTTTCCGTTTATTTGCATCGTTGCGGTATGATTATTTTATACGGGCCATCGATTGGCACGTTCCATGGCGAAATCATATCCCGCAACAGTGAAACGATTTGAGAAAGTTTGACAGGTGAGATGTGGCAAAAAAAAAGGGGGTTAAATTTAAAATTGCGCGACAAAATCTTCCTTGTTGTACTCTAACGTTTAAAATTCACCCCGTTTATAAAGCGCTCTCGTCAAATTCCCATTTCAACGATGCATTAAAATATACCGATTAAAGCGAAAAATACTCGAGATACATCTAGATAACGCCATAAACCAAAGAAACTCACGCGACGAGCCTACCAGCGTTCGTTATTTCGCCTTCGTCGGCGACACGATACGCTCGTGAATTTTCCAACAGGATCAAACTCGTGACAGAGCCTTTAAACGCGAATAAATAGCGCGAGCTTTATTTAAACGACGCGACCGTCGGACTTTGTTAATCCCCTCCGATCGGACGTTGGCGTTTTTTCGCGAGGGATCGTTCTGGTCACGTGAGCGCATAAAATCGCAGGATCGTTGGAATTTTTGTTCGAACGACGGAGGAGTCCGAGGTCTCTGCACGGAATTAAAGGTCGTATATCAGGGTGCACGGTCATAAATAAATATATAGGGGCGCGCGTTATATCGAAAACGTAGGCACTCGCCTCCTTTTCAATCTGTGCGCAAGACCCGTTGGTTCGTGAAATGTCCGTGTAGGTGCACGTCAGTGCGGCGTAGAGAGGGACAGCCGAGCGTGGAATCGGTGAATATCAATCTAGCGACCCGGAAACGTAATATCCGTTGCATATCTCATGCACGTCGCCAGGATGTTCGCACATAGTTACGATAATGGATCGTAAACATTTTGGCCTGGCCGAGAAAACTTTCCAACTCGCGTTTCTGTCGGCCTCGTTGGTCGTGGTGAAATCCAATGGTGATCCACCAAACTGTTCGACGCTGCGTGACCAAAAGTTGTACAATTTTCTCGACAGGCTGGTGTCCGATCTTGAACATCGTGATTCGCGGCGCTTAAGGCTGTTTAATCAGTTGCAACAGTCGTGCAGTATCGGAAGGAATATTACAGTAACGATCGATCGTTTATAAATCGAAGCTCTTTGTTGGATATTTAAAGCGTGTCTTTGGCTTGAGTTTTATATTAGTAACGTTTGTACAGATTTTTATACGCGTATATTTAGTAGCGTAATTTGTTTCGCACGGTTTACGTCGTGCAAAAGTAATTATCATAATTTTTTCTTACAAAGTCTACTAACTCACAGTTACGTCGTCATCGTATTGCCAACAGACAAGGAGCACAGGACCGATCTGTCATATCTGTGTAATGGACAAGATTATCAAACTCGTACATACGTCGAAATATACGTTGAAACGATACAGAGAAGTACTGACATAGGGAACGCGTTGTTGCGAATAAGTGGATATATTTTTATCGAAACATCTGATAATAATGCGAATAACGAGCTGGCGTTGCTTCGTATGCTGTCCCTTTGTACAGCCGTTCGTAGCTTCGAATGGATACTAGGATTTTTGATGGGTGGTTGTCTAGATTTATGGATGGTGTCGCCGTGCGATATTGTCGTTTGTGTCGGGAGGGAAATTCTTAAATTATAAAGGGTGTTTCGTAACGCGTGATACGCACTTCAGTGATAGACGTGGGATACAAAAAACGACGAATAAGATTCGCGCGCGTATCGCGTCGAGTTTGTTCGCTAGTCAGAGGTTCCTTTTTTATACGCGTACCTCTCAGTGGTAAATTAAGAGCATACAATAACGTAAATCTCTTGATAATTTTGATTAGTCACAGTTGTAATTGTATGTTAGGATTTAAATTCGGATTGTACGCGGGATGTCCCAAAGGTTTTCACGCAAGCAGTATTCCACAACTAAAAGTAACGCAAAGGTTTCGTGTAAATAAAAGTTCCTAAAAGCTTGCTTGAAGAAAAGATTCCACATGCATGGAATATTTTGATAAAAGAATTATTAATGACTAATTTTCGTCGCAGGTCAAATTAAACCCGGAGAACGGTACGCGAAGATTACAACTGCGCTCCAGAGGACGTTGTTTCCCTGCAATTTCATTTGTCGCCTATTCGTTTCATTCGTTACTTAACTCGTTATTTAACCGAAAGCCTAATTGCGACTAGACCGCAAAATTCTGTCGTCGCTTGAATCGTAACGTATCGATTTCTTTCGCAAGTCGATGCAAGGCACGAGTCCCGTCGAAGCCAGAGAAGTTAACGAGCGCGTAAGTCCCGTTTGAGCGCGACATCGGGAAAAATTGAAACGGCAGATAAGGGACGGGACAAGAATTACATTTGCGTAATTAATTGAGCGAAAGTTTCGCAGGACGACGCGCGGCGTCCGTTTCTCCGGACAGTTAAAAACTGTCCTGAAAACTGTCACCGGTAACAGCAGAGAGGTCTGCCCTCGCTCTCGTTCTCGTTCTCGTGGAACATACGTATTTTATAATGGAAGTTTCTAATTTATCGCCGCGGCTAGACGCTTAACGAATTCGCTAATTTATCGCGGTTCGGTTAAAGAGTTATGAATCCGAACGAAACACGTTTCGCACTGTGTCCTGAAAACGATTTCGAATAATTGGTTTTACGGGGTACTAATTATGCAAATAAATAGCAGACGCGATTGTAACGAGCTCCACAGGGTTTCTTGTTAATGTTCGTTAGCGTCGTTCAGCTTTAGAGGCAATTAAACTCTTTTTAAGCGCGAACAGTATCGTTTTTATGGAAACCGTTGGCTCCTCGATCTTCGTTACCGGCGACAACCATTTTGACTAATTGCTCAACTTTCGAAGTTGATTACGACGTGAAAATACGTTCGACGAGTTTCTCTGTTCGCGTACGTGGCTCGCAAAAGTATCTGTCGAACATTCGTCGTAAGCGAGTTTTAGGTGTGTATTGTACGCGTTACACGCGACACCGTGAATTCTAGAAACTCTATAGCGAAGTCGATGATCGTATAAATATCGATTCGTTTCTATAGAAGTTAGTACTTCTTGAACTGAATTCGGTAATTTTCCCCGTGGTTTTCAGATTTTCTTGATCATAGTATTCGCTATGCGTGTCTCTCCCGCGATTGCTGTGGTCCCTCGGGAGCAAAGACGTCGCTGAATTCTCGATAACGTCGCGTTCGTCACTAGGATAAAACTGACATAGTGGGACGAAAAGCTCCTGTCTATGATATTATATTCGATCGGAAGCAATTAATTCGAACATTTCATGGAAATTTCATGTCGATAGGCTATTACAATCACGAATTTTCCCATTAAGCCTCGATAACAAGATAATTCTATCGACATCTCTACTTATAGCCGCTCGTTTCTTTCGCTCGACCTTTTTTCACGAGCAGTAGTGTGCACTTGCTTCGATGAATCAAAAACAGCAGAATTGATGGAGTTCAACGTGGATGACTGATGATCCGACATTGTGTTGCTTGGATCTCGACTACGAAATGAGAACTATTTAAGGTCGAAAGAGTTATGAAATGGAGCATAAGATAATGTTTTCTGATAAGAGTGCCATGACGAACTGCGCGGCATTTGTTACCTTCAGAGCCTTCAACGTAGAGGAACTCTCATATTTAACGCTTAATTGCCGGCCCTCCGTGCTCAATAACAAGTAGTACGATCGAGAATAAAGTCGACGCGTAGTTTCGAATCGACGCAGTTAAACAATTTTCTCGAATCTTCCATTTCGTACGCGTACGCGCGATACTCTGTGTGAGAAGAACGTAGATTTTCCATAGGAAAATCATTACATTTGTTTGATCGAAATGAACAATTAGAAATTCTCGCGATGCGATATCACGAACGAGACAATAATTATTTTCAAAGATTTTAATAACTCTCTGATCGTTTCTCAATTTACCTCGTCCTCTTGCAAATATTCCAACACTCGCGATCGAGAAAGATCAAACATTGTTAAAACATCGCTTTCGGGAACTAAAACCATCTCTTTTTAGAATTCGCGCAAATCCTCCATCGTTTAACCCTATCACCGTTTGATTCTAATCCTACTTTGTGCTTTCCGCGACTGTACTTCTTCGTCCTTTGACCCAAGACCGAAAGCTAAACTCGCTCCCCGATTTCATGCAACTCCTTTCAACCGAAACCTCATTGGATTCCTAAAATCCATTGGTATACGCTAGGAACGATCTATTTGGAGCGGTCCTTCGTATTCAAACCGTCCGCTCCATCTCTTTCGCCTATTTCGAACGCTTGTCACTTACATCGGATGCAACAGACGCAATTCATTTACATCCGACATTACGGAAGTTCGTTTACTTTCATTAGCATTTGTTTTATTCCGACCAGAAATTGAATCGATCAAGCAACGATTACGAGCAATTTTTCACGGTTTGTTTGAAAATTACTGGAAATAGAATTTCCAGAGAAACAAGCAGCAAAGCTGTAAAAAAGGGTACAGAATCCTTTTCGGTGGTCGTATTCTTTAACAAACTGGCTTTAAGATCTATCGCGTTATAAACAAGCATCTGCCTTTTTCTCGCGAAATTATCGGATTTACTACGATCGAGGCAAGCTCTAAATTAATTCCATTGTTATTTACTTCGTTCAGCTTTACAGAGATAAATTCGCAAAAAAAATCGTAATAAGAGTAAATGCAAATTCTGATCCTTGTCCGATTGAAAAGTATCGCGTTATCGTTGTCATCTTGTAAGCGACACAGACGTGATCTCTTTCGACTTGAAGTTACGATAGTAGAACGAAGAACGCCTTACATATCCATCTCTCCGAATATTTAATAGTTATATGCTTCAGAGCGTACGAAACAGCAATGTTTTAAAAAGTTTTATTCATAACGATGAAAAGCGCGAAGGAACAATGTACGAGAAACGCAAGGGCCACGAACGATCGATACATTTTTCAAAAGCATTTTCAACTTCGCGTAAAGTGAAATTTTATCAAAGGACGTAAGCGCGCGGTTTTCACCAGATTCGCGATTAATAAATCGAACGATCGTGTAAATTACAGATGCACGGTTTTTTTCTCTTCGCTGCGGATGATTAATTGCCTTAAATTCGAGCCTGGCAGAATTTTCCCACGCCAAGATCTCGCGGTAAAACAGCCAACGTTTCTTACGTGTCGTGGTAGATTTTCGCGTGGCACTCAAGCTTTCGGAGTACTCTGCCGACTCTTGTGCTCCCTGGCAGCCCTTGTTTCTCCCTTTCCGTTCGACGACCTCGTTTCGCGCGAGTTTTCCTTCGATCCTGCGGACCGGAACATGCTTATAATTTCGCGCAGTGCGACGTTCTGCGACACTTTACTGATACTGTCTCCTCTATCGAAATAACTCAACTGTACGTCGTGCTACGAAACAAGAAACTACTTGTGATTGTTTTGCGTCGCGAATAAGTCACACGTATAATACGATACGAACTGTAATTTTACGCAAATTTCGTATAAATTTGTAATTTCATGCAAATCACACGGCTGCAATAAAATTTACATTTGCAACTTTATTCGAATTCGCGGCGTTATAGTTTTTAGTAGCGTTGACGCGCGTGTTCCGATACCATCGGAACAGCTTTCTCGCGTTACTTCGTACCAAATGTTCCATTTATCGCGCGAATTTTAAAGACTCCTAAGATTCTGATCATTATGAGAATCCAACGAATTAACATTTTTTGATTTACGGTATATTACATTGTTTTACGTAGAAGCAGGAAATATGCTTGAAAAGCGTGTCAATTTGCACCGTTCTCTTTTACTCTTTTTTTTTATCGTTTCTTCCGCGTTTTGGTTCTTTAAAATCGTCGATATTATGTACGTAATATCTGGTGGATTACGTCGTTGCGAATATACTGATTGACTTTGAACGCGTACTCGACTAGCCAGGAGATCTCGTTGATTTTTATTAATTTTTATTAATACCGCGTTAACGCTTCGAATGCCAACAGCGACTTTCTCTAATCTAGCAGATTTCCGACGAAAGAATTTATCAGGGCAACGGAAAGTTTTAACTTTGCCTCCTCCTCGATTCCAGAATATGGTTAAACGTTATATCCTATATTTATTAGAAAATTCCACAAAACCGACGTAAGTTAGCGTCCCTTTCGCGCGATAATGTCTTTCAATTTACTATACCACGTCTGCGCCGAGTCTCTTAAACTCGTCGGTCAGTGGCTGTCGCGCCATTCTAATTAGCAAAATGCACTCGCGATATCGAATTGCCCCGAGTGAATGCGGAAATTACAAAAAAGTCGGAACTACGTCGGAATCGTAAAAAGAGAATAGAGAATGCGACTCGAGTTGCATAGTCTGGCGGTGTTTGCGACCATTTCTGACGGATACGCGTGATTTCCTTCAAGGTACATATTCGCGTATTCCGCAATCGATGCAGCTGTTTGCACGCGAGCCGATGCAACATTCGCAGGTTTACGGTGAGCACAATTATCCGAATACGGCATGCGAGTGCATTGCCATCGTTGTATTATATAACGAGGCTCGCGTTGTCCATCGCGCGTTTTCATGACAGGCTGAAATGAAAAACTGTCCGGTTACCAATAAACGTCACCGCTAATTCGCGTAATCAGCCAACGGCGCGGATCGGGAACACGGTGGGGAAAGAAATTTTCACCGTTGGAATTAAAAATTAAATTAAACGCCCGACGAGGCGAAGAAGCATGGCGGAGGAATTGTTCAGTGAGATATTTGGCATAAAATTTGGAACACGTCCGACCCCGTTCAATTAAAATACGCCGCTCTAATTGCGGGCTGTGTATCACGAGTTTAACGTTTAAAAATTTCAAATCCTTCGACGAGAAACACGAAATAAGACGCGTGGAACGAAATACATCTGGCAATTAATTTCGAATGTTCGGCCAGGTATGGTCGAAAGTATGGAATTCGACTCGAGGGAAAGATCTAGTTAATCGATAATCGTGCTTTATGGACGAAGAACGTAAAAATGTACAAAATTTATTCTGGAATATATGTACGTGCTCTATCTATTCCGTACTATTTCATTTTAACTCCTAACATTCTTTTCCGTCTTATTTCGAGGTATAATTTGTCCGAGTCGCGTAGAGCAGAATATATACGATCGTATCAGCTTTTGTATCGAGTTTCTTTTCGTCTCTTCTACTCTGTGTATTCGCTGTTCTCCAGTAATTTCAGAAGCAGAGGAAAGAAATTAGTTTTCACCAAATCTCGGAGTTCCGAAGGGAATTCTGTATCGTTGCCAAACTTTCGTTCGGCGTTGAAAACGACGAAATGCCTTGTATCTTTCTTTCTTTTTCTTTCTTCCAAAAACGTCTCCCCGTTGACCGTGGAGAAAAGACAACTTCTGTACTCTTGGTCTTGTCGCGTTTAGGAAATCGCCGGAGCTCGATCGCGATGCAATCGAAATCGCGGGTAATCGAATACCGTAGGATCCTCGCTGAGTCGAATTCGAAATGTCATATTAGAAGCGACGCTCTGCGCTCTCCACGGATCGTAGAGCAATTTGTTTCGCTTAGATAGTTTCAAGAGTTGATAATTGTTAAGCGACTGTTACCTGTTGTTTGGTTGACAAACGTAATTTCTGAGCCACCTTGCGCGGAACTTCGAACAGTTTAAACGGCATCCATTCGTGCAACATTCAAGGTTATCGTCATCATGATTCATATGGCAGTTGATATTCGTGCCTTTGTTACGTCTCACGATACCACATACCGCGGAATGTCACGATGTGGCATGCGCATTCTGCTGTCTCAGGTTTGAAATTAAGGAACAATCCGCTGGTACTTATGCTAATTCGTATTTTTACGAATATAATTAAAAAAACGAAAGCCAGACGGAATCAGAGTTTCGTTCGTTAAATATTACGATTAGGTATATTTTGGATATTTTATGCGAAGAAAAATCTGCAAACTATCATCGAACAAGGCAATAGCCAGGAGATTCGACAAAAATTTTACGGTATCTCAATTTCTGCATTTCACAGATTTGAAATCTCGAAATTTCCCACCGTATAAAACCTTCGTTTTTATTAATTCTCCCTCTTATTAGAATACAATAATTACTTTTAATTGCGAATCAACGTAAGCGTTTTATGGTACGCCGGCCGCGGCTGGAAACAGTGGACGAAATAATTTGAACAATTTGTAATACGAGTCGGCTCTCGCGTTTCTCTAATTTCTATGTTTATTCGAATTTGCTACGCCCGCTATGCGCGCGAAATGCCACATCAGCCAGGAATTTCCACGAGCTTAGAGTTTCTGAAGTTTTCTATACGAGCCTCGTTAAAAATCTGCTTGAATCGCTTGGCGTGTGCCATATAAGCGATCGCGAAGTATGTATTACGGGATAGCATCTCTATAATTGCAGCGCAATAAAGATACGACTAATCTGCCGAGTGATCTTCTCACGGAGCCGTAATGAATTTTCGTTGATTCGTTATGCGCGGATGAAATTTAAGCGATTCCAGATCTTCTCGGCTTTACGATTATTGAAAAATTAAGTGCTCGGTCGCGAGAGCGAGGGTCGCGGAATCGTTGTAAATCGCGTGTAACCTCTGACGAGCTGAAAACCACTCGTGGATAATGGCTCGATGAATGACTTAACGGCGCGGCGTCGTCGCGTCGCGTCGGTTCGAATAAAATTTCTTTTCCTGGAAAATCGACCGAGAAAGATTTTAATATTATCTGAAAATAAAACGTGCAAGCTGGCGGCCGATGGCAAATGTGATGGAATTAAATCGCCGTAATACGCGAATACAGGTGCGCGTTACCTTATTCCATTATAAAATCCATTATGATATTCCATTATGAACTTAGCGTTAAATACATGATGTTTCCATGGTGGGAAAACTTTGCGATAAAAATTTGTGGTTTCACGCAGGGAAGCGAGTTTTTTTTTTAATTCTCTTTTAAACTATATTCTACGGATTTGTGCGAGCGTTATTGGGCAAAAATGAAGAATTATTCGTTCGCGGAAAAAAAGAGCCGGTTAATAAAAGTCCCCTTTGTATTTTGTTTATAAAGAAACGTATACTGCTTGAAAATAACGAAACGATTCGATAAACAGGGATGAGAGGAAGAAGTTGCGGCTTGTTATATTTTTAATGCGCACTTGTCGTAATTTACAAGCGTAAATGAAATTTAGTTGTTATACTAAAAGCTAGTTCTAAACGGAAGATTCCAATGTTCCGTTGGAGTAAAAATTGATGTAAAAATGTAAAGCGATGCAGAGATACAAAAAATGGGAGTAGAGAGGGTTCGGAACAGCTTGTTGAATTCTGTATACGCTTCCTACATACAATATGCAAACATGCAATGCGAGAAATCCTCCATGCATCTTTGAGCTGTAAAAGCTGGCTCCAAGTTTATCCGTTTAGTTTCTTATCGAGTCTAGAGATTTTCTGTTGTTACGACGTATGCATCTCGTCGATTAATCGACAAATTAATAACTAACTTTCCAGATCTTCCCTACCATCTTTCTTACCAGTGTAATAACATGTAATTCGTATGTAACATATGTAAATTCATAGAAACGAAGCAGAAACGTAAAAAAAAAAAATGCCTAGGAACTCTGGACCTCTGTAAAAGAAAATTTTTGTGCAACGCAAACTGATACAACGAACCGGTAGTTAACCGGAACTTTTTCTGACTCATTAAAACATCCTCCTGTTTTAGTCGCGTTGAGCACGGCAAAAGTCACGGTTAATCCACTCGTCTGGTCCGTGAAAAACCACCGAGCGTGTTGCCAATTTGATATGATTCGCTACGAATTTGAAAAGAAAGTAGACGGTATCGGCTGTTTCGCGATTGCTCCAGCAAGCTTTTACCGTTCCTCGAAATCACTCCTGGTTGTCGAATAAGCAATCGAAAGAAAACACGGCTGGCTAAACGCGGAATATTAGCCACGATCGTTGATCGTTACTTGTTTCACGCGTGACGCCAGCCGTGATTCATCGACCGTGCCGAAATTTCCATAGCGCGTTTCTCGAGCAACGAGTCACAGCTTCGTTTATTCTAGAAACTTTAACACGTCGTTTCGTATTATAGTCAACACCCTCGAAACCCTCAGCGCGTTATTTAACACCCAACGAGCACGATTTATGCTGCGGCTTAAATACCGTGATATTCGCCAGAAATCAAGTTTAATTTCTATTGCTTGGAAACGAGCGAACGTTCCACTGCCATATCACCGATGATAATAATAATAATTTATTCTGTCGGCTATACGCTTTAACGCTGCCCCAAAATTTCATTCGATTCCTGTCTTACGTTGTTCGTTTCTGCTTCGATTTCGTCGTTCGTTTCTTAGAAATTACTTCGTCGCAAGATCAACAACACCGGCTATCACGGATGAGCTGCACGTTTGATCGCTTTATTCGAATGCCACGTTATCGCGAACTCCCTTCTCAATCAGAATTTTGCTCGCTTGTCCGGGAGGGATATTGTAACTTTAATTCAGAAATTATTTGGTAATTGTGAAAAAATTGCTGTAAAGTTTAATATCGAATATGCGATAAAAGTTGATTCCAAGGATGTGTTAGTAAAATACAACGAATTTATTCAGTGACGTCGACATCGTGTAGAAGAAAAATTTGAAGAACGTAGATATTTTGTAACTTTCGTTATCGTCGGTTATAGTTAAATATCGTTTCCACTGTTGAATATATACAAATATGAAAAAGTTGAAAAAAAAACTCCGTGCCCCCGTAATCACGCCGTTTCCTGTTATTTTTAAACTTTCGTCGAAATAAACTGTATATCGACGCGTGATTTCGAAAGTTCCTTTCACATCGTCTGCAACGGTACAGTCCGCGCTTGTTCCCACAGCTCGTTTCGTTTCGACAAATTAAAATTCCGAAATGTGCGATATTTTCCATCTCACGTCGATAGCGAAACGCAAAACTATTTTACAACTCGATGGAAAAAAATCGCTAGAGGAGAAAGGTACCGGCGTGATGTGCGAAACGCGACTATTCGTGCTATTAATCGCCACGGGTTATCGAGAAAACTGTTAGCTCGCGAGAATAATCCAGATCGATAAGATGATTTTCAGAGATTTTCAATTCGATACCATCGACAAGGATACTCTCCCAAAGATTCAGAAACCGCCCATCGCAACCGCGACAGTACCTGTACAACGTTTATTTCTGAAATAGCGAGAACGTTAGTTCGCGCGGTTACAAGCCAATTTTCTCTGCGCTCTTCGACTATGAACAATATAGTATAGGCGCAACTCGCAGCGTTATGTATGTACGTACATTGTGTTACGTTCGATGATTTTCGTCAACTCGCAATTAGTTGCGAAAGGTGTTCTATCTCGCGATCGTGTCACGTTCAAGCTTGGCTAAGTCGAGGTCGGGAAAGGAGCAGCTATGTGATGGACAGCGTAGGAGAGCGTATTCCTCCTTGACGTTGAGTTTTCCCCGTTTCTATCGTAGTTACCGCGCAGTTGACTTAATGGAGTGCTTCGCCCTCATTAGCGAGCATAACGACAAGTGCTCCGGTTTCCGCGGCAGACATTTTCAGTGCGAGAGCTTTAGACTTTTCTTATTTTTTGCGTGGCAACTTTCGTCGTCGCGTATCGGCTCACGAGCGCGCGGCTCGCTCTCTTTTCCTCCTCGCTCTCTTTCTTTCTCGTTCTCGCCCCTTGCCACCACTCGAGATTCTAGTCGTAAAAAGTCGTTTCTTCCTCGTTATTTATTTATTTTATTTCTTTTCTCTATTTGACCTTTTCTCGATTTTCTTCTTCTTCTTCTTCTTCTTCATTTTTTTTTTTTTTTTAACACGTACGCGCTATGTATGTAATTAAGATCACGGCGAGACGTATTCCATAGACTAAACGGGGCCACATCGTTAAATGCTCTGCTTGTAAATAATGCGCGATAATTTAGCGTTCCGGTGTGAGGCCTCGAATTATATATGAATGCGCGGGTAATGCGAAATACTTTTAATGACGGGGCTCGTTCGAGGACACGTCCCGCAACGACGCGCCGAGAAACTACTAAACCGTGAATTATTCGAATGTTTGCTGATTCTTGCAGAATTCTAGCGAATTTTATCGCCGCCGTTTCCTCTCTTCTCTTCTTCTCTTCTTCCGTCTATTCGCAAAACGACGACAAACGAGGCAATTTACTTTCTAAACATCGTGCGCTGCTTACCTAACGTATTTACAATTTGCTGTTGTACTTTTTAATCACACTAATTAAGTACTAGGTATTTGTCAGCTTCGCTGCTATGTGATCAAAATTTCCGCCTAGGCGTCCGGGTTATTTTTATCAGTGGCAAAGTTCGTCGAACGAGTATACACGCGTATCTGACGATCAAAGGACACGACGTATAAATCTTTCATATCTTTGTGTTTGTATTATTTTCCATCGGCAACCGTAACGAGGCTCGAAGAATTTTCTCCCGATCGTAATCACGAGGGTACTTCAAACACGTCGATTATCGTCAGTCGTATCGTTTTCGCGTTTGAAACGTAATTGGTACATCGAAAAGTTCCTGCCAAATGTCTTCTCTTTTCAAGCAAAAAAAAAAGTCAAGAAACCAGAGGAAATTCGTCGTCACTTGGACACTCAACCGCTCGGTCGCTGCAACTTGTTATACCGTGTTAAATTCAACCATAAAACATAGCACGTTTACGTTATTCTGTTAGAAATTTCATTGTCGATCAAGCCATGAAAACGGCTGTACCGGTATCGCGAGAGTAAAGGTTAATCCAGAACGACGCTAAATAATCAAGGAGTTTCATTAAACGCAGCGAAAGGCGTAACCGATTGTAAATTACATTTGAAAGTAAAAGAGACGCTGCGGTGTCTGTCTTGCCGGTTGAAAACAGCCATTTTAACCGGATTCCGCGACGACACGGATGGACTAGCTTCTCCGTGTCGGCTTCGTTTTCGTAACTTTCCTTCTGAAATTTTCATGAGCGATCGTCAGGTGGTATATCGGCGAGCAACGTGCCGAACCGATCGATAAACAGCGTGCCGCGTGGAACGCGGAGCCTCGAATGTGACGGAAACGAGAACTCGCAAGTAATTTGCATGTTAGGTGTTCGCTCTAGCCGGCCACGCGTGATTTCTTCCCGGTCGGAAACACGGCTATTTTGTCGCCTCGAATCTTTTACCGTATAACGGCACGTTTCGCTGATATTTAATTTAGTCGCGAGGACGCGTTGCCGATGTTTACGGATCCTGAGCAAATAGCGCGTGCAACGACGAACGAAGGATGATGCGCAACGATGGTTAGGACATTTTTAAAGCGCGTGTAGACACAGTGATATTTCCCTCGGCGCAACGGACCGAATACGCAGGAAACGCATTTTGTTTTTTTTTCTTTTTTTCGATCGTGTTTGACCTGGAAAATCATGCGCGCGCTTTTTGGCGTTTAATCTGTCCGTTTACAGAGGATAGACCGCCGGGAATATTCGGAAATAGGAGAACGTTAATATTCGCCGGGTCGAGTAGTAGTCGTTTATACAAGTGGCCGGTCGGATTAGATATTTAATATATTTTTTATTTAAAATTGAATATTTATAGGAATGAAAAAGCAACTGTATATTTTATAGCCAGACCGTAGAAAGTTAGAATTGAATAGAAAATTTTAGCTTGATATAATAAAAGGTAATATACGTAAAAAAAAAAAAAAAAATTTAATAAATAAAAGACACTGATCGTTGCCGGAATCGATTAAAATTAGGTTCTACCATTGTCGCTTTTTGGGATGCTGTTTCTTGGAATTTTTCCTCGATCGAGCTAACACATTGTTAAATACCATGTAAATTATTAATCCATAATAAAAGCATACGTCGTTTTCTACGTCATCGCGGAGCCATCAAAAATGACGTGTAATTCTGCAATGTGACGAAACCAGATGAGTCGGTATCAAATGATTCAGACTACGCAGGAAATAAATTTGAAGATGACTGTATTTGTCTTTTTGCTTTGTTATTCCTCACTATTATTATTATTTGTTATTTGTTAGTCACGACGGACTAACAATAAAGGAAAATCGAAGCTGCGTATACCGTTCGATAGAAACGTAGATAAAACGTAGCAACAGCCACTCTTTACGTGCACGTTGAGATTTTAAGCTCGCAGTTACGAACATCGGGCGAAGATTTCGCAAAGTGCTTAACCTCGAGCGGAAATAAGAAAACTCGGCCAGCCGGAAGTATTGATTAATTATAGAGAGTCTGGCTTGAAACCTGCCAGTGTTAGAACATAGAAAAATAGAAAACGTTGCAAACGTAATCCGTAGATTCTTTCGTTCCTTGATCGTGCAAATAACTCTTACTAAAGTCTATGTAATTTATGGTGCTGTCGAACGAATCGGAACGTCTTCTTTCCCCTCGAAATTCATGCTTCGCGATATCTTCTACAACCTCATCCTCTCCTCCGCCGCTCCCATTTTTTTTTTCTTTTTCTTGTTACTTATAAAATCTTCGGATTCTTAAAACGCGATAAATATTTATAATTACCGAGAACCTTTAAGACGTTCCGACAGTTCCAATTAATTTGCAAGCTCATTCAAGGTTTTTCTCCGTTTCTCGGTCTTATTAACCAGACAGCTAGATAAATGACCAAACGAAGTGGGCAGCAACGATTCAATCTCGTTCGATCAGAATCGCAATTTACGTGTCGGGATACGTGTTCGTGTACCATTGTCGTCCGATGCAAATGTTTGCGTATCCGTCAGCACGGAATTCGGCCTCGTCCCTCGCGGATGAAACCGCCTGGCGAGAATCTAATCATTTTTCTCTCGCCGTTCCGGCTTGTTTGTAGAATTCAATTATGCGCAATCAGGACGATGATCGGAAGTCTCTCTGGCAAAACGGTAGTAATAAGAAGGATTGTGAAACTGAGATAACTAGATAGACGGCTAGATACGACGAGGGTGAAAATCATACGAGCCAAGAAAGGAATTAAGGGACGGATAAGGGAGAGAGAGAGAGAGAGAGAGAGAGAGAGAGAGAGAGAGAATTAGGGCGAGGAATAAGAGTCGAGCAATCTTTCACAAGTGGATTTTAACAGGCGTAGAATTTTAATCACTTTCACGGAATTAAATTATGCCGCGCTGGGCGCACGGAGCTTGCTGGAAGTCATGGTGTACCCACGAGCAAAGGTGGTTCTTTTGTCAAAAACGTAGAATGTTAGAGTTCCATCCGTTTTCCGTGTGATTTCTACGGAATTTATAGAAGTTCATCTGCAATTCCTGATTAGTCTCGGCTGTATTCAAAGGCTGTTTCCTCTGCATATAAAATATTTTTACTTGATCGCTCACCAACGTATTTACGATAGTTATCATTGGCGTAGAAAACTGGGAAAATTGAATACGCAGAGCGTTCTGTAACTGATGGATGGTATAACGAGGCAATTGGATGTAGGATGATCGCATATAAAAGTAGGCGGTAATTATGAAAACATAATAGAGGATAGAACAATGTTTTTTCCGCGGGGGTTTGTTTTTCAGAACGTTTATCTTTCCCGACAAAGGGTCTTAAAGGAAAAAATTGTTTCTGCATTTTAAGCAACCAAGTATGAAAATACATCGACTAGCCATCGATAAGCGATTTCAATACGAGAAGCAGAATTGTTTGTTTAACAAAACGGCAAACATTTTCAGCAATCCTTAAAGCGATCAAATTTAGTGTACGCGAATATCTCCTTCCATATGTCGTGTTATTTCGTTAAATAATATATACATACATACATACATATATATATATATATATATATATATATATATACACGTATATCAGAACATTTCATTTCAAAACGCGTGGAACGAGCAATTCGTAAAACACACGAAACGACGAAACTGGCTTTCCTCGGTTGTTACGGAATGATTGACCAGGATCAAAGCAAAAAGTTCTGCCATTGTGTAAAAATTCGTTTCCCTTAGGTTCGCATCTCAAGTAGAAAGCTCAACAACCTGAAGTCGAGTTGGTTGATATTTGAAAAGAAACGGGTTAACCAAAGCGCTTTAAGAACGGTCAGTTGTATACTTTCAGAGGCTGTGTCGAAGGTACAAGCGAAGCGGATTCATAGAATTGTTTGGGCTACGATAAATTACTGTTGACGTCCCGACGAGTCGAAGCAATCATTTGCCGTAGAATGCATCCTTTCTTTACACGCTCGCTTCAGCGAACGTCTCGATTGCGTTTTGTACGACGCGTCTGCAATCTGCAGAAATTACCTTTCTCGTATTTATTATATACGTTTGAAACGAAGCGTATTTTTCATTTTTATATACTATCCATTAATTAATCCCATTGAGAGAGATCGTATCCGCAATACGAATGATCAAAAGCAATACTTTCGTATAATACGCGCGATACATACGCGCAAGTTCTCTACGATAAGCGTTCAAATACAAGAACGTCCGCGAAACGCTACACGTATGTACGTATATCTACGCGAACTTATATTTTTATTCCAAAGTTCTTTTTCAAAATTGCAATTCCACTTTCGTATCATCCTCCCTAAAGAAACCATATTTCACTCGTATTACCTATCTTTTATCACTCGCCTATTTTCAACCTACCATTCTTCATCTTATAAAATACCAAAGCTATTTTTCATATTTTTTATTTTCTGCGTCGTACGATGTGCGATAGAAACTAAAATCGCGAGTTTAACTACGAAACAGCTTTTCCCTTACGCGCATCACATTTTTTTTTTCTTAATATTCCAATAACGGCAGCGGCCCTTTTTCTCTGTTTTCTTGGCAAAAGGGCTACCTTCGCATTTTTCACACATCCCCCACCCCGGCCCCATGAACGTCGTGCCGTTGTCTCACAATTTTCGTCATGCACCGTGCTCACGCATGTGCATGCATTTTATGAAACTCCAAAGGGGCGGTTTTTTTCCACTCTTCTGGCCTGCTTGTCGACAACCCTTTCAGCCCCGTCTTCAGCCATTTTTTCCTCGAGACAGGCTGCTCGCATAAAGCTTCTTAGCACTACTTTGAGACCGGATTTAATCAAGGGCTAACTTGCACACGCGATGTTTATTCGGTGGTGTATCGCGGCCGCATAATTAAATGCATGAATAGCGGGTATTTTTTTTTTTTTTTTTCGAGTAGGTTTCGTTTTTCCCTCCTCTCCTTTTCCCTATCGTTTTATTTGCGTTCTCGCGAGCGATCGTGCGACGTCGGTGCACACGCGCGTGCCCCGGCTAATTCGCTTTAATTGGCATCGATTCGGTGAATTTTGATCGCGTGCGATCCACGGCTCTCGTTCCGTGATTTTATCTTACGACAGACTCTTTGACTCGTTTAAACCACGTTGGACAGCGATAATTGAATTCTTTGTTAAGCTATTAGCCCAATCGAAGTTACGAGCAATTCACGACATATAGATGTTTCAGAAGAATATCGTTTAAGCAACGAGGCTAACGTGTCGAGTTCAATTATGTATAATTTCCACTTGTATTTATATATCGAGCTTCTCTGTTAGTCGTTCAAATGCCAGTTAAAATAAAGAGAGCAGTTTCGTTGACGTAGATACTTACGTTTCCTATCGATTCTTATTTTAGCACTTTTATCGATGAATCTTAAGAGTGTCAATTCCATTTTTACGACGTTTCAAGCTCTTAAATCGTATGAATTTTGAATGGATGTTTCCTACAGCTTCTTGATCGGTATATCGTTGCGTCTGCTCGCGACAGTCACTTGCTCCGAACACGCCGAATGGATATATGAATTTATATAAGAGTCACGAGCAGAGGCACAAATTCTCAATATATAATACGGTTCAAGTCACTTGACAGATTAAACACGTTACAGATTAAACGTAATATCTTGTACGTATAACTTTACGAAGAAGACTAATGTTATAGCGAAACGTTTCATCGGCATTCTTTTTCTCGTGCAATTTACACGGTCGATTCTTCTTAATACCTTTATTTGCATTTTTCCTTCCACTTTGGTTGGATCGAGTTAATTTTTATCACGAAACTCGTTTAGCTTTCTAGACGTCGAAGAAATTGAAGCGATAAATACCTTTTGTCGACATTACGAAAATTCACGAATCTCTAATTTCGACTTCTGCACTTCGCGATTCCTCGACTTCTGCATTTCTCAATAAACCAGTATAGGAAGGCTTATTTGCATTTTTCCTTCCACTTTGGTTGAACCGAGTTAATTTTTATCACGAAACTCGCTTAGCTTTCTAGACATCGAAGAAATTGAAGCGATAAATACCTTTTGTCGACATTACGAAAATTCACGAATCTCTAATTTCGACTTCTGGACTTTGCGATTCCTCGACTTCTGCATTTCTCAATAAGTCATTATAGGAAGATACCATTTGGAGTGTAAAAAGATCCTCCATCTTTCGAACGATTCTCATAAAATATCAAGCGGAATTTCAAAATGATTAGGAACACTGCGATTCGAGTGACAAATCCAAATAACCGTACTACCTTTGTACGCTAAAGTTGCAGATTTAAAATTATCACGCTCGGAAATAACGAGGAGATCTACACGAAATGGATCTCAAGCAATGAACTTCTCGCAATAAAAACTATCCCCTAAAATGAATAATTATGACGTGGTTCTTAAGCGTTTCCAAAGTTCGTGGATCAAATAGTCGGCGCGTAATTTTACTCCCGCATTCGAATTTACCGCATCGTGATGCGGCTTACGTAATTAATTTCCGTTTTTCAGCGGAACAAAAAAATGTCCAACCTGCCCGCTCTTATGGATATTGAAAGCGCGAACGAGACCGCGCTCTCGCGAAAGTGGTTCGTTACTGGATTTCACGGTACACGTCATTAAACGATGAAAATGTTTCATGGCAAAAAGACGAGCCGCTGACACAACAAAATCCAACCGGCACGCCAATTGTAAAGCTTGAAATCCGTCTCGCGGAAATAATTTTACACGTGTGTCGGAACACTCGCTGTTTTGCGCTCGACTATGTAACTTCGCTTTTCCGAAGGTCGATAATGCTTGTTAAATATCTATTTCGCGAAAACGAGCGAAAAGTACTTCTTCCTACCCGTGTTTCTCGATCGACTGACCATTTCTTTTTTTTTTACGAATTACTATTTACGAACGTGTTTGGCTTTTCATGGAACGTCTCGTTTATTTGCTAATTATTCTCAGGAAGAACGAGCTTGATAACGTAGAAGGATGGATCCCGAGGTTTGACAAAAGAGATAGCTAAGTGTTTTGCTTCTTTGCTTATCTGTATTTTACTTGTACCCACGTAGCTCACGAAAAATACGCGATTTCGATAGATTCTTAGTAAGCCATGGAATTTCAACCTTGTCGAAAATTAATCTCCGAGCATCCTGCTCGGTTAAACAGATTTTACGTAATCGCCGTATCTTAACATCGCGGAGCAAACAATTTCTATCTTTCATCGAGGAAAGTCTTCGAAGACGGATTTCGAGATACACGTCCTCGATCAACAGAAGTTCGCATAGCTACGCAATCGTTCAAAACGCGTATCGCCGAACAACGTCGAACCGAGCCTAACTTTCTCATCAGATTCCGATCTGCGAGCGCAGTCGACTTCTCGGTCGTCGAGTCACGCGGATCTCAGTTTAAGCGGTAGCGGTGCCGCATAAATAATTCAACGCGATCGCAAGAGCGACAAACCATCGATTAACTTTGTAACAATGTAGCCGTAGCACAGCCAGAAGCGCTGTACGATTTTCGTGGAAAATTTGGTGATTTCGTAACACGTGCATCACCGGTGGCGCGCATTAAGCGTCCCTGCTGAAACCCGGTGAATAAACATTCGGCCACGGAACAAACGTTTGCCCACGGAAACGTCCCGGCCGGTGTAAGTTTGTTTAACCGAAGTTCACTTTATCGCTATCCGTTTCACGAAATAATAGCAAAGGGGGAAATTGAGGCTGGTCGCGGTGGTTTCGGGCGAGGATCGCGGCTCGACCACCACTCAGACAATCGCATTCGCGCGTACGTATATCGCGTGTTCGTCGTATTCCTCGACGATTGTTTGCCGATTCAGAGGCTGAGCCCAACAACGACCGAGAGTGTTCGCCTGGGTCGGTTTCATATTTCCTGTTGCCAACCACGTCGTCCGCGAAATTGTTAACGAGCAAACTTCGTGATCCGTTTCTTCGATTTGCTCTTGCCGAGCACACGCCGATCTTTCCACCCCCCCCCCTTTTTCGCCTTATCGCGGAATTTATAGTTACCGGTATTGGATTTCCGTCGTTTCAGATAGCGACAAGTTAAAAGACACGCGCTGTAGCTAGCTGGTAGCCTATGCACCTTCGGAGATGCGTTTCGACGACGTGCTTGGTCGGTACACACACGAAAGTTACCGGAGAATTGGTTTTTCCTGCGGCGCGGTAGATCGAGTTGTGGATGGAGCCTAATAAACAATCATTATCCGCGGTATCGAAGATCGAACGTTGAAATGACAAAAATTAGAACGTAGGATTTATACGAAAAGGGTATTTTACCAATTGACAGAAGTCCGTCACGAATAATCTCCTAAGGTAGCGGAGTGTCAAGATCGCAAGGAACGCCAGCAACTCTTTGAGTCGTTTTAATATCTACTGTTGCTTGGTATCTTCGGTAATTTGTGGATTAACGAACGTAGCAAGTATCTGGATAATTAGACGCTGACTGCTTGGTATGTAGATTCGTAGAGTTTTCATCAGGAAGCCCCTGGTAGAACGATTCACAGTCGGACAGCGTAGCACCTAGAGTTTACGAGTGGTCTGTCTTAATTTGCTTGAATCCACTTAATCTCGGTTCTCGTCGTAGTAGAACCTGGTTTTTATCAAGGCATTCTCCTCCGTTGATATCTACTATTCTCTGTCATAAATATTCACGCGCTTGAACTTCTCTGAAAGATTAGTTGGCGAGGCAAGTAGAAATTATTCCTTCTTTGTTTTACATACGTATCTATGTAAATTATATTGTAAAGTTGTACGCATTTATTGGACAAGAAAAAGTATAGAATCGTCACTTTTATTCTGAATATTAGAACTTGGTTCGATTCGGTATACCTGTGTACCACCTAGAAACCGCGAGAAGGTTACTTCCAATAATTTTCCTCGAGTTTCTTAATGATGTCGATCCTTGATGTCAGTGCAAGGGAAACAAACGCGGATCATGGTTTTTCTTCTGGCAACTATAGTTGAATACTTCCCTCTTGAGAAATGCTTTGTGCTTGCTTTTACTCCATAGAGGTAGGTAGCGCCTCCGATAAGTTTACATGTACAAGATGCAGTTCTGACAACTTGGTTATCTCGATGAAGATACGAACTGTTAAGAACACGGTGCTTCGCTTTCGGCGCAAGTTAGCGAGAGCGTAGAAACAGCGGCGCCGATATGAAATATATATTATGTTACAAAGACGCGCGTTTCTTTGATATCGACTCGATCAGTCTTGCAATTTAATCTTTTCGGTCTATTTCGAGCGGTAAATTAAGAACGACTTATTTGCTTGTTGGCGCTGCAATCTTCTAAAATGTAACGTTTGAAAACATCGAACAGGGTGGAAAAAAATGGCAGGAAATATAAAACGTTGTTTCTCCCGCAACCTCGTAAGAGCGTGTACGTTATTTCGTCGTGTAATTTTAACAAGAATGGCAGGGTAAAAGGTTGTGGAAGGGAAAACACACCTATACAGAAAATTCTTGGTATCGCACGAGCTTGATCGGCGCGTTATATTAAATTATTCGAACATGCTTGGCGAGAGAATTTATATGCATTTGCGAAAATCTTTAATCTATAAAAATCTATAGAATGCACGAAATGATCGATAACGTACAAAGTGTTGAGAAAGAAATGAATATCATTTATAAGCTATTGTACGAAGGTTCAAATATAAAGGAAAATATCCTTAGCGATATAACTTCCACAATACTATTTTAAAGTTTATAATATCGTGCAATATGAACTTACAAGTTGCTAATAACTTTGAAAGTATTTCCGAAAGGTATAGAGAATAAAACACGGGATAAAAGTGTTGCAAAGTACAAGAATAATGCCGTAAGTATCTTAGTTCCTTTATAGTTCTTCGAATCTGAACATCGAGTGCTTGATTTAAACAAGAAGCAGTAAGTTTTTCTTTTTCGACAAGAATTTATTTCGTTGCTACAACTCCCAGGAATTTCCTCGTAAGCTGCTTTACTCCGATACTTCATTATTTCCATCGATTTTGTCTTATCCGCGAATTAACACCGAAACGAAAGTTATCACTTGGTCGACGATTCTGATGAATATTTTTCTATCGGCAAATTTTTTTCAAACATTTTCTCTTTTCTTTACGAAGGCATTTATTCCACGTCAAACTCGAACAATCAAGCAACAGCCATTTTTTCTCTCAATCGGATTCGACCAAAAAAATTTATTTGCTAACAGTCAACCGTGCGTTTTATTTAACGTAGCCGCCGTTTTCGTCGCAGATTTATGTCCGCTTGATATTGTTTCGCTCGAACGTATCAATTCCATACGATTTTCAGCTCAATAACAAACGATTTCCAACGCGACTGTTATGTTCTTTTTCTTTTTTCTTTTTTTTTTTTTTTTCTCCTTTCATTTCCAATCGAACAACGATCGCGTGTACCATCGCGTGATCGTAATTCCAATTTTTAAGATTCGATCCTCTTCGACAGTGCGACGTACGAAACCGATTGCCTTAATTGTTCGCGAGCTGGAATCGCGGTCATTAGTCAGCGAATGTACATACGTAGGTACAAGAGGTTCGTTTCTACGATCAATAATCTAAGCGCCCGGCGGCCCGTTTAATCGAAGCCCTGCAACTTCGGGGATCGTAGTTGTTAACCGCGTAATTGCCCTAAAACCGCCTCTTACTATAACTATGATAAGTGTTTACAGGTATCTTCGAGGCAATTGTGGGTGCTCGATGGAAGCGCGGCTCCAAAGTAGAAATTGTTTGAACGACCCGGAATGACAACGGTTGCTCCAAGACGAACGATCCTCTTATTGTTTCTGTTCCGTTTGATTTTCCCTTTCCTTCTGCTATCGCCGAGAATTCATTTCGTTGACGATCCGAGGAATTTCTCAACGACGCGCCACGTATTTAATAGTAACGATACGGTTTAGTAGAATTTCACTTACGAACAGCGACGTAGATCGAGCGTGTTTGAAATACTCGTTATATTTAACGTTACGCGTCTCTGCTTCATGATTGACCGCGCCACAATTCTTATTTTTACTTTCTACCGCTGTTTGAAATTTGTCGTTATCTCGTCTCTATCGATATTTTATTGGTATTAAATTGTTGTTCTTGTCGTGGACGTAGGACGTCGAATAAACTTTCTCATAAAAATTCGACATGTCCTGTCTGAAGTTTTTAATAATGTAGTAGGTAAATAGCAGAGATTATCAATCTGTTAGGCGCGTATATCTGAAGGATGATTTCGTTCGAGTCTTCTGTTAGGTATATATGAGGGAGGTTTGGACAGTGTCGGAATCTGAGTAGTTAAGACAGCGTACGAAGTGTCAAATTTGAGTGTCAAAAAATGTCTTGGGATACCCGTGGGAACGAGTATGTCCGTAGTTCGTACGTATCGGAATTAAATTACTTTGTTTTATACGCAGAATATAATAGTGCACGAAAAACACGATTTGAGTAGTTTGAAATAAGGAAGAAATTTTCTCTTCAAAAATGAGTTTTCTCGTTTCCTCTCGTTCGTTTTATTCGTTGATTTCCTCTACGGGGAAGACGTATTCTTTGCATTGTGTCTTGCGCAGAATAGAAAAATATATTTGAACGTGTCTAATGTACAATTATATGTATATCTATATCTATTATATTACATATTTACACATAAGGTGTGTTTTGTTCCCTAGTTTATAAATTTGTCACGTTCTGTCGGTAGAATAAACACGTCACCAAATCGGGTTTTCTTTTTGCGCGAGTTTGTTTTTTGAACAACGGAAACGTTTGCACGTTCCTTGCTTTCTCCTCGGTAAAATCGGTGGTTTTTTAAAAGTGCCGGAGTTTTGAATCACAAAAAAGGACGATACACTGCAGGCCGTTACACGCTGTCAATCCTATACGGTCCAATTGTAACTGTTTTGAAATGTGTAAAAAATGTTGTAACTAAAAAGAATATGTGTGCCATTGTTCTTTGAACTATAACTATGAGAAACCGTTTCCCTCCGGGCAGCGTGATGGTTGAAAAAACAAACTGTAGTTTTAACAACGAAATTCGGAAAACGAAATAAACTCGCAAATTTTCAGCTTCTCTGTTACGATCGATGAATCAGAAATTTTCGTATGCTATTTCCATTTATTATTGCCTTTTCTTTTTTTATATGATACCAGTTTTATACTTTTTCGACATTTTTCATAGCGTAAATTAATTTCATACTAGTTAAGATACTTAGGAACCCAAGATCTAAATCAAACGATCCTGCGAATTCCCGAACTCGCATCTCGCCTATGACGTTATCAATTACTGTCTTTTAATTCCCCTACTTAACGACTATATATTGCTCCTCTAATAACTCTAGACGAACAAGTAAGTTTATACAACTAGCTAATACTGCGTGCAACTACCTAGTACGCTCCGTGCACCATGAAACTATCCGCTAAACTATCCATACTATCCAGAACGCACGCTTTTGCTTAGGAACAAATGTTAATAAAATGGACTTCGTACCAAGATCTAGGAACAACGTTCTACACGACTATGTACGTCGTACGTATTTCAGCTGGAATCGCGGGCAAGATCTCTAGCATCGACAGACGGATATCCGCTTCAGGCATCGTTCGGATTACCATTATTTCGCTACGAGCGTTTTCGCGGCTAAAATTTCCTTGCAGGAAACGTTCGGAGCCCCAGAAACGTTTTAGGTCGCGAAAGTTGTTGGAGAGAGTAAAGAGCCCGATGTAATGGATTCAGGTCGGATTAGCCGAAATTCGAGGGTGTGCATGACGTACCTACCGTGGAGATCGACAGTGTTGCTGGTAACGACATGTTGCGCCAGCCCTAATGAGAATTCACCTTTAGGCGTGGTGCTTCGCTTAACGACGCGATGCGACGCGACGCCTGGATATTCGCCGGCCGTCGTGTCGTACGCGACGAGAAAGGCACCCCGCGTCATTTAGCACGTCCACCACAACTTGATACTCCCTCGTTGCATAACTCTTGGCTTTGCATAATGTTTATCTGACCACGGCGCCATCGTTAGACCGCTTTTCGCGTTTTCTTTCCGCTCTTTACTCTGATGGTTTCAGCGCGAAAGAGGGTCACGATTTTGCTCTGCTACGATGTCACGTAATGTGTCTTCGTAGCTGGAAAATAGCGTAGTTTATCGGCAGATTGTAAGATAGCGTTGTTTCGTTCTTATATCGGCGCGGTAATTTGGTTAAAGAAAGCGAAATACCAATTGATCGAGAAGCCATATATCGTTGTTCGATACGTCGATACGTTGGGAAACAAGGCGGAGATCGAGTCGAGCAGCAAAATATGTTAAATCGGAACGTCGTGGTAGTGCAATTTTCCCGCCTCTATTTACTTAATATTCTGCCCAACTATTTGGCTTTTTATCAAATTAAATCAAACAGAGAAGAAACGAAAGTATTACGTCGCAATATCCTGTTCGTTTCATCGTCGGCGATTTCAATTCTTCTATTTGCCCGTCGTTCCGTGTATCCCACCTTTTACTACTTTTCGTTAAATCAAACCAACCATAAACCACCGAACCCACACGAAGCGTGGCGTATAGCGTAGAAAAATAAGAAATCCCGCCAACCTAAAATTTATACCATAACCGCGATATTTCTCAGTTTCAAGCATCGCCGCTATCTGTTACGCTACTCGTGGCAATGCTGAACGACGAGGCTATTTTCAAAAGCATACGCGTCTTCGTCGTCATTATCATTACCAGGAACGCCTTATCTCGCTTTCATCGCGAACCTTAATGGCTCGCCATTCGCATTTCTAGCCGTTCTTGTCGCTTGTATCCCCGCTTTCGTCCCGGCTGATCTATGTACAGTCGTGATGTGTCGCTTCATTGCTCGCGGAAGCTCACCCCTAGAGTGTAATAAAAATGTTGTCTCGCCTCCATCCCGCCCAGTCGGTTGTCTGCATTTGTCTCTCGGGTAGCTTCGTAGCTTGGCGCAGCTGCCACGAAAAGATAGAGAGCCAACGGTCGTACCTTCTCCTCCGGCTCAACTTTTTTAAGTCGACAGTTAATTTCGCGTTTTCCACGGTTTTCGACGTTTCCCCACGAATTATTCTACACGAGGCACGATGCGTTGTTGCCATTGACGCGGCTCGAACCGTGTTTCCACGTCGCATGAAAAAGCGACTGCTGCGCGCGGACAGCTTTCTTCCTGTCGAGTTCTTTGTGCGCCACGAAACGTTTCACGCCCAGGGGATGTAACTGCTGGCAAAAAAGAGGTTGGTCTTCCTTGGGGAGCCCAAGACACTGTTTCGTTCTGTGGAATAAAAGCGGGACGGCGATCGGCTGGCCGAGCCACGTTGCTTCTCGTAGCCTCGAAGAAATTGAACTGCTTGCAAAAAGACTCCGGAATCTGTCATCGTGATGCACGATTTCAAACTTCCTACCTATTGCAATTGCACGGTCGAAAGATTTATCGTTGATCACGTGTGCTGCAATAGCCGTTGCTTTCTGATACTTTTGTTGGTTTAAGACGGTATTCTGTGTATAGTCGATTGATCGAACCGTTTGTCTTCTGTTCATAAATATTTGATCTAGGAGATTGGAAATGTGAAAAGAGAGTGTCTAAGATAAGCGATAAAAATGTCTCTTCTTAATCCCTTGATAAATATACCGTTCGCTATAGGTACTTCCGAAAGAAACCAGGCCCAACGGATTAACGTGAAATATTCGCAGTGAAAATACGCAGTAAAGTAAGCAGAAAGTACGCAGAAAAATACGAAAATTTCGAGGCCTTTCGAGGGCTTCCTTACGATTGTCGTTCTTATTGGTTATCTTTGATTCTTATCGGAGTTACCGAGATTCTGAGAAGTATAAGTTTACAAATCGAAGAAAACCGGCAGAGGAAATTCTCCGTATCTGAAAGTTATTCTGCGATATCGCGGAAACGTTCTTTTTCCTTCTTCGACGAAATCAGGTATTTTTCGTGAAATTTAATCGAAACCATTCGTTATCGAAGATCATCGTACAGGTATTATCGTCCTATACGAGACAGCAAAGCGAGATTACTTTAATCAAAGCCGCGATTTAGAGAAAGTAACTAAATTCCGGCGTGTTTATACTGCTTGTATTTCGCAGCGACCAAACGCTGCAGGTATTCCGACCTGGATAAGCTAGACGAAACTTGGGAAGTTAGTTGGTTAGACGCAGCGTAAGACCGACTTGTCAACGGCGCTGCCGCACAGAAAGCATCGGGGTGCTTGTCTGATCACCGAACTTAAGCTTCGCTTAGATGAGTGATCGTCTAAGAACGCTGTGTGCTCTTGACGTCGTTGGTTAGAAGTTCAACTAAAACCGAAGGTTCTTAGCTAATGGAAATCGATATAGGTTAACGAGAGATTTCACAAAGGCGGAACTAACGAAATTATTTTATAACGGTTCGATGCATCGGTTGATCCTTCTCGCCGTTTAAATGTCACTGATCGTGTTCGATGGCAAGGACGCATATTTAATTCGAAAATCAAACGAAAACGTAGCTTTAATAGATAGCTAACCGCATATTTATCAGCGTTGAATTTGAATCGCTAAACCACAAACTTAATTAAGTGGGCTATTTCCAGCGTCCGTTTATTTGGCCGGTCTTGAACTTGCGAAAAACAAATTGCTGCGCTGCATTCCACCAATTTATCTCGTGCAATTTACAACAAACTGACGGGGATGGCGCAACTTCTCTCGACCCAATTTGCGGCATCCTTTTAATTGAATCCGACAGCTTTCCCAAACACGGCGAAAGAAGCTCGCCGAAACTCATCTGCGCGCTTTATATAAATAAGAAGCTAAACGAAAAGGACGTAGTCATAGTTTGAGGAACGCGAACGAAACGAAACGTGTGCGACCGATGAATTCGCGGCTATTGGAACACGGTCGAAGGACGGTTGTTGCGAAAAATGATCTGCAAACGCAAACTTCGTAACTAACGCGGCACAAAGGGTAAAGAGGGTTCCAATCTCGATATTTTTTACCAGTCAAGTTTGCAATAACCCCTTTTGGGATCGAAGCTCGAAGGTGAAAGCGCGTTTGTGCGAATGCTTTTATGATGATCAAATAGGAATTTCCTGGTGGTTACTTTGATCTTGAATTGAAAAAATAAACAGGAGAAAGATTTTGAAGCGCAATTTTTGTAAAAATTCGAAGAATTATTAAACGCTCCGCGTGAATATATTCCGTTCGTGAACTTTGATCGTGCTACTTGAAAGCGGACAAACTGCTCTAAGCTTAAATATAAATATGGAAATGTAAACGTTTTTCAATATATTCGAATATACAGGTTTGCGAAAGTATTAGAACGCTTGTAGACATCTTTTATGGATATATCACGGGAGTTAGAAGTTTCATTCGCGTTTCTCTTTCAACGAGGATCGATTCGTGTCACGTTGTGCGGCCTACTTACTTATGCGATCGTTCGACAGTTTATCAGCAAGCCACGGTTTAACGAATACCACTAGATACACATTTTCTGTGACAAACCATGATTCCTGTTCGTGACGTGCTCCGATTTAAACAGCTATACGCTCTAACCTCCATGCTTCGCGAGTTAATGGTTCGTCTTAATTTTCTAGGACAATAAACTCTACCGTTGTTATCGAATTTCAAGCGTACCAATTCATACAAACAAGTCGAGCCTAGAATATCTCCCGATCCAACGAGAGTGCTTCGAACTTTAGTTTTTAATTACGCTATAGGATCTTCTTAATTATACGCGAAACTTCGCGAGTTTGTATACTCGCGGAGAATGAACCGGCGCGCACGGGAATTTCGTGGAAAGCTGGCTAAGTGTGATCTAGTTAGAGAACGCTAACTTGTGCACGCACTTCTATGAATTACCTATAACGAGGGATAAATATCCAGCAATATTTGCATAATATTATAACAATGTTCGCTGTAATATATATCTTGTTACTCGAATACCGTTTATAATATTTGGCGCACTGCAATATCCTATTGTCATTTTCTTAGTTTATTTGTTAAACACCCGCAAACTCGTATAAAATCTGTAGCATCGCGCGTGTGCGATATTAAGCTAATTTGAAATTTTATCGTCTTGCTCGAGACATTTGATCGTCCTTCGGTCCGTGTGGAACGGTGTAGAATAAACGGTGGTTCCAAACTTTTAGCAACGTGTATATTTCGTTAACCAACGTTTCCTACTCTATCATTTACATTTTGCGACTAATTGTCCCCTACGAATCTGGTAATGCCGAGTCTGCAGCAATTCCGTTATTATTTCACATTTATAATTCCTACGTCTCACGATACCATCGTCGAAAGTTCCTTGCCGCGTCATTTACTTCTTGTACCCGGTTTGGCTCCGAATTTCGTAACGCCAGGTCCAGCGATTCGATTAATAACTGCTGTACCAGGGCGCGGAACATCGATGCGTAATCTGTACTTTGCTGTGTTCGAATAGCGTTCCGGTGCGTTGGTATTTCGCATGGAATTGTTCGTCGCATCCGCGACGTCGAAGAGTTGACGAGATTACGGTTAGTTTTCTCATCTTTTCATTTAACAGAAGATCCATTCATTTTGCACGCATATTGACAATCTTGTTTATGCTACTGCATTTTGATGTATTAATTTAGTCGAAATTATCGGCGAAACATTTCTGTTTAACAAATGTAATGGAAATAATTTAAATGCGAGTAAATAACGTAGTTTCGTATCGAATTTAGATCGGTATAAACATAATCGTATCGAACGTAATTCGGCGCGAACATAATTATCGAGCTGGTAACGGGCGCGATGGTTATTAAAGCATGCCGGTGATGGGTTTTAAAGAACCAATTACGATAGAAGCAATCGAACAACTTTCGGAAATTTATACGAAAAACATGCGATAAAGTTAGTTAACTTGATACTTTTTAGAATTCTCTTTTTAGAATATGTAATTGGAAGTAAATTAAGCGAAAGCAAGCAAGGTACAGATAAATTATCGCGTGAAATTCGTGATTATCGAGGGCAAATATTTGATTTAAATTGTAAACCGTTGTTACTGAATCGTTTAACTTAATCGCATTTCAGATTATTAGTCGAAGAATTTAATATTGAAATAATAGGTAGAATGTAACAGAACGTTTCACCGTCGAACGTCGTCCGGATCAAACTTATATAATAGAAACATCGAAAGAATAGAAGTTACACAATGTAGTTGAAAGATTCAAAGCATTTAGAAGTCAAGGAAATCTCGAGCAAATTTCTTTTTCAAGTTTTACAATCTACACAAAGTTAGTGCGCTTCTTGATTCAGCAACTTCTACGGTAAACTTCCCGACGCATTACAAAGCGATAGCTTTTTCCAAGTAACTTTCAGCAAATTTCTTTACAATTGACACGATCTCTATATACGAAACCAGTAAAGCATAATAGCTTCGACCATCGAACAACGCGCGCGTGCGCGACTATACACGATTATTGCGTATACTCGGTGTTGAATTTCATAGCTTTCCCTGTCGCATTAACTTTTATACCTATACCTAATATTCATATCTATATTTATATATCTCCTTCTTAATGATTATCTACGAGCCAAACTTTTATCACGGCATTATGTAAAAAAACATCAATGTATCGGATCCATAAAAACTTCTTACTTCTGTTTGTTCGATTAATACGATAAACCATCCGTGTCTCTAATTTTTAAGCAGCGTACAAAAAAAAACAGATATCGAGATGCTCCAACTAGAATATCCTACAATTTTAACAAGTACGTGTTTAAAAAATCTGGACACCGCGATGCGTTAAAGAGAGTGAAACTTGACGATATGACAGGGTACACGCGAGCTACGTACGATCGTTGGAGGAAGGAGATAAGTGGAGAAAAGGACCGTTTACGGAGAAACACCTGCGATCGTTAAAACCGTAAAAAGACTCTGGTAAGATTTCCCTCGAGCAAGCTACGCTTGGGTGTAAGGGATCGGGTGTTCCGGTTGACTGTTCGTTCCAAAGTTTTTCAAGTTTCGGCAGAGTCGTCGGAGGTCATCGGAAGTTCCTTGCACGTAGCGAGGTCCGGCGAGAAAGGTGTATTCCTGGATTGTCAATGGGTGGGAACCTCGCGGAGGAAGCACGCATGAGGGAGCGCCGACCTGACCCCAGACGCGACTTCACGTGTCGTTGACTGCGCCCGAATATATACAGAACACGCAGGAAACCCGCACGTGGGAACATCGTAGCGTAGTTACTTAAGGATGCCCATTACAACATCGAAACAATTACGGCTCTGCTTGTTCGTCGCGCTATCATTTCTCTACTATGAACAACGCTGTCTCGCGTATTCGTTGCCCTAGCCACTGTTTCTTTCTTTCTTTCTTTTCACGCAAACGTTGAATACAGTGTTCCACCGTTGCTCTTGTTTTCAAGCTCACTGCCGTAGTATACCGCCGTCCTGTTGAAACATCGAAAATTTGTAGCGACCGATACACGCATTAACGCGCGCAGCAAAGATGCTCTCCTGTGTTGTTTTTCCGAGACATTCGATTGTATCGTTAGGCTGTCCCAAAAGTTTCTTTCGTTTTGTAAGGAAATTGTGGAAATTAAGGAAATATTCTCTGTTTTATATTATTTTCGTCGAATCATGTATGATCATAATAATGGAAATGGAACAAAATGGATCGTAGGTGATTCAATGAAATAATATAAAACGAAAAAATTTCCTTACGAAAGGAAAGAAACTTTCGGGACAACCTAACGGATTGGCTAACACGATCGTATTGGCGAAATTTCCAACCAATCTGAATATGCATGTGCTTCTATGTACACGTTTATTACAATAATGATCATAAAATCATAACATGTCGCGTAAAGTTTGATGTTTTCCGTGTCACGGTAAGGTTTTACAATGCCATCGATATGAAATTAAGTTACGAGCACGACGAACGGATCTAGATTTTCGAAGCATATTGTTAGTGTTGCTTCGGGATAAGAAAAGTTGCAGGGAACAAAAGCGCTCCATAAATCAGAGCTTGTATAACCGAATGTGATGTTATCGTCGTCATTTATCGGGCGTCAATATTACTTCACGGTTTATAGAACAGAAATTTACCGGAACAAATTCCCAATTACCTAGTAATAATGACATTAATTGCACGCTATTGCTTCGACGAGCAGATAATTTTCGACGCCTGTCGCGAAGTCATCGCGAAGCTAAATTATTAGTTTCATGGAGCTGTACATCGATTTTGCAACATCGGAGGAAAATTAATACGCGAAGATAATTAATACGGCGATGTGTATACGTAACTGATAAAATTAATATAGTCATTTTCTACTGTATTCCATAGCATTGTAAAATACAAATCTTTTATATCGTCTGTGTCATCAGTTTTGCGATAATTAATCTACGGTCTTGATCAACATATTATAGAACACGTTGAAATGATACGCAAACCGATAAGAAGAGAATCGTGTGAAATGTTGAACGAGTTTTATCAAAATATTTTCCTTCAAATTTTTAGAAACATAGCGTTGAAAAAAGTAAGTTGGCAAAGTAAAGTAAATGTGTAAGGGATGAAGAACGCAAGTCGGTAATAAAAGATAACGAGTTGATGCAAATTTCATGTTGTCTCCATCTTTTTTACAAGCAGTTTCAAATATTTTCATCGAAGATAAGCGTATTCGCGCATAAATGTTGGAGAAATTAAATTTTTGTGACGTTGTAACGGAACTTAATTAAAAATGAAGCGTACCATATATAAAGAAATCTATTAAAATGCAAAATGGACTTATTAAAATGTAGCAAGATGATGCAGCGGATAAAAATTTGGTGATTTAAATATGGATAGTGTTGAATACAATAGGGTCTTTTATCTGATGAATGCACCCTCTACTGCTAGAGATTTTCGTAGATTAAAAGTTCGTATCGCGCTCTCCCGAGGTTCTCTTTTTCCCTCTTTTGTTTCAAAGGGCGGAATTATGTTCCCAGTAATGAATATGCGTGGCTTCATTCAAAAATATTAATAACAGACATTTTTCACGTATAAAACGTATCTTTCTCATAAATAAAGTAACACCGAGTAGGTCGTCACAAAAAAAGACAAATTATACAATTCTGTTATACGCGTTACAACATGTTTCAAATTTAAGAATCCAAGTTTTGAATTCATCCATGGTATTAGCAGAATAATAGTACGAAGCAGATATCGGAAAAATATGTTGAGACAATGTACGGTCACACGTTCAACCGACTAACGCTATACCCGACCAACAGCAAAAAAAAAAAGAACAAAATCACCGTCTAATCGATCATTTACGGAAGAATCGTCGTTCCTTCCACGGTCCTCCCTCTATTAACGAGCATGCATTCGCTATCGATGCAGTAGTACGTTTACGCGAGTCGGATAAGGGTTGGAACGACGACGAGAGTTCGCTAGACGGCCGAAGGTTGCGCGAAAGCTTATTTGTTTTCCAATTAGATTGTACCTCCGACTCGACTTTTTCTTCCACGTTCCCTTCGGTACGCGTTGCCAGTGGTCAGTGCCAAGAAACTGGTGACGTTCTGCGGAATCAATTCTTCTCTTGTTCGCTTTGCCACCCTTCCTCTCCCCCCTCTCTCTCTCTCTCTTTCTCTCTCCGCTGTCTGTTATACGCGAAAACTCGCCCCTCCGCTGTTTGCGGAACTCCGCGTACCGGCAGATACTCGAGAGCATCCTGTGCTCATTGTCAGGCATTCCGGTATCTCTCTTCGTTTCTCTTTACCCATTTTCCAGGAGATTTGTATCCGTGGCTGCGCGACAGGCTCCTGTTCTGAATTCCGTGATATACTTCGCTTACGTATGCTGGCTGCACCGCGTGCTGTGGGCCTTTCTGAAAGACACTTTCAGTCCGGAGCCTATGCAACCAGCGCTGGATTCTCCTTTCTCGCCTTTCTTCCCTCGTTCCAACGCCTTCGTCGCCCTCCTTTCGCGCGGGCTGATGCAGTCAACCAGAAGCAAGATAGCGACGCAATTAATCTCGCGTGATTACTACGCCACGATGTAACCGTCCCTCGTGGCTGCAGTTTTACAGAAGGACCACGATCGGCAGGGATTCGCATTTATCGTCGCGACGAATTCAACCGTGCTGCAGATAACTGCCTGTAAATCAGTGGCCCTGCAAGCACGAATTGGTAATTAAGGAAGCGGATTGAGCATGATGGTAGGAGTGATTCGACGTCCGGGATGGCTCGGTGTCTTTGTTGGCCTCGAAAATGGTAGTACGTGTACCGTAGGTGAGATTGCGAAGGTGGATTTGGATCTCGGCAGGAAATCGCACGAGATGTTATGCATGGAACTCCGACGAGGTAATACGGATAGGGACGAGAGCAAAGACGGACGATACGTGTGTGGAAGATTTGTAGAATATTTAACGAACGGGAATCGCGTTTCGTATGTTGCAAAATTTTTGTAAATATAAAATTTCCGATTCTACGGTTGTATGGTATCGGCAAATTTGTTTTACCAAATGTATTTCTCAGTGATACGTACAAGTAGAAAATATTTCGAGTTTTATTTTTTAAATACTTCTATATCTTGCGATTAATTTTACCAGGGGATTTATTTTGTTGGCAAATATTCGACGTACTTGTTTAACATTGATTCTTTCGTGTAAGATAATTGGAAGTGTTCGTGTAAATTGGGTTACGCAAGTTCTATGATGGTAGTGGTGTTTAAACATACTCGGCGGTGGAAGCAAACAAAAAGAAAAATTAGTCGCGGTTTGAAAGCAAAGTATTCGCTGATACGCGAGTTTTGTTAAACTTCTATCGCTATTTACGTACGTACGGTGGATCTTGGAAAGGTTTCACGGCTTTCCTTTGATATTTCCCGGCTACCCTGAAATCATGCAACAAAGGCACGATTCACTGTACACTGTACGGAAAGAAAACGCAAACCGTTCTGTATATGATGTAAAGAGAAAATACAAATTGCAAATAACAAATGCAAATCTGTAAACGTAATACACGGCGTGTTATCGGCGTTATTATTGTGATATTCGAATTGTCATGAAACTAATTTGTCGCAAATTAATTACGTTTAATAAAGGAACTGAAGGAACAATCGAAATAGAAACGTGAAACGTTTACATTTTAAAGAAGTTTCGATCAATCATGATCGAGTCAGCCCGTTATATTAACTAAATTTTGTTAATAATGATTTTCCAGAGGCTCCCATCGCGGATATTCATTAAACACTGCATGTTCGTTAAACGGTACTACAATGCGCAAATTGAAATTGAAATTTACTATTGATAGTGCTATCCATACGCAATTGTCACCGGATATTACAACAAAAATGACACAGCAACGAATTCGTATCGATTCGCAGTAACGTCCATTTTTAAAAGACGACCAGTTTACACGATTTATTTTCCATTCTTGTTTCGCGTTTTCCATAACGAAACATACCTGGAGTTTTGAAAGTTACATTATTGAATTTTTGTTGACATTATTGAAAGTTAAGTTACATTAACGCGTGCAAATTATCTAACAAATGTTGTGTAACGTAAAGTGGACCAGAAACATTTCTCCATAATGTTACCTCGTGTTATTTCTTTTCACAGCGAAATGGTTTCCCAAAGGTCATTTTCCAGAAGTTACAAAAGAGGGTATTATACGATCCACGAAATTATGTATCTTGCATTAAACGTTTCTAATTCAAAACTAATTAAGTTTATTCGTAGTATATTTTCTAAGAAAAAAATAGCGTTGCTTTCGGACAAGAGACGAACGATATTTTTAATTTACGATATAATTTCGATGACAGCCTTTTTCGAACGAAAAACGGTGGGGTGAGGAGGAATATGTTATTACGTTATTTCATCTGTTCTCGAAACAACCGAAACTGTATTGCCATAAAATGGATGCACTCGCTCGAAATCTAATCCTGTGCGACGTAATTTATACGAGAGAACATTATTGAGGCCACGAAACAAATAAAATCGTAGCAACAATAGAATAAACGCGATGAAATAAATTACACGATGTATTATTAACTTACGAAAATCAAGCTGGAACGAGCCCGAAATAACGAAGTTACGATGCACGAAAACATCGTTGGAAAATGGTCTCTGGCTCGTCGTATGCTGACGAAATTATGTTGGTTTATCCTGGTCGCAAATTGATTGACACGCAGGCGAGTGCATTTGTAATTCGTTCGACAAACAATTTATACAGTCGTTTATTGATACATTTAAACTACCAGCATTCTAATAACAAAGAAAATTCGTTTCTGCTATTGCCTCGAGAAAACAAATTCTACGGTTTATTTGCAAAGAACCCAAATACGGAAGTATTATTTCTGTCGCATCGTATAACGTTGCAAGCCACTATGGAAAATTGAATTCCGTTGAAAGAATACAATTGAACTTGTAAAACTTCTACCTCTCATAATTTATATATCCCTAAACGTTTGGTCCTTCGTCAAATAAGTTAATTAAGATTCTTTTGCGTCAAAGATCAAAAACCATTTTCAGTAATTCGGCGGTTGCCGATGTCTTTTTGCCAAAGGTAGAAAATACATATGCGAAAAAATTTCCAATGTACGAATTGCACGCTTTTTCACCAAACGGCCAATAAGGTTTCGAAAGAAATTGCTTCTCGCGCCAGAGAGTTTCGCTACATTCGTTATCCAGGTTATCAAGCTTTGCATAGGAATGGAAAATCACCGACCACTATATCCAGAAATTCGAGCGTCTGAAGTACCCATTTTTAGAATCGATTTTCGAAGAATGGTTTCATCTCAATAAAATCGGGTTACCATAGCAGAGATTCGTGTTTCTTATTTTCGGGTCTTTCGTGCTCTAGCAAATTGCTACAAAACTGAATGAAATTTTCTCTTACGTGTTTTATATCTGAAAGAGTTTATCGCACCCAAATAGATCAGACTCGCGCGTTGAAAACATGAATTATATCTGTAACACCTTCACATTCGTTCCCATGCCTTATATCTGCGAGATAATTAGAAATTTTCAAAATACCAATTTTAATTTTCCCGATAAATGTTCTCCGTGATCTTGGAATTCTACGAACGATATGCCACAAATATTCGTGTGAGAATATAACATCGAGCGCGGAAGTTAATATATAACCCAATATATAACGCAGTTCTTTCCAACTTTCTCACTACAACGTCGTTTTACTTCAAGTTCAAACTGACGACGAGTTCTCGAGCGCCTATGGTATTTCAAGCGTATGCACAATTTCTAAGTCCCCTGTGCATGGGCAAACTTTTATTACACGAGACAGGACTTGATGTCCCGGAAACGCGTGTACCTACACAAAATGATCCTAACACGGTAATCTTTGATGGTCAAACTCCTGTCGAGCCTAGTTTCTTCTTTGACCCAGATTTAGGAAATGTCAGACATTGCTAAAAGGTTTGCAACGTGCTTTCCTTCTCTTCGCGTGTCGTGAATCTGTCTGGATATTTTTATTATTAATAAACGTTTATTTACCAGGGAAATCTCTTGTTCGAAGATATCCCATTAATGCTGAAACGAATATTAGTAGCAAAGATGTATTTTACCAGGTAGTGCGATGCTATTCAGCTTTCGGACATTTCGTCGCTGATACGTAGACTGCGTGTGTAGTAAAACTGCTCGAGCACGCATAGCTATAGAGCATCGTTGGATTGTTGAGAAAATTTTAGGGATGGCGGGCGACTCTTGGTTGCGTTGCCTTCAAAAAACAGGAATGTCGTCGTTAGAAGAACTAGCCGCGGAATAGGGAAGGCGGAAGTATCCTCTGATAAGAGGATTATGAGCAACAGCACTTACTCCAGAACTTTGCAAACGTACGCATGCTGGAGCGATTTCGTACACAGTACTCTAATACCAGAATTTCTAACACGAACGTTGCACCAATGGCGCCGGTGGATTCTTTTTTAACGCGAGACACGCGTCGAGGTGGAAAAAGTTTGAGAACGGTGGATCACGGTTAACAGGGCCTCGAAAATTATGTTCCTTTGACTCGGGGATTTAGCGTGTCAGTAGTTGGTCGTGTTCACGCGGCGAGCGTAATAACGTGGTTTACATTTTAATCCGCAGCAACTCCGCTAAACTGACGATGAAACTTAATAATTGAAACAACGGTGTCGGGAACACGAGATTGCGTGCCCTTAGCCGCGAAACGCGCGTTGTTACACCAGAATTTTGGGGTAACTCGATTCTATCGCGGTTCGGTCGTCTTAATACGAGTGTCGGTTAAACAACTTCTTTTATCAAAGTTAAACAGAGGGCGGCATAATAAGATAAGCGAAGATTACAAAACGGAAACTATGGAAATGTTTCGATCGGCGTACTCCGTTAACTCCGGTCCTGCGACTTGGACAATTATTTTCGCTCCATTAGGTCCTCTTTGTTTTGAGTCGAGTAAATGTCGGGGGAATTTTCGAAAAGAGGAAAACGATAATTTGCGGGAAACTTTTGTATGAGAAAGCGTCCAGGGCCTTTGTTTCGTTATTTGCTCGTATCGAGCTCGAAGTTTTGCTTAACTTTTATACGGATTCGTTTTTGTCTTCGAATTTGTCTTTTTCTTACATTATTAATTTATATCTGGAAACGTTTACGAAAGCATCGAATATTAAAGACGGATGCTTAGATATTATTGAATTATCGATAATTCCTCTTTGAATAAGCATGCGACTGTCGAGTAGGGCAGTGATTCTTCGAAAGAAAGTGTAGATGGAAAAGTAAGCAAAGTATAATTTCTCGTTTTAACTCCTAGATTTTTGCCAACGCTGTTTTGCTACTTTATAGCCTGCCGTTATTACATCGGAGCAATGCCTGAACTGTATTCACGAGATTCCTTACTTTTATTAATCTCCGGTGGAAAATAAATTGCCAAGATGTACCTAACGTCTACATCAAGAGAACGTGTTCTTGTATTGCTTTAATTTGCATGGAGTTTAGAAAATACGAATAAACGTTTAGATGAATTCAGAACTTCCAACACGTAAAAAATTATCATTTATATTCAATATATATAGAAAAAGTTTTGGCCTTACATAAGATGGTAGTAACTTCCTTATCCACCATAATGGACATAGATTTGTCTCTATAGATGAAACAAGGATTGCTGTAAATCGTCCTACAAGTAGAAGAACGAAAATTTTTTCTAAAATAAATTACATTTGTAAGGACATTCGAGTTTGAACTATTCGTTATTTCGATATTCCTAGCTTTGCTTGAAAAATATTCAAACGAGCGAAAGAAGCGCGAGCGAAAAATAATAGAAACTGGAAGACTCATAGGCGTAACTTTATTACGTGTAAAAATGAAATTTAAAGCAGGCAAGGGAAAGGGATAGATCGCAGACTTAGGAAATGAAAAGAAGTTCTCAAAAAAAAGCACACGTGTATACAACACTTGCTTTTCTGAAGAAGTCAGACGTTTTTGTAAGGCCGTATATAAGAGGCCATTTATATCTAACTCGCCTACAGACTGAGATTTCCTATTCATGCACTTGTAAGAGTAATGCCCTAAAAGTGAGGCAGCTTTCTAAAGAGTTCGCGCCTTCGTTCGGCCGGGTTACCGCTACTCTGTCTTAATAAACTTAGTGAAACGGTCTTCAGCAACCAAAACTAAGTAGAAAATATCTTCAGAAATTATGCGGCTGTATAAAGACTTGAAATATATACTAGATGCTAAAATGTTAAAAGTAAAGAAATCCGTACGACATTCGAAAATTAAATTACACGTATTAGTACAAACAAAATTTGGTTACTTTAGTTGAGCGAGTTTTAGTTGAGTTTGTAAGAGAAAATAAGAATGTTTGGCCTTAAGCATTACTTATTCCATCAAGTATTTTACATACTGATAATAATTTCATAATATAAATGCGATTTCTCTATGAATGACGAGAAATGTACAGAGTGCATTGTTTGCAGGATTATTTTAAATTATAGAAATACTGTAAGCTGATTAATTACAATTCTTTCCTTAATGATAAGAAACTGATAATTTATTTCAGCGAATATCATTTTTATTTGATACATAATTAGCTAAGCGAAGATATCAAGATTCAGCAGATACGGTGTGCGAAATAGCGAAGGAGAAATATCATTTCAAGAGAGTACCGAGACAATTTCAATTAATTAATTTCCCCAGACTACCGCTGAGAATATCTTTCACTTAATTATAGGATTGTCCAGAACATAGCTGCCGCGTTTTAAGTAAGCACAAGCTTTGTTATCATCCTCCTGCGTCTGTATAGACGTTCCTCCTCTGAATATTCTCTCGTCGCTCGATCGACTAATTCGCAATATAAATATTCACGTTAATTTCTCTAAACGTTCTCACGTCACAACTGTCAGGCGCGTTGAACAAGTAAAACGATAAACGTGATCGATCGACCGTAAAATGATTCTAAGCAAAACGATCCTCTAAGTGTTTCTTAGAGCAAGAGGCGTGCACGCTCAGCCGATCGCGAGATACTCGCAAGAAAAAACACCTTCGTGGCCAGACAAAGAAGAACTCGCGGATGCTTAATTTCCATATGCAAACCGGAGGAAAAAACATCGCATCCTATCCTTAATGCAGCGCATTTGATCGGCACATAGGAGAAAAACGTTATCCGGTGCTGTCGAGCGCGCGGCAGCGCATTAATCTTACGCCGATAATTCCTACCGAGCGGCAAATTAGAATTCATGAAAAGACGATCGCCATACTGCGCTGGATCGAAACTAACAATAAGTCTCTCGTGTCCTGGATATAATTCATCGTATTTCATAAAGTGACCGGACACGTTTGACGTTTAATACCCGGCGTGGATGGTAATGAGAGGAAGCGTTCCATCTTTGAATCGAATAAGTCAAAGATGCATTTGCACGAAGACGTTAATGGACAAGACGTTTGCTCCTTCGACACTAACGCTTTCTTAAGTGATTAATAAATCGACGATGGTGATTTTATAGACGTTGATCGAGGTTTAATATTTCCAACTTGTACGCTACGAAGTTTCAGTTGACATATCCGACATTGTTAGAACAAGCGACTTTGAATTATTGCAAGCACGAATTGTATTACTCGTGCTTGTGAAACTCGTCGTATCTATTTATATTTGCAAACTCGTGAAATAATGGTGAAAAGACTCGAAGATACGATAAATGCCACAGGAATAATTTTTTCCCCCGTTTCTCGCTTCATTTTTCATCGTCGCTGCGTAGTCAATGGGAATCTAGCAGGAACAAAATACTTCGGTTGTAGGTTGTCATCGACAAGTTTGTTTGTTGAAAAGCCATGCGCTCAGGGAAGAAAGGAAACGGAAACAAAAGGGAAAGGGTTTATCGAGACGCTTTGGAACTCGTCACAGATTAGTTGAATCGTGAAAGTCACGCGGTCTACGCGTTACGCTGATGAATTATTCATCAAGATAGGGTTGGATCGTCCGTTTTAGGGTTGAGACAAATCACGACGAAGCAAGACGATCCTTCGACGTCGAATTGTTCTTCCCTTTTGAAATTTCAACGAGCATTTAAGTATTTTTTTTGATCGCTTTGGCATGGCATGACGGTTAGCTATCGATTTCCGAACAAACTCGGTTGATTTTGAGCGAGATCAGTCGCGTTTCGACGTTGCGGGCAAATCGAAGGGATTTCAGCATAGTCTCGAGTCGATCGCTTGTGTTTCCTTTGTTGATCGTGGCTTTTGGAGTGTACTTTACCTTCGCTAGTCTGTTTCGAGCGGATTTAATGTTCAACCGGTATAGGTGCTTTAAACACGGTTACATTTGCGCTGGAGTTCGCAAATGTACTACACAAATAACATTTTGCAGTAGATTTCAAACGATTTCGTTAAAATTGTTCTACAACTTTTCTCGAAATTATTAATGCAATCCCGTTTTATTTAATAGTTGTTAATCGTTAATGTAAGGATACTATTCGCATCGAGTATTCGTGAAATTTTTCATTTGGTCGCAAATTTTTTAAGTTTAAACAAACCAATATTTTGTTTAATAAAAGAAAATAATTTATATTACGTAAATGAATATAAGGTTGACGATGCCTAATATAATCGATTATTTTGCGATCTGCAAGTTAATTAAATACGTATATGATTTATAGATATGTATAATATCAAGTAATTTTAACGTATTTCATGTTAAATAATAATGTTCTTTCCTCTTGTAATACCACGTTTAAAATCCGGCGCCATATTTGACTTCGTGGCCAACGCCGAAGAAGCACGGAGTTACACGGACATTCGCGAAGAAATTAGCAAGCAGTTTGAATTCGTCGATGTTCGTAAGTGGCGTCTATCTAGTCGTGTTTTCTGTGTAAAGTTCGCGCTTTTGTCAAAATAAATGTTATTAACGATATCGTGTGAACATTAACATGTTGTATTAACGAAAGTGCTTCAGGTTATAGGTGTCAAACAGCATTATGGCAAGGAATTTCAAAAGTAAGTAAATTATAACTACGTGACATTTTCAATTCGTCTTTAACCTTGCACAGTCCTTGTATTAGAACGATATTTTGTACACAACTGAGATATTGTGTATCTATTGCGATAAAAATTACCGTACTCGATCAAAAAGTACGTAGAAAAATTAGAATATAATTTCGGAAATGACACATTTCATACGCTTTATGAGGTTAAATTCTACGTGTAACGACACACTGAACTTTCATATTATAAACATTTCTGTAGTTTCTATTCAGTTAACTTGACATCGAAGAAAGTTCATCGTTTTAACCTAACAATACACGTTACTACGTTACGAGATATCTCGATAGTAGTTTCAAACTACAGAAACAGACGTATTATGTTACTATAAATACATATGTATTAAGTTAGAAACTAATATTGGGGCATTTAGTCATAACCAAAAATTAAGAAATAACGTTCCTATGCCCAAAACCAATATCTTACAGTTTAATGTTACTTCAGACGGTAGAATTTTGAGGTTATCGAATTGGATCCAATCTCGACTGCAATGTTGCATGCCAAAAACGTATGTATACACAAAAAGAGCAGAATTTTTTGTCAATAATAAATGCACATTTGTTTCACTTATAATATCGGAAAAAATTGGAAGAACCGTCTTTCTATCACCTTTTCCCATTCTCATTAGTGTACTTTTGCTACAATTCTGTAATAATTTACCAACCAGTAAACTGACTTACAAATTACAGATTATACAGATTTTTTCTCACGGTTTTATCATTTTTCATCAAATAGGATAATCACGTAACTTCAAACTTACAAGATTAACTTGTAAAATTTCATTTGTTTTCATATGTATCGTGTACCAAATACAAATTTTCACATTCAGAAGCATAGACCAACAACAATTCTACCAGTTAGTTCGCCATCCTTCTCTACCTCGTTCTTCTCACTCAGAAAACATATTCTTCGACACAATTGCGCTGCATCGAAACTTGGCGATTTAAGCCAATCTCAAAACATCCTTCGAATCTTCGATGGAATTTCAATCGTTTACGCGACCCGCATATCCGTTAGTTGCCCAGAAAAAACGAGGGTCATGAGAAAAAGTTGCAGGCCAGCTTCCCGCCTCATTGAGATGCATAACTATCGCCAATAAATTAATCACAGCTCTAATGCAATATGGCAGGAAAGTTTTTCGCTCGTTTAAAGATTTGAGACTCAGCCAGGCCGAATGGCGTCGCGCTGGTCCGCATCCAGGCGATCCACTTTGCGAGAATCCGCCTCTTTCGTACGCCATAATAAATGGCCCTCGCCTCTATTTCATAAGAACCTAATTGAATTTGCGAAAACCATCGACTAATCGTGAACCATCGAGTTTGTCTTATCTAGGTTACATAATTATCGTACTTCGTTCTGGAGAACTAATAATTACAATTAAATCGTGGATATACAAAACGGTTCACGAAAGTTTGAACGCTTCTAGGAACCTTTCATGAATATATTAGGCGTATTATATAAAACGTATAGTTTATACATATCGCAGTAATATTAACTGTTAGATGTAATTGATCGATGATCGTAATTACTTACAATTAGTAATTATTTCGAATAGTTTCGAGAAATTACTTGATAATGTGCGCTGTTTGCGAACATTTTCGATCCTAATAAATTGGTTAGCGAATTCACTATTTAATAAAATCTCATAATGGAAACACGATAGGCATTTATAAAATATGCAGTGTATCATTAAGTGAAAAAATATATGCAAGATAAATAGCGAGGGCGTAACTGAATTTCATTATATATTATCAATTTCCTATGGAAATATGCAACTAGATAAAAATTTGCAATTTACCGACGATCAATTTAATATGAGCTGTTGGCTGAAGCTTTCTAACCGTTATGTTTCAACGAAATACAGAGGTAATTATTTATCGGAGTTCAAAATTCCTGTACTAGTTTCGAATTTTAAATTCAAGCTTTAATTTCTATTAAAGTCGAATTTAAGCGGATTTTCAAGTAACGTTCACAGATACAGCAGACTATTAATATTGGTGTTTTCATTTTGTACAGGTACGTTTCGCTTCTTCTTATCCAGTTTCTCCGTTGCAAGTGAAAATCCATTAAAATATGCTGCCATAAAGGTAAGAGTAATTATAAGAAAAAACACGCACATAACGCGATTCACGATATTAAACGTTCTCGTTGCACATTTAACTTTACAAAAATTTATACGGGTGGATGAATAATATCGCGAGATATCCAAAACTACTACGACGATCAAGAGATATAAACGCAACGAATGAATTCAGAAAATTCAAAAGCAAATTACGAATTTTACTTCAAATATAACAGCAAGTAGAAAGTCGTTAATTAGCGTTGACACAATAACGCGCATCAACGTGCCGTATAAATATTCACGAGGCTAAACTGTTTTAGACTTACGATGAAACGACGGTTTTACGGTTATACGAAATGTTAGCCTTGTACAATACGAAATGAGCTTCCATTTTCATGTAACCCCGTACTACTCTGTTTTTACGGTGTAATTGCTCGTACTTGTTAACTGTCCGCGTACATTCAACGAATCGCGAACGATTAACACTTGCATTTGCACACTTTGCAAACAGCGTTGTCAAAAAAAAAAAAAAATGTGTATCCTGATTGTTCTTTGCGTGACAATCTTTTCTAATCGTTGCAAAATTAGTTGAAACTAAATAATTACCGTTATATTATATCCATTGTTATATTTATCCAGCTGTATTTACTAACCTGTCTATAATTGACAAATTCGTGAGATTTCTGGAAATGGAGGGTAAAGCTCGTAACGATCGTAGATTGGTGCGTCTTCGGTCCTTCGCAACCGGAATCTTCCGGAATTGCACTCCAACACTGATCTATGCGTTCACTGCAGCGTACTGCAGTGGCCCGATATGTCACTGCAAGATCGTCTCCGCCAGTATCCTCCCGAGACATTGGCCCCCAACGATTGACCTGGTATCTCGTTCCTTTGTGGAAGATAAACGAGCATTTACATGGGATTCGCATTAGCGCAATTACCGAAAAGTTATATGTTCGACAGCAGCTGCCGAACGGTTGCTCGATCATTCGACGATCGCGATTGACATTTTTATAAAATAATCCTTTTTACTCGATAGAACATTGTTCTCTATCATTTCCGTCTGCTTTCTTGCTTCAATAATTTTAATTCTAGTAATTTCTACAAAAGAAGTAGGAAGATGATAGTTACTCGATTCGCGAGACTTTGAATACACATCTAGTTAAATGTCAATTTCATCGGTGAATTATACGAAATAGTCGTACATCGGTTCGCGTTCTAAGTTTGTTACGAAGGCAAAAATCTTTGGAATTTATTATGTTAGACGTTTCGTTACTCTTGTAAAACTAGAAAGACTTTAAATGAAATTCGACTCTAGACAACATTTTTAATTCATTTTTGTAGCGCGAGTTTTCCAATTTTCTCTGTTTATTTTGTTTGTGTATTTAGAACGGTTCATCCATTTTCTTGCTAGCATCGCTTTAATAGCTTGAATCCAATAGCTTCAGGTAGATTATTCTGTAAAGGTTTAAACCCTTTATTGTATAATCCGCGGAATCGATATTTTCGATCCTTTTATCCAGCATATCTTGGATAATGTTAACGCTGTATATCAATGTCCATAAGTGACGTCAGTGCCAATACGATTTGGCAAATATTTTATATAACTTGCCCCGATAAATATATAAAATAGAAAGGCTACAAAGAATACAAAATTCCACGGACACGGATTTCAATTCTTTTGAATTTAAAATTCGTTTGGCAGTTCTAGGCATATCTCAAATGTCAACACTACGCGCGCAAAGCCATGCACGTCGAATTTTTAATCACGCACCGCTCTGAGAAGCGCCTCCGATACAAGCTGACAGAATATCCAAAAGAATTTTTAAACGGAAAATTTGCAATTGCAAATCAAGCAATATTTCGCGAAAAATTCTCGATAAAAAGGAGCAGCTGTACATAAAATTTCACATTACGCGAAAACTACGAAAATCGACAGCTAACGACATTCGCAATTCACCGTTTTACAAACAGTTGCGAATGTTTAATGAAAATCCGTTAGAGCGCGGAATTACCGCTTGAACTGCTAAAGCGCAGAAATTTAGCGTTCCATGCGAGAGAGAGAGAGAGAGAGAGAGAGAGAGAGAAGAAAAAGAGGGAAAAACCAAGGGGAATTGCTAACCGTTTCGCAGAAACTTGGAGAGCGTAAAGCTTTTCGAATCTTTTCACGGAAATTGACAACGCGTTAAAGAGTTGAATGTCATACGACGGGAATTGAAATTCGGTAGTATTCTTCAATGACACGAAAATATACAGAGCGTGTTGCACGCACAGGAGAAAAAGATATAGAACGAGAGAGAAACGAACAGCGAGAGAAAAAAAAAATGTGCAGAAAGAAGTTCGAGCGATAAAAGGTTGGCAACTCATTTACAATCTCCCTCGGCCGTGTATATCGGTTTTGTCGCGACAAGAAAAAACCTTTCCCTGACTCGTTTCCCGCCTGCATCCCAGTTAATATCCTGTCGTAGCGTAGATGTTTGCGACTGATCCAATTTCATACTTTCCTGTCAAGCTCAACTGGTCTCGAGGCCGTGCCATGAAAATCGGCGTTCCCAGACGAGCGTCAACGTTTCCCTTCATTTATTGCGATGCAAACGCCATGCTGCCGTGCTCTATATATAGTTTTACGATGGCTTTCCGTTTCGGCTTGATCGTACATCGGTTCGAATCGCACTTCTGGTGATTTGCGGTTTCCTCTGTCATTTTGTTCGATTCTCAAAAGCGGAAATGTGCAAGTTTAACTTGCACGTTGTGGAACTTTGTGCGGGGAACTCGTACTAAAACCGTATACTTAAGGTTAAACGCCTCCAACTTTTTCATTCATGAAACGGATCGTGCAATCGAAATTGTATCTTTCAAATGTCTTCGTAGTGGACATGGAATGAGAAAAGCAGAATTCGAAAGTTTAAACATGATACGCACGTAAATCAACAATCAAATAGAACCTCCTTTCCATCCGATATTGGTCCGTTTCTATCGACAAACACTTCGATGTAGCGAAAAGTATTACGATCGCCAAATAGCCGGCAGAATTTCGTTTAAATTAATTATGGAGACAGTCACGATGTATACTCGTAGTTTTACCTTGGTATACGGTTTTGTACAAGTCCTTCGAAATATAATTATTCGCAAAAAAAAAAGAAAAAAGAAAAAAGAGAAGGAAAGAGAAAAAATATAGCGATAGACCTTGATGGACGTTATTCATCGAACGTGGGTACTTTAAGGATATTGAACCGAGAACAATGAGCGTCTAAATTTATGTACGTGTACTTAAAGACGGAACGTACCGCGGAGGAAGTGGAAAGAAACAAGTGAGGGAAATTTGCCACATGTAATTAAGTACGTAGACGATTGCACGGTCTAGCGCGGTGGAAGTTAAAGTCGATACGGTACGGTGAGAAATTTTTATGTATTTCACAGCGTACTATGGTTCTTCGGTTGAATATTTTAAAACGAGACACAAAGGCTTGAATTCGCGAAATTACCGCTATAAAGCTAATTTGCTTTTCAACGGCGCGCGGTTTAAGGTAGCTTTTAATTCTACTTAACTAATGGTCAACTCGGAACATTGAAAGTATATGAAGACAAAGTATATAAAGACAAGTGCCGGTACTATTCCACGTTTAAAGTAAGACATTTTTCGACGTTTCTTTTATCTCATCCTTTAAATCTTCGATCGATCTCGTCTCACGTTCTCCATTTGTTTCTTCCATTCGAACCGATGGCGCTCTATAATCAAGCACTCTATCGAAAAAAAAAAGAATAACATTACGGAACGCAGGAAAGTGTCAGACGTTGTTTTCATTCTCGTCGCTATGGACGTCGACGGGCTGACGAATAGCTCGTCAAACGCGCGAATGTAACGCAATTTTTCCCAAAACTTCTACTCGATTCGTCGAAGTCGCTCGGCGATAGCGGTAGATCTGGTTAACACCGTGTATTTGTATCCAATACGTCGAAGGATCGAAATCGTTGATCTCTGTACGTCAGTCAAACCATATCCAGCCGCGTTGTTCCTTTGTCGCTCGTCGCGGACCAATTTGTCAGCGAAATGCGTCCCCGGCTCGTTGTATTCCCACGAGACGCTCGTCACGACCGATTGATTCACCATTTTGTTCCTTTCCCTCGAGTTAAGCGACGTTTACGTGGCACGCTCGAAGGAATTCGCGCAGGGAACTCTCTTTTCTGAATTTCGTGCAACTTTCTCGCTCGCGATCGACAGGGCTTGATTGATTAATTCGTCATGGCCGAGAATCGATCGCTCGCGCGGACAAAATAGATTCCCGAGCTACGTCGAATCGGCCTAATTTGCATTATTCCAACCGGTGATTAGCCGTTCGCGCGCTCCCAATGATGAGCTGCTACTATTCGCCAAACATTTAGGTATGCAATTTCGATGTCGTGGATGGTGTGGTCATTTGTGATATCCGATGTGCCTTTGGTTGAATTAGAACACGGGTTACTTGTCACAACTATACCGTGTATAGGTGGTTGTTGTTGCTTTGAATTTGGAGAAAGGAAGTCGCTCTTCCTTTTTTCTTCTTTTTTTTTTTTTTTTTGGTTTGGTACAGTTTGAAACAGATCAAGTCTACGTTATAGTCTGCGTGATAAGATTTCGCTCGTGGTTTACGCGAGAATAACGTTACGTTTGACTTAGTCGTGAGACAACAGAGACGTATACTTTTAAAAGGTCGAGATACACGGCTAAGTTGAAATTCTAAAAGTCTTGACTCGCGCGACGGTGACTTTGGGTCTATCAAACGTTTCCAAGTACTTTCCAGAGATTATATAATGTGTTGTAGCGCGCATAAACGATGATTGTTTGGATAGTAGATAAATTCGATTAATTACGCATAACTTGGTGTCAAAGTGACAACCATTTGACGTAAGATTATATTACATACGTCAGAAGCTTCGCTCGGTGCTGAACCGAGCGCCGCTTCGGTTCATTTTCGTGTCGGTGTAATACCATCAAAATTTACTAAATACGAAACTACGTTTCAGTAGTACAATTACAAACTAATCTACGTTGTTACGAAAGTAGCGTGAAATAGAGTAGTTAGAAACGTTGACTTCGTAGATCTATTAGTAATTGCCGTACTATAACACCGTATTTACACTGACTCGCGAAAGTATTCCGATATTTGGCCAAACCTTTTACGAATACATTATGTGCGTTGTTCAAAACATTTTGAAACTTCAATAAACGATGAAACGAAATGAAACAAATTCGTAAAAGTATTTAAATAATCGCTTATCTATTATATCGATAGGTTAATTAATTTTTTACTGAGTATATATTTGCAGTAAGTGCCCCGCGATTTCTATACGCGCTTCAGATTGATTTCAAATTCGACCAATATAATCAGGATGATAGTCGCGTCGTAAAATGAAATTTGAAAATATCCAATATAACGCGTACAATATACACGTACGATCATAGGTGAAACAGGTTCAGGTCCAGGTTGATTGTTTTCAAATTGTTCGATCGATACGAGCCAATACGAAAAACTGCTGGTCTTTAATTTTATTTCTACCGACAGATTATTAACGTATTTCAAATATTTGCCGATGCGTTAATTATTGGGAAGGAAAATTAACGCGTAGCTCGTTATAAATCGCGGTAAGCACCGTTATAATAAATAGTTTGGCGCGTTTCCAACGAATGGCATTCGCAAGCATTCTCTGCAACACTTTCCGCAGAGCCGTGTTGCATCTATGTCACGGCAAAAACTATCTTACTTCTTTTCAGTCTTGCTTGCATTCCTTTGTTCGGCCTGTGTATGCTTGCAGTTGAACGAAATGCTCGAAACAAACAAAACGATCGCAAAGTAAGTACGTCATACCTCGGACTAAATGACATTTTAATTAAATCGTTTCCTCAAGTTGGCCTCGCTTTTATGAAACAGAGATCTAGATATGCTTGGTAATTTATCAGATTTAGAAGAGAGCGGATGAACCGAAACATAGTTTGCATCGTAATTACTTGCAAACATTTAGAATAGCTATCTCAAAGTTCGTTTATATTCGCCTTAGCGGATTTCCGCGTTTTACCGTTATCCGATTCGATTCGTGGGAACGCGATATTCGTATCGTTATATCTCTCTTTCAATTGCAAAATTTCTTTCCTTCAGAATCGATCCTGTGGTAAACGCTTATTGATCAAACTGCTTCGTATAAAATGTCTATCCCTTCGTCTCTCGAAACATCACGCTGTGCGCGAGATCGTTTCATTTTCTTTACCTTTCATTCGTCGAAAATGTTACAAAAGCTCTGCTTAGGTAAAGCGCTTTAACAGGAAACTTCCTTATAGAAAAGTTAGCTGGAAACACAGAATTAAAAGTCACAACGGAAGATAAAGCGATCCCGAGTCTCATTAAAGTGATACATCCCCGAAAGTTTCTCCTTTCATGCTGCCCAATACGTGCAGACACGCGCGCGCACACACGTGCAAATACATCCTCGTACCGACGACGAAGCCGTGCAATCTACTATTCGCCATTACCAAGGACCGTTCCACCGTCGCCAATTACAATCACGCCCTTAAATCGCGATCGAACGAGTGGAACGAAATTACGTTCCCAGCTTCTATCCTGGCTCGTGTGCCTTCGTGTCGATTGTCCAAGTCATCGTCAAATTTGGTGTGTGTCACATTCAAAGCTGTCGCCATTAGTCATACTCGGGACAAGGTGCGCTCAATATGAACCGGTCCGTTCTCGTGTTTCTAAATTGGACACGTTCGAGACAACGATGGTGTTCGCGCGCGTGCTAATTTTCCAATTTCCGATGTCTCGAAGCCTATAACTTAGCTTGTCCAATAACTTAGGCCGACCCATATAACGGGAGAGCGCTGTGGTGGACCCTGTTGGCGAAATGGGGTGAGAAAGGGGTGAGAAAGGGGTGAGAAAGGGGTGAGAAAGCGTGGGCGAAAGGTAGCAACGGTAGCGGTGATCGATCGTGGTCATAGGGAGATAAATTTTTATCGGACCAGCCGGTGGCGAACAATGGACAGTAATGAATATGAAGTTCGACTGATTCCGGGGCTGATCTTACGGAAGAGCGAACGCGGGTTCTGGGAGTCAGCTGATTAAAGTCGTTCTCTCCGACACGAAACTGGGACAGAGAGAGACAGAGATAGAGATAGATAGGCAGATAGATAGATAGATAGATAGAGAGAGAGAGAGAAAGAGAGAAAGGAGAGGAGACTCGGAGTGTAAAAAGCTGCCGTACGGTGTATAATACGGATGACACGGTCAATTTTCTGCTCAACGCGTGCTACAACGCGCGTAGCTCTCAAGCGGCGCCTGCAAGTGCACGCTCTCTGCACGCTAGATGCTCTGACGCGTCTCGAGAGCGCAATATCGCGCAGCGACGTCGGATGAAATCCTCGAGAAGCTCCATAAAGACGGTAGCTTTCGCGAAATTAATGTACGCAGTGGCCAGCTCGACTGGCTTGGAAACCAGCTTTCAAGCCGGCGCTACTAATTTCGCGCGTTCCTGCGCTGACGCTTGTTCCTCGAGCTTCCTCCTTAGCCGTTTCTCAACGCGGACGAACCGGACGAGCCTGCTGCTACCCAACTGGAATTTCTTTCAATGAATTTATTCATTGGACCTCGGCTTGCCCTCGAGGGAGCGCCATCACCGGCTAACATAGTTCTCTTCTATATTTCTATGCAGCGTCGACGCGTGGCACCGGTGACATCGTTACGACTCGTTTTAGAGAAGATCGGCCACAAAGAGCGTTTCTCGTCGTGGCTGTGTGTAAGCCACCGCGCAAACGAATCGCGTCCTTTGGCCTTGGAAATGTTTCACCGACGAGTCTTGCTGACCAATTCAACGAACGAAACGATGCTTTCGTGTTCCCAGGAATGCGATAATGACGTGCTTTTTATCGTTCGTTTAAGCGATCCGCCGTATGAAGTAAATGTCACGTTGCATAGTACGAAGTCGAAGAAAGGGAGCTGAGTTTCAATACGCCTTTATTTAACGCGCAGCTTGAAGAGGAGATGATTTGATACCGCTAGGAACGTTAGCGATTTGTGTCGGAGTATTAATTTCAGTTATTTTAGTCGATTAACTTTGGCGATGATTTTTCGATAATTTGTATAATACGTTAAATCCGTTTGAATAATTTTAATTTGACGTATATGATATTAGAGACATCGAGGGACTCGCAGGCAGAGTCGAAAATAAATTCACATACGTTTGGAAGAGCATATTAACGATCGATGATTCGATACCGATTCGATGAATTAATTTTTTAGACGATATTTCAATACTTTATACGATATATTATCTAAACATGTTAGAATTATGAGAAGTTGGTGGATATTGTTAGAAACATATTTTCGACGATACAGTTTCTGAAAGCTCGATTTCGCATCTTTACGACAGTTTCTGTTATATATGGTAATTTTTATGTAGCGATAAATGGATGAAATACGATGCCATGATTCACCGGCGATCGTTCGTCCTGACCCGTACGATATTTTCGATACGTAAAGTAAAAATACTCCTGATATAATATTCGAGTGCCATTCCGCGGTACAAAGTTATCTTGTTGAAACGAGAAAAGTTTGAAGAAAAGGAAGTACGAACGGAACTTTCTCATTATACCGGTTCTTAAACTACACGAAGGAATACAGAGAATTCGTAAATACATGGCGAACACGGATTCAGTGGGAAGACATTTAACATTAATAAAACTACCGCTATCTTTCATTTTGTTATTGAATAAAAGCTCGGCCATAATATCCGCTCACTTTGTACCCGTACTGTTATACCAGCATCTAATAAAACTTCGTAGAATCTCTACGAAGAAACGAACAAATTTGTCTTCTTTTAAGTTTATGATGACGTTCCCTCGAGTCAACCGACTATATATTTCGCCATAATTGGAGATTCAAGAAAAGATCATTCGTTAAGAGAATCAACGCTCGTCTTCTTACTCTTCGTATACTTTTTCGTTAAAAAATCTCAAGTACTTTTGCTCTATATCAAAATATTTCTACGTTTGTTGAAGCAACAAGCAAATGCTTTGCGCTAATGGTTCGTTCCTTTCTCATTTCCCATTTATCAATTTCAACTTGGGAAATAAATAATTAATCATGAAAATACAATACATAACACGAATTTAATTTGTTCGTTATACTGACAAATGCATGATATTTGTTAATTACAACGTATCCAACAGACTTGTTTGAAGATTTTAAGATTTTAAAATTTTATTAAAATAAGATTTTATTAAATTTCAAAACGTTCTTCTATGTATTATAACACGTACAATACGCGCGTGGCAGTTTTCTGTGCAAAGTGTTCAAATAAATACTTTAGCGAGCCACTGTATGCTATATTTGCGAACTTGCAAAAACAGACGGCTGCCGTATCCGCGTTCAGGATAGCGAAAAAGCGATCCGCGTCGCATTCTCGCATCAGTGGCACCGGTGCAAATCGAGGAACAGCTTTTTGTGATTTATTCGCGACTGGTGGGATGCGTGTTTTTGGGACGAACATTCGGAGGTACGCGAAACTGTTCGCCAGCCGTCGTAAGGCGCCGCACGGGGTTGAATCATATCCACACTGTGACAGCTTGAAATATTTATGCCGGCTCTCGGTGCTTTCTAGCTGCTTGAAACTATGTAGAACATGGCGCCCGTATTGTTTCTATTAAGGCACACCTGAGTTGCGTGTCGCTGAGATGCCGCTGCTTTGTCGAATCTTTGTCGCTGTCTCAGCTTCTGGTGCGCGCCACTTCGCGAGTTTCCAACTGCATACGTTAGAACCACAGGAATCGTACGTATCGTGGCTGGATCGTGTAACGTTCTGCCTTGTTTTTTGTTCCTCTTATTAATGCGAATACGCGCGATCCTGATGGATTTCTTTAGCTTCGCCCTTAATTTGTATTGATATAACGGAGAAGCAGATTTCTAGTTTTGCTAGGCTAAATAATATTATTTAGAATAAATTGAAATCGCTGCATTTGGTCGATTCTTCCAAAGACGTTTAGATGGACAGAGATGGTCGCTAAGGTGTAGATACGTATATGGTATACCTTTTCAATTGAAATTGTTGTTCGACTGTTTTTCCATTAATCTGTCGTTTACCTTGACCATGAATTTGGGAATTTACGTAAATACGTGTAGCAGAACGACACGAAGAGTTTTGAATCTCGCGATGTGACTGATTAAAATTCATAAAAGATCAGGGGCTTCCAACTTTGTTTTAATTCGACTCAATAAGCTAATCGTGAATTATCAATTGCTTTTATAATGCAGTTAAATGGAAACTATCGAAGTGGCTTCGATAATTCAGAAAGCCCACAGAGAATGGTAAATTAAATAGAATCATATAAAACAGAATCTTTATATAATTTACCGAACGATAACGTAAATTGGTTTAATTTCGCATCTCATCGAGTCGGTGTTTCTGAAACAGAATTTAAAGCGATTGCACGTTTCTGTTTGCTTTCGTGTCACATGTATGGATCTTTTATACGTTTTTCAGTTCGCTGTTTGTTATTTTAAAAGAAATCGCCGCGTACTTGAGAAAATATTTCAATTGGCAGCCAGAGAAACTGAGATACCGTTTTCTTTTTCCCAAGCGGTGGTTTTCATGAAATTTTATAGATGCTCCTCCGGCTTTTATCTTAATTAAATGTCTAAGGGTTGCGCGTGAAATTTTCACTGGCAGATGCTTTTATTTCGACCAAATGAAAGATGCATATTCGTAGCGTCAACCGTTGATAACGCTGGAAATCAATTTGACCATGTTCATTGAGTCTTATAGATTCGTTATCATCTATCGTTCTATCGCTTATTTCCGTGCCAATTTACGTTTACGGTAGAAGCACGAGTGTTGAAATATTCGTTTATTCGAAGGCAGAAGTAGCAAACATTAAGCAAACTGTACATACTCGGACTCGCGAAAGTACTCGAATGCTTATTTGTAGACACGTTATGTTAGGCACTTGCACATTTTGAAACGTGTACATTCAGATTTATTTCGCACTTGACCAACGTAATCACGATTCGTCGATGGAATTTCGAAATGTTTCGTACAACACGTACGATAAAAGCAGAAAAATTTTCCATGGTAAGCGTCCAAATAATTTCGTGAGCCAGTTTAGATGTAATACGCGAAAAGAATATTACGAAATTTTTCTTTTCTTTTTTTTTTTTTGTTTTCTTTTTGTCGCAAGAATATTTGACTCGAGTTTCCCTAATATCGATATAAAGCCTGTTTCCTCGTTGTATTTCATTCGCTTCCTTTTTCTATCCTATCTTTCTCGACGTCTCTCAAATTCTTGCTCTATATCTCTCTTACTGTAGGATTTTTTGCTCATTGTACGCCTTCTTTATGCTGTCCTCTTCTTCCTTCGTCCCTCTTTCGTTCTATCTGTGCACGCTTTTACCATTCCAGAACGCTGCGAAAGAAACAGGTAGAGAGCAGAAAGCCCGCAACTTGTGACAATCTTCCAGAATACTGCTTCGACGCTGCCGTGCATTTATGCTTTCGCAGACGTTTGTCCGCAATTTTGATGGGAAATTTATTGTAAAAATTCGTTTCGACCGTATTATCCTTTCTTTTTGATATTTTGTTTTCATTGAAATAGAAGGCGAGTGAACGTTCGAATCCTCGAACGTAGACGAAAGATAGGTGGAAGATAGGTCGTGATTTTGCAAGTGTCTTCGAACAGAAAATATTTTCCGTTTCACCGTGGCGTTTCACAGGCATGCATTTATTTCCGTATAACAAATACAAAGGATAAGCTAGCTTGGCGAATGGAAAACGACGCTTCTCGATTGTGCTTCTCTTTGTATAACTCTGGCTGCATCGCAAATCAACTTCCTATGCGCTATCTCACGGGCCACGGTCATTTTCTTTCAGATACTTAACTCCTTTTGTACGAGCAGCAAACTGCAAGAAAATTTATGTCTCTGTAGAACGTTTTGCCGATTAAAGGATCGACTACAGTTTCTCTGTTTCATTCTGCATACCGAGCAATTCGCTCTCTTTGTTGCATGAACACTTCAACGAGCGTGCTCCTAATGCCGTTGTTACCTTCTTCTTGACTTTCGTCGAACGAAAGAAGTCGTTTCCTGCCGTACACTCGAGAGAAGATTCTTAGACTTTTGCAGCAAAATGAGAAACAGAAGATCTCAGGAAACCTTGCAATTTTAGACTCGCGTAATCTAACTCGGTTCGTTTGCAAAACTGTGTCTTATTGCTTGGGATAGTTGTTAGTCTCGGGAATTGTACGTACTAGACTCGTATTTTCTAAATATTAGATACTTTATTTTAAATTCGTTATAATGTCACGTAATTGCGAAATTGCAAGTTTCCTATTTTAGTAATTAGCAGCGTCGGTGTTAATGGCATTCTGAAAATAATATCGTTTCTTATTTGCATCTACGTCACTATGTTCAAATATTGATAGATGCTAATAGAACAAATATATGATATATATGAATAAACAGAGGATTTATTTCCCCGGACAAAGTTTGCGTCCGTGTTGTAAATATCCTGAAAGCAAACGTTTTCGAAGGTAGCAATTCTATATTATGATAAGTTCAACGAAAGCGCGGCCGACGCGAGATTGAGAAGCAAAGATCTTCAAAGATCAGAAGAATAATATAACGCGGCGCGTTAAACGAGCGAAAAGAACGCTAAGCTTTCGCGAAAGATCATTTCGCTGGAAATTTATGAAGCTAACGAAATTTCGTCACGTGCGTTTCCTGTTAAATGAGCGGGACTTCAATTTCAATTTCGCTGCTACGAGGAGATTTCGAATGGAATAATGGAAATAGATAGCTGAAAGTTTCAAACTTTTTCGATTTTCAAAATTGAATAAATATTATAATTTTAAAAGTTTCAGCATTCAGGAACTTCCTAGTAGTTTCAAACAGTCTATGAATACGATCATTGAATTATTCGGACGTTATACGTGCTTGCACAGTGATTTCAAGAGCGCCTACGTATGTACACAGGCTCGCGAAGGTGTTCGAACACTTGCAAATTTAGTAGAATATTTTATGAATATATTATGCGTGTTATACGAAACGTTTCGAGAGTTCATTTACATTGTTACGAGATTCGACTATCACGGACAAGATTACATATTGGACAAGCTCGAAACAAATCTGAAAATACACATAGAGATTACAAGATATTCGGTGCATTAAATTAATAAGTATAATACGTGTCTGCGATAAATATTATACAACTTCTATGCACATTTGTAGATTGGTTTCAAATTTAATCCAATGTAATCGTGACAATCGTGTTTCGTTGCGGTGCTAATGTTTCCAACTGTTTTAGAACACAATACGTGCAACATGGACATGAAATTTTGCCACGGTAAGCGTGCAAATACTTTTCTAAGCCAGTGTACGCGTGCTTTTACCTAGGAATTTTAACCCATTATGAACTTTCCACCACCTCAAAAACCATAAATTGATACATAGGCATCAAGTAGGAACGCGCTCCGTCATCTTACAAAGTCACTTCGTCGATAAGTGACACCCGTGACTAAGTAGTTCCAAACTAGAAGGACTTTGCTAAAAGCTGTCGGAAAGTTTTGATGCTGCTTTTCATTGATGATAAAATCTCTATTTTTGACAGTCTCCTATATAACAAACGAGCGAACGACACTGTGATTTATCGTCTAATTACTTTCATTCTTCGTTGCTCGTTTATTATATATTAGTTTCGTTTCATTTTCCTAATATTTTAAGAATTTAATATCTTTTCATATTCGGTTGTACGTATTGCAAGAATTAAAAAAAAAAAAAAGAAAAAAAGGAAAGTTATCCATTCATCGTAGAAGCTTATATAAATGTTTAATTCGCGACGTAATAGCCGCTAAGCTTTAAACATATTTGATATTCTTTCACGAGGTGAGATAAAAATATCTACTCATTCGCACATTATACATTACGAATATTTATGAAGAATATGACATTAGGCTCTTCAAGGTATCTGATGGAAATTTCACAAAGCTGTTTAACGTGGAAGAAGGGCGCGATTGTATCGTTCAGTTTCAACTTCCAAGTTCACAGTACGGATTCGAAGTAGAGGTGTTTACGCGTTTGTGGGAAATTAAATGTTGCAAACTTGTATAAAACGAAGGCAAGACGGGAAAATCTACAAACAATGCAAAGTACGATAGCCGTTATGACGTTTAATAATCGAAACAAACCTCTGTCTAAGTCGACTTTTACGATCGCGTCCGTAAAAATATGAATTTTCAAAAATATCCGCAGTCTACGCTAGTGCCGGGTCTACGCTACTAAATATCCGCAATCGTACTAATTAAAAATGTCGTGAGATTTTATTGCGTATCATAAGAAGCAACGACAATGCCGTTCCATCCATCAACGTAGGGAAACTTTGTAGCGCAGCCAGCCGAATTAAAGATACATTGGAACGTTGCACTCGCTTTTCCTCGTTCGCCTCTCCCATTTGAAACGGCTCAAAGATAAGGCCAGACCGTGTACATGAATCATTCGGAAAACCGACCGTTGCTGGCTGGATGCGTTGCGAAATCGAACAGCCTAGGAGGATTAAATATTTCGTGCGGCAGGCTGCCATTAAATTATCCATATCAACCGCAGAACGCGATGCACAGAAGACGAAGAACGGTATCCTGTGCGCGCCGCGACCCACCTTGACGAACATTGTTACGAATTTAAAGGCTGCCGAGAGATGCAAACAGACGGAGTATATAGAGAAAAGTAGGAAAGGAGGGAAGAAAGAAACGGGACAAAGGCAGGATGCCTTTGTATTTGTGGTACTGCTGAGAAGAGGGAAGTAGGAAGAGAAGAGAGAAATTGTAAGAGAGGGTTGGCAGAGTCGGAAGGAAATTATAGAGTGGAAAAGGGAAGAAAAGGGAACGAAAAGAAGGTTGAAAAGACGGTTAGGCAAGCAAGAGAAGTAAAAAGAAATTAAAGGATGGGATGGTAAAGTAAAAGGAAAAATAGTAGGACGATTAGGGAAAAGGGGGAAACTAAAAGCAAAGTAAAATTCAATAATATATACGTTGCTTGAAAAGAGTTGCAAATAAAATTGTCGCCACTCTTAATGAGTCGACTATTTAGCGAATTTTCAACGTGGATATATCGTTTTTATAAGGACTCGCTTTTTATCGATTTATCACGTTACAATTACAGAGACGTTGTTTAGAGGGAGAGTTACGTATGTACAGAGCGAAAGGGATGGAGAGTACGAGAAAGCACAGAGCAGCGAGAGGCGGAAACTTTCGGCAGTGGTCAGGTCACGAGAGAACGCCTTTGCGCGCGAATCGCTCAAAGAATCGAGAAATTCGTTGCGTGGCAGGGCTGTCTCGGTGTGGAGAAGCACCGACGTCAGATACCCGGAGCGCAAAGCGTATAAGCGGGTTGTTGGCAAAGCGCGGAGAAACTCCATTCTCTTTACAGTTCGTTCGTGCCAATTCCCTTCAGTAATGTTTCGCCGTAGCGGCGTAATGCAAGCGGATCACAATACGCCCGGCATCAAAGACGCGTTTTGGGAATGCCTGGAATTATACACGTATCGCAAGTTGCGCGTTTAAATATTTTTCACCGCAACAGGAGACTTTCGATCCGCGTGCCTGTTTCACGCTCGAGCTTTTTTCCAACACCGCTGAGATTCCGTCCCGTAGAAACGAGGTCCGAATCGTCGTAACAAAAAATCTTCTTCCAGCCTTCTAGCCTCCCTGGTAACTGGCTGGCCTTCTTTCTCGCAGTTTCGCTTTCTGGCACTTGTCTGGTTGCTCGCCCCGTCGATTCCACCGAAGCGAATTCCTTTCTGTATTTCGTGGAAATTGATGGAACACACGAGTCCTGTTCATGCTACGCGTCGGCAACTGCTTTTTTTCTCTCTATCGAGTTTGCCCGATGTTACATCGTAGCGTTAGTGTCGATATTGCCTTTGTTCGTTCGTTTTGTTTCCATTTACTTTGCTTTTTTCTTCCCTTTTTTCCTCGCTTTTTTTTGTTCCGAACGAAGATTGAATTGCAGATAACGCGTGTAAAGTTGGAGTTAGTAGGTAAAGTAAATAGTTTTTTCGGGCTCTAGTGGGACAGCTTTTGTATTTATTTGGATAGGGGAAGCTTCGCTTCGAACGTAAAGTGATATTAATCCATAAAATTAGAGACTCTATCCTTTTATAAAAATAGCGGGAAACTATAAAAAAGTTTGTTACAAAATCCTCCTATTATGGAGGCACATGTAATCGCACGGAGTTGATCAACGTGATTTCTGAACAGCGCGATTAAAGATATTCTCGGTGTCGTTTCAAGAGATTCCACGACGGAGTCTAACTTTCCAGAATGAATTCGTTCCTTGTCGTCGTCGATAATAACCACGATTACATGGACGATGCAACGACGAAACTAGATTCCATGTTTCAAGAGTCGTTCGTAAAAATCCTTCCGAACAACCGCTGTCTAATTTATTACTGCGAAGCAATTTGATATTTCGATACTCGCATGACTACTCCGGAGCACGATGTCGAACACGAATGTTAAGCCGAAAGCCATGTCGAGCACGCGGCTACAACCATTTCGAAAACTTCAATTTCCATTCAGCAGGAGGTGTCCGCGATCAATAATCAAGAATGGCACGATATTACACGGAATCGGTGAATTCGTACAGAGAGTCGTGGGAAATCGATGGAACGTTGTCACGCATGTTTGATAAGTCTACAGGCGAATTAATGGGACGGACGAGTTGTTTGGTGATCGCCTTCGTGAAGTCGCAGGCCACACATTCGACGAGCGAGTTAATCCTGATCAGATTTCCAGGCGTTGTAGATCGAATTAACACGGTTTATACGCTCGCGAGTTAGACAAGCTGACGGAGGCCGCTTCGCTCGCCACCGAACGGGCTACCAAAGACTTTGAAAGCGTGCTTGCGGCAAAAAGTGGTAAGGGGATTAAATTGGACGCGCGCGAGAAGCCGCGTGGAAACCTATGAAGTTGCCAGCTTTCCGCGACGCGAACCTTTCTCTCCTTTCTCTGGAAAATTTTCCTCCGCGTTTTCTTTAAGGTCAAAGTAAATCAGCCGCGGATGCAGGAGACGCCGCAAGTCGAACGAGGGAAACACCGGAAGAAATCGGTAATATTATACGGTTCGTCGGACGGTCTTGCGAATATTACCACATTCGTCAAACAGCTTCTCCGAGCTCTCTGTTCTCATAAATTACAATTACGTCGCTCCAAACAAAGACATCGGATGGCTGTTGCTGTTAGCCTCGCAATTTATTAGCAAAGTATACTTTCGATATCTACGACCGATTCGATGTATAACTGGTACACCGAAGCATCGCGACTATTAAATAATTGCGCTGACAGATAGTTAATCGTAATACTTGACTAATCTATGTCACCGTTCGGAGGGGATGAATTTTCCTTCGCGTTCGCATCTTTCACCGTGAAATATCATCGTGTTCAAACAAATTATCTCGAAACGTCCAAGAATACGCCACGAAGCGTAAACTCCGAAAGGTCGCCATAATATCTCGTATAACATAAATTAAGCAAACTTGCCGAGCGTTTGATGGTAGGTGCGACTCCAAGGATCAACAAAATCCCAACAACGCCCGGGCACGATCAACCCCGCGTCTTTCCATTGTTTCCATTTTCGGATGACGCTCGTTGGCTTTGAGCGAACGAGCCAGTTTATCTACCGTCTGATGTGGATTCTTAACAAGCTGGACAGCGTTCACGCTCTGTTTTCGGGTTATCCTTCGCGTTCAATTTCCATATAATTCGAGGCTCGCGGCTCGTCGCGCGTAATCCCCGGCGAAACTTGTTTGCGCGAATCGATCAGCGTTCGCGCGTATCAATTTCACGTTCGTCGACCGATTATTCCACACCGAGTCGAGTGGTCGCCCGCGAAATTTTCGCGTTTCGTATCGATTCGCCGTTCCTTCCGGTCCGAGATCTTTTGTTTGCTCGCGTACGAATTCGATTTAACGAGAAAGCGGAACGGCCAGTAATGGGTCGACGGGTGTTCGCTATCGTTACAAGCTTTTTCGACGTGTTTCGAGTGCTTCGCCGTGGACACACGCGCGGCCCAATGGGTGCAATAACCAGCGCGCAGTTGCTCGCTCAGGGCGGTAACTTTACCGCGTGGATCGAGTGACACGCTCGTTCCACGTCGACTTCGATGACTCGATTTACGAGAGCTACGCGTCCGTGTTCGGCGCAACCGCCTGGATTCCATCTGCGAGACTTTTATGCCCTAATATTTTGGCTTTGTCGAGTTATGATCGAGTAAGCTTTGCGGGTCTGATCGGAATTTCGACGAAGCTTTTTTCATTTGTTATCTGCAGAGATTGTAATTTAGGCCAAGTGGTAGCGTCGTATTAGGAAAGCTTTATCGCAATACATAGATGTCACGCGATAAAGGATTTTTTACGGAAGAAAGGGACAAGTATAGAGAATCGACAGAGTTGTTATCTATTGGGATTTTGGTGCGGATCGTTGCGAATTCACTGATAACGTTCGATTAAAGATCGTACAAAGGCACAAAGGTACAGTATACAAGATATCTACGTAACTGTTGTAAATCGTGGTTCCTTCCTCGCTTTCCTACGTACGAAACGAGCAGGGGACTTTAATCCTTTCTTCAGAACTTTATTCCAATGCCTTTCGACGCACATCGAGAAGATTTCATTTACGCAGAACAAGTATATAAGATCGTTTCTCGACCGGATTACTGTGTATACGAAAATATACGTGCGTTTGATAAATACGGACGCGTGTCGTTGCGTCTGAAGAAAATATACGCTCGTCCAAACAAAGTATCCTCTTCGCTGTCGAACATCTTGCGATCGCGTTGGGATAAGAATTACAACCTGTAACGTCCGTATCGACAACCCTGCATAGAAACAGCTCTATTTATTTCCACTTGTACCAATCTCGACGTTATCCTCTTCTAGATACTTGGAATAACGATTCCGAGAAAGATCGATCCCTCCTACAAGCTACGTACAGTTCCCAAATGAAATTGATTACGAATTTAGTCCCGTAAACTAAAAATCGTAAAGAGAAAGTTTCCGAAGCAAACGCACGGTTTATGAGCAAAGTTCTCCTATATCGAGCGATCTTTCCACTACGGAACGGTACATGCCAAAGTCCTTGACTTCCGACAAGTTTAGTCTATTACGCATCCAATATCTGCAATTCAATCCTTGGAACGACACCGCAGTGTTGGTGGTTGCACGGTGCGCGTAGGAGTCGGTGTCGTTTCTGTCTGCGTTACGACGGGTCGTGTCACGGAATCGTCATCAGCCGGTGCTCCGTATCGGCTGACTTATGCAAATCTGCACGCGAGTACGCTTTTCCCGGTTCGTGGATACGTTTCGCAAGCTGATTGCGTACCAGAGCCACGTTCCAGGCATAAATTTTCGTCCCGAGTTGTTGGATTTATGAATCCGTATGGTTGAAGGCGAGCTCGACGCCCTTTTAAGGAATTACGTTTCCCCTATCGCGATATTAATAAGCAACCGATCGATTCGACTATTCGCTTGAGAAAAGAGGTAACGCGTTTTCCCGACGATTAGATTCCATTTGGCGTAAAGATGTGTTAGCTTGCTTTCACGCTGGATAACTTGGTAGTTTAGATAGCGTCTTGGTGAAAGGAGTTAGGTTGAAGAACGTTAAGCGGTATGATACGAGCTGATCGGCGATTTTTCGTCGTAACGTAACGCGATCTCACATCGTGATTTAACAGCTTTGAACTCGTTCGTTTTCTTCCTCCTTCGACCTCGCTTCTTCGACCAGTCGAGTATGAATTTGCTCCTCTGATTAAAATGATCGTGTTCCACTCACCGGCAGGATAGTTTAGGGAGCAATTGAAACTTACACAGCAGGAAAGAAACGTTAATGTAGCATTAAGTTGGACGACGAAATAATTTCAGTTACTCTTACGGAGTCATGAAAAAAGTAACTGATATAAAATTGATAGAACACGATAAAGCGAAAGTGGAAAGAAGCGAAGGCACGTTTTTAAGCGACGCGCCATCGAGATTAAATTTAGGCGTTACGAACAGATATGGTAGAGTCGATACCGACGAAAGAACGATTCAATACGATTATCATCCTAACGCTTTCGTCGAAGTGAACGATATTCACGGCGCTTCATCACGGTCGCTTGTAGTTCAATACCGTACTTGTTCCGCTGCTTCGGGTCTTTTCGCTTATTCTCGCGTTTCCTAGGGCGATAATTCTCCTACTGCGTTTTCAAAGAGCACCATACGGCTTAACTTTACCTCTTTGAGCCTGTAAGCATTCCTACGCATGGCCGAGGATAATTAGTACGTAGATGTACATACGTACGTACGTAGTACATGGAAGCGTTCATTTTATTTGGGGGAAAACAATTTTCCTGCTGCGTTCCAGGAGAACGGATTAAAAGCTGGATTTTAGCGAGGCTCTCTAACGCGAAGAAAAAAAAAAAAAAACGCGCGTGTCGAGTTGAACCTGAAAGTGCGTTTCGCGTTTTTAACCGTGCAAATATTATTAAGGACTCGTTAAATCTTTGTACTTAACGTATTCGTGCCGGAAATGTATAAATGCGTATAATTCCCGTTTGTTATTACGACACTTGTAGAGCGCGAGTTTACCTTCACGGATGATTGGAGAGGCATTCGAACATTTAAGAATTATTATCTGCTTTGAAACTTAAAAAAAATCGATCTCGATCGACATCTTCGTATATGAACTGTTCTCGTCCATTTGACGTTCAGAGACTATTCTATTATACGTACGAATTTCTTGCACATATTATTTCTGTCTCTAATACGTTCCGATAACACAGGCAAAATCGCAGCTAAACAAGCATCGACCAATCACTTCCCAGTCTGATAAAAAAATCGCGGTAATTCCGAAAACACGGTTACGTTCCAAGTGGATCGAATTCTATGAAACATGTTCATGAACTGGAACCAATGTGTTCTTTCTGTATCTAACCACGCTTTATCGAGTAATCGCATCGGGGAACACGCCCCGGTATTGCGATTAACTTCGAACAACTCGGACATTTCTCTCTGTTTACTCGTTTCCATCGTGTATGACAGGTGATCGTGATTGGAGCGCGCCCAATCATATGCTTGATCGCTTAAATTGGCGATACCAGTTTGATTATGAGATATGCGACCTGGTGATTCAACTGATTGCGATTTCCGCACGAACGACGATTCTCTGTGCGAACAATGTTGAATATAGCGTCGCTCTTTGTCGCGCGACACTTTTCCACCGACTATCTCTTCGATGTTCTTTGCACGGCCCATAAGTAACGTTATTTCACCAAAGTTCGTGAACGTTCGACCTGCGTCGATGTTCGAAGCTAATCGAGACTGTCCCGTGATAAGAGCAAAGTTGAAAATGCGAAAGGAGCAGCGAGATGTGCAATAAGGTGTGAATATTTCAACGGATATCGGGGCCAAGTTTGAACGAAATATTTCCCGCATCTAATAGTCTGGTCTCTCTTCTGTCGTCTATTTCTTCCTTCGGGTACTTTTTATAAATTCCTTTAAATCGACAAAAGCGTATTTTCCCGTTGAAAGTACACTTTTCAAGCAGATTCCATGCAATAATATTCGAAATACGAAGTTAACGGATCTTTTCTTCAATTTGCCTATCTAATTGTATACAGTATGAAGAGTATTATATATAAAAAAAAAAAGCTCGCTGTTTCTCTCGTGATTTCGGAGACTCTACGCCAGCGTCGAGTCGCGTCGATACGACACGCAAGAACGCCGCCGGCCTTTCGCGGAAACGTGCCACCTAAACCAACAGGCCAGGACCTGCAACCTGACGTCCGTCGCAACGCTCGCAATACTCGGTCGAAGATCGGAGAAGTAAACTTCGTGTCGACACACGCTAAGCCTCGGTCAGCCGCGACGTTTGGAAGGTTAGACAAACGCACGAACGCGGTCTCTGACGTCCGTCGGGTGTTGGTAGTTGACTTCGACCGTGCTAAATCTTGTCACTGGTGTTCCAACTTAACGGATGCTTAGCGCGTAACTTACCCGAAACGTGGAAACGATCGCCAGTGACGCGTTGGAACATCTCAGAGCGCATTGACCGATATCCCGCGATGCCAACACGGCTCTGCGAATTTATCTCCCTATCGTGGGTTTCGTCGCGACTTCCAGAGACGCAACGCAACGTCCAAGAACGAAGGGCAGTGACCCAACAACCGTTGGGATTCGAGGGCAGATCGATGCACGCGCGTCTTTAAGATTCGACGGCCATGAACCATCCTTTTTGTCCCTTTCGCGGTCGGAGGAAGTCGCTGTATAGTCTGACGACTTCCTGTTAATTCACACGCTTACGGACGATTGCAACTCCTTTTTGTAAAATTTACGAAATGTAGAAATCAGCCTTTCTTTTTACTCTCGATGTTACAAAGTTCAATTAAACACCATCCGCTTCGAAAGCGAGCCAGCAACGAATTAATTGTATACGAGAATTTAGAAGTTTGTTTAAGGATCTGCCACGTACTCTTTCTCTAGCACGCGAGAAACCAAATTAATCTATCGGGTAGTTTGTCTCGAATCAAATCTTGAGAAAGAGTTTTGTGATAATGATAACGATGTACGTAGATATTGCTTTTTAAAAGCTTTGGTGTTTGTAACGTTCTTTCCTTAGCTTCAACGAAGACGAATAGAAAGAAATAGATCGCTAATTGCGCGGAACAGAATGTTTCGCTGCTTTAAGGATAAAACACGGGCGTTAAGCCCCGCATCCAAGAAGCCTTCGAAGTGAAACAAGTACAAGATTTAAATTCCAAAGTTAACGCGTTGCTACTTGTTGCGAGAGAAACTCCTTTAGCGAACCTCAGGGTCTTCTTTAACTAACTAGTAGTAGAAACTTCAGCTACTTTAATAGTGACGTTAGTTTCAACGAACGAGTTAAATTTGACGCGAAGAGAAGGAATATTTTTAGAAAGATCTCGTTAGCCTTCTGGTTAGCCACGATACTAGCTTTGATATATTAATTACGAAATATTACACGAAATATTTGTTACTTCTGCGAAAGACGAAACTGGAGAAATTAACGCTTGAAAACTATGCGGTTAATCGTTGGTTTCCACTGATAAAGAAATTATTACACGAGTTTATAAACGTCGTAGTGACGTGAAAAATGTTCTTAAATTTATAACAGATATCCTTCCACCTCTGCTTCCCTACGATAACGAAATTTAAACGACGTTCCGATAAAAATATTTCATCTATCGAAAAATTAATCCGATTCCACTTCCATAATTAAAACGTGACGAACGGTGCTGACTGTGGCACTTTTGGCGATGAAAGTACGAAATGTCACGAAAGAGAGTCTCAAAATGTGAATCGTACTTATTTCCTCGAAACTTGGAGGCTCGAAAGCTGCGAACGTGCGCGTACGAAGAAAATATAAGATGAACAAGATCCTAGGAAAGAGCCTGGAAGTCGAAAACATCGAAAGATTCGTGAAACAAAATTCCAGATGTCATTCTTTCGTTCGTGACGCGAAAGTTTCGAATTTTGTAAAACTTTGCCGATTCATAGAGCAGATCGTGGCAAATAACGTCCTTGGGATTCTTACGAAGAATCACGACGATTGCTATTTTTTAAAGAATCTCAAGAAAAGTAACGATCTTCGACGATGCGAAGAAGTCAAATATCTAGGCGAACTAGAATTTTCTCCAACCTGTGGTCCTCTTCCCATCAACGATGCCATCGATGCGTTTTTCAAACCTCGGAAGACGTTCCCCGTTGATCCAAGCGTAAAAATTCAAAGCTCCGACGAAATAAGTAGCATTAAGCGTACTTTGTAAGAACGATACGTGGTAAATGTACGAATAAATAGATTCGATAAAGAGAATCATGTTACTACGCTTCTGCCGCAACACTCGTCTAGAAAAGTCTTATTCTCGTGTGGCAGAAACTCGGCGTCGCGTCGTTAGATAGATAAAAGAAGCGTTCTTACGGCAAACATTTCGAGGAAATTCCGTTAACGGATCGAAGGAGGATATTTCGATTCGGCGGATACTTCGATTGCTCCTATGATAGCGCAATTCCGGGGTTTACGCGAGAACCGGAGGAATACCTTAAACCGCGGGTATTCGCGACGTAAGGTGATTTCAAGACAAATGGGCCGTTGCCGAGACTGGTTTCAGCTTCTTCCAGCATCCGGTTGTTCGCCAAGATTCTCATATTCGCCAACATTTTGGGCGGAATCCCGTTTAATAGCCACCGGTAAACGGTGTCTGCTTTAGCCACTTGGAAATGGTAAATTGCGTTCGAAGCTGTTTAACCGGAGAAATACAGTTGCGCGTCCGTTTTATTGCTGGTGCAAACATTCGTCGTAATATCAGCTCGTATCGTTGCGGGTTTGTTTCGTCGAATTGTCTGGAATACAAAATTTACGCTTGCGTTATGGAGAGTGATATTCTTTAAGGTAACGTTTCTTCGGATAAATACGCGTGTTATATTCGATGATTCGACTGTTGTTAGTTCGAGCTAGAGTCGAGTCAAGGTTCGTTCGAAGCTATTCGTTTAATAAGGAGACGTTGTTTAATCGCGAGGAAAAGAATCGGGACGTTTTTATTGTAATTTGACGCTTGGGAGCTAATCGTTGCTATAAATTATCAAATATACCAGTGAAAAGGAGAAAGTGACGAATTGATAAAGGAAACGTCCGTGTTTTTCAAAGATGGAGCATTTCCGTACAACTTTTTAACCCAGTTTCAAGATTTTGACGCGGATCTTGTATTTTACACCGCATTGAACGCGTTAACCTATTTTGCGTAACTCCGCATTCTAAAAGTTTAACTCGATGCTTGAATTTAAATTTATTTATCTTTCCTTCCACTCCAAATAAGCTGCTGTAAACGTCGCGAAGTGTTTTCTCTGTGATTTCAAAGGTCCTGCGTTACGATACGTATCAGCATGCTGTATCTATAGCTCGGCTATATCCGTTCCTTTAATTTTTACTGAATTTACTACGTAATTTTGCTGGTGAATTTCTCTTAAATCGGAAGATCAAATTTTGATCATTGATTTGAAGATCAAATCAGAAGATCAGAAAACGTGCCTGTAAACGTGTTTTTCCCGCGTGATCTTCGATTTATGCGAATCGAATCTTTTTAAATAAAACTATTCTCCTAACCGACCGTGGAAGGAAAGTGTTTCCTTTTCGATGTAAAAATCGAACGATCTCGTGTGGCTTCGTCGTATGAAAACGAACGTTGAACGAAGATCAGGTTTTGCGGCAATCGGGGACAATCATTTGCGACGAACTTGTCGGATTTTTGTTGCTTCTACGAGAGAGCTATTATATTTATTTAAGAACTTGAAATTGCCTCGATTCCCTATTCAGTAACGAATCGATTTAAACGTTTGGATTCGATGATTACGAGGAGCTCCATTCGGCGAAAGATTCGAGCATTTTCACCGTTCCCAGTGTTTGCCTCCGATAATTGTTATCGGAATAGCAATTATTGTTTCCTCTGTTTTCTCTTAAGGAACGGTTCGCCATGGATTAATTAATGGGCCGCGACTGCTTCGATAGGTATAAAATGCATTTCGCGCATCGCCGTTATTGAATTCCATTTAATAAATATGAAACAAATCGAGGACGCCTGTATAAATACATATTTTCAAACGTTTCGAAAACTGCAGCGGATAGCTTCTTTTATTTCTTTTTTTTTTTTTTTTTAAATTTTATTGCAATGTCATTTTATTACCGTGTAAAGCGCTAAATTTACCAAAGCATATTGCAGAGAGCTGTAATATACCATATAAATATTTGTTAGCAGAATACGAAGGCTACGGGAATAAGAACGCGATATAAATCGCGTATTTTAATTTAAATATTCAGTACTTTGTCAAAATCGAAGCGTAATACGTATTGTACCATCGTGTTCATAATTTTACAAATATTCCTCGTGATATTAAAACGTTGCTTATTTTTTTACGATGATTGCGACGATCAAAAACAAAACTCTGTCCACTCGCGTATAAGCTATTTTTAAGAAGCTTGTATCTTCCAACCTAACAGACAGTTTCCATTTTCGATCGTTAAAATACTATTCTTTCGCCATAAAATTGCACGAAAATCAGAAAGTTAATTAATAAATTCGTTTCTGCCTTGCGCGCTACGAAAGCACCGCGACAGAGCTTTCAAAATATGCAATCGCAGCACCAAAAAAGATTAGAAGATTAAAACCGAACTTGCATGCAATTTTCAGGCGCTTAACGAGGAAAAGAATACGCAAACTCTTTTATTCTCGCGCAAAGTATCAATATTTTCAAAATGATCGCGCAACATTGCGGATTCTGCAGAAGCCTTTAGATTCGTCTCTTGAGCTTTCCCGTGAAAAACATTTGCCTTTAATTTTCTTGTTACGCAAGCGAGAATTCTTGATAGTACGGGTACAATTACGGGCTGCTGCTTCGTGGAAGAATAAATCCGTAAGATACGCGTTTGATATTGATTGCATGCACCGACAGGCATCGTGTCTGACTTCCCATGAATATCTATTGGTTCCGATGACAACGGACGTCCTCGTATAAAGGACGCGTGGCGAATGCGCGTGACATTGCGAGATGTTCCATCAAAGTGTCGCTTCATTTCACGCTATCCTCGCCATCTTCGACAGTATGGTTCCATAAATAGTCGCGTGGATGGAGAGTCGTGTCGTCTGAACGTTGCAACGACAACGATTTTGACAGGGGAGAATAGATCGACGACGACACGCGATAATTGAAAAATGGGAAAATCGAAGATAGAGGGCCGTCTGTTAGAAACAATTGAATCTACTAATCCGACGTTGTAATCGGAAAATCGAAATAGCGACGTTGTTCCGATACGAAGACTGCGGGTGGAGGCGTCAGCCAGGGAAATTTATTTTTAAGATTTTTTCGGTAATCCGCGTTATACGTTACTTCCTCTAAAACTCGATCAACTTTTCCCCGATATTCTTTACTATCGTTTAATCGCGATTGAAATTCGGAATTCCCACTCGTCGTCTAACTATTCGTTTTAACGATTCATTCACTGCGAGTTGGCAACGAATTCTATTTTAGTAGTTCTGGCTTCGCGACCGATTGTCATCTGCTTTACATACATATTCGACGTTTTCTCAACGAAAGGCTGATCCTCCGCCGTACCGATTCTTCGTCGAATTCGCAATTAAACGAAAATAAAGCCAGTCAGGCGGAATGGCTGATCGAAAGAGTTCGCCATCGGCAAGAGAGGTTAACGAAGACTTCGTTTAAATTCTTCGTCGTGAGTTCTCCGTCCGATGCATCTACGTTCGTCGTTCGTCCGTCGAATACGGTATATCTTTTCGCTGGCTAGCCCCTGTACCACGGCAACCACTATGCAGAATTTCCAATTCCGAAACTAATCTTCGCGAGTTCGAATCTCGATACCTATCGGCATTCTGGTCGAACGGTGTACTGTGTTATTGCACGAGTTGCAAAGGCAAAGGTAAGTAAACCTAGGATTCTCCCTGTGGAGTTTGCCGTTAGAAACAATTCTGACCGATCGAGCGCCCCGCTGAAACTTTAATAATGTACGTTTGCCATCGTGTCTTCAATTTTTTCCACGCTGGCCGTCCACGTTGAAACGCGTCACAGATATCGACGAAACTCGAACTTCGTCGTTGCCCTTTATCAAGTTGTTCGTACATTTTAAACTGGAAATTTTATTTCTTTTACTTCTTGTCTGTTCGTCGTTCGCGCATCTAGTTTCGAAAGTTTCGTTGGTCATCTCTTTTGCACAGATGTATCAGGGACTACTATTTGTCGATCGTTTGCGAAGTTAATCGAACTCTTTCCAAGCGTCCTAATTACTTACGAACGAGGGTAAACGACTGTTTACGCTTCGAGCATCGAAATCTTCGTATCCAATCTTCGCACGACTAATCAATTTAGAGCTCGATGGGTGACCATCGATAAGAAACGTGATCTGTACACGTCATCCGGAAGGATCATAGTGTCCAAGGGTGTTCCGTCAGATCAACGTTGTCCAAGTTGATCTTCGAAGATTAAGGAGTTACCCCGTCTCGGCTTTCGCAATGGGCACACACTGACGAACACGGTCGAACACCGATACGCGCGAAACGCGTATCAAAGAGTACGATTGATTCTCGAGCTCGTACAACTTTGGTTACCTCGCGACCGTGCATGACGAAACGGATTGTCTTTCGATAGGATTACGATTTATTACGTTCCTCGGTTGGCAGACTGGATCGGAAAGCGTGGCTCGTTTCAATCGGTAATCGAATCTCGATATCGATGTTTACGTTGGAAGGCTCGGATAATCGTTGCAGCTCGCTGGAGATTATCCGAGCAACAGGCATTTTTTTTCATCGTAAATCGCGATTCTTACCGATAACGATATACTCTAATTTAAATCGAGCCGACACTTACGCGTATTAATGGAATTTCAGCGAACCGGATTTACCGGATCGATGCCACTGGAATTCATTTAATTCGCCTAATTTACGAAACATCGATAAGCGGAACTTTCCACGGTGTGTCGTTTCACAGCGATTAAACCTTGTCTTTCGTTAAACACGCCGTGTTCTACGCGCCATGTAACGCAGCGGCGTTTTACAATTTTTCATTAATTACCAGCTACCCTCGAACGTCAAACGTTACTTCCGGTACCGTTTCCCTTTACTTTTGTTGACATTGGAAATGCAATTTATTTGCACGAACCTGTCCCAATCGTTTTTCTATTATTTTCCAACCGATTGTAATCCGAACTGAATTTCGCGCACAGTCTCGCGTTAGCGATATTTTTTGAATTTCGTCGCTAGTGTTTGCCAACGAAACGAATCTCGCTACAATGCCCGTTATTTGTGATTGTCGTCGCGTTATTTTCCATCTGTTAACGGTTCTTGACGATTTAAGTTGCCGTTTCCAGCGCATTCGGAATAAAGCTAATACGATATTTCTGAATAAAGTTAATAAAGCAGCTTTTACGCGCTGATTTCCCGCCGGGATTCATTCTCGATGGAATCCAGCTGAAAAGTAATTCTGCAGGGATAAAACGGGAAAAATGATTCGCAGCCTCCCTGGTTCGAAGCGACTCGCTGTGAATAAAATGAAAAAGGAACCAGGGAATGCCCTTTAATGGAATAAATCTGGTTGGCTGGATCGAGCACCTCCAAATAGCGTTACGCGAATATCACCGGTCATGGAAATTAGATTTCGTTGACGTTTGATAATCCCACATGGACACACTTTTTCGTTGTTAACCTTCCTCTGTTCCCGCGTGTAGCTGGATTTGATTTTATTCCACGATACGCGACACACTTGATAAAAAAAAAAAGAAAAAAGAAGAAAAAATGCGGTTTACTCGTTTCATTTCCAGTGTACGCGCTCGACTTACTCATTTTTCAGGCAAATTCGAACCGTTCTTGTAGAACTTATTGCATTTTACACGAACGTTCTCCATTTGCTTCCGGTACCGGTTAAAATTATTAACGTTCGTTTGAACAACTCGTCGGCATGAACGTTGGAAAAATTTGTTCGAGACCGATGACGGCCGAGCTTCGAAATTTTACCGAGAAACGGTAACCGGCAGCTGGATTTTAAATCCACCGCAATTTCAGGGAGACAGTTTAATATAAATTTCAGGCCGATTGGCGTACGATAAATATTCACGTTCGTCGTACGCTGTAAACCCTCCTACAACGAAATTTACCCTATCGTAAATTAAAATATCGTATATAAATCGAACTGGTTCGACCGTGTATTATACCGTGGAATAATAAAATTATAGAAAGATAGATGCGCGATTGCTCGCGTAACGTATTACATATGTCACGAGGAACGTTTTCGAATTTCTCCGATACCGGAACAAGGTAGAGAAAAAGGTAAAATCATCGTTGCCCTTCGATGAATTGCCAATCTTGCGATCGAAGTAAATCTCGTCAAAGAAACAACGAATGCGCGTACCAAAAAGATCCTGTCACGAATTCTACACAACTCGCTCAAACAAATTTCACGCGTCTTCCGTATGCTTTACTCTCCTACGCTCTCCTATTTTTATTTCACAGTCAAAGACACTCCGCGATCTTAATATATAAACTCTACGATCTTAATTGTCACATTTTCCAAACTTTCTGTCGTAGAAAGAGTCTCCCAAGCTCCGAAGCAACTTACTTACCTCGATACCTGAACGCGATATCGTGAAACAGCATCGTTACGTTCTTCCACGTTACGGCTACGAAACTTGGAAAAACGGCAACGTAGTCGAAAACGCGAACTTATCGAGGCTTCGTTAATTTCCATTTTCTCGCATTCCGTTGCTTCCCATCCGTTTAACGCGACCCTATCGGTTACGATTAAACGCGCGAGGACAATGTCGTCTAGCGTCGGAGCCGTAGGCGAAGGGTTTTTCCGACGTATATTATTAATGGTCGATCTAGACGACGAAAATCCGCGACGCACGACCAGAGCGAAACGATGTGCAAGCGGCAGGCGAAGTGGAGACGAGAGTGGCGTGCATCGATCGGTCATTTGTGCGGTTTCATGACACTGACTATAGGTTGGCAACGAGGCAGGAAACCGTCTCTGGTCTGCGACCTCCACCTATTTTCGTAGAGGAAGAAATTGGCATGAAGCCACAGCCGCAACGCTGCAGCCTATCCGTACTGTGGCCGTCATCGGCCGACAAACTCGTCGTGGCTGACATCCGCCGACGATTACGTCGATTACATCACGTGGCCCGTTGTGTCGGTTTCTCAGAAACGTGCCACCGCCGGTTATAAATACCAGAGCGTTGCCTCGCTTCGTCGAATTCGCAACCGTGACCCCCGCTCACCTTGGATCGTTTCTACGTTTATGAAATTTACCGCTGTGCGCCAGGATGGACCCGCGCGATGAAGTTGGCGTAACTCGAAGACCCTGCACCCTGCTTTATCACGGTGGATTGCGCTTGACGCGCCGCTAGAGATACGTTTCGAAGCTTGAAATTGTTTTGCAAGTTCGGTCGAGTTTTACTCAGAAACGCTCAAGATGTAACGGAATTACGTTTGCGGCGTTTTAATTACTTTATTAAGATGGAAGCGAGTTTTGAACGTTTAACAAACTTGTCTTCTGCTACTGTTCTCTCGCAACCAGATACCGTCAGTCCCGAGGAAATTGTTCGCTTCTGCGCTGTCTGACACCACCGCGCACGTGTTACGTTTCTGCTACCGGTCCTTTAAATCGAGCAATATTTTCCCCAGATAATTACGAGAACGTGGCTGATTACGCGAATTCGTATTTTCACGGATACAATTACAGAAATGCAACCGGTGATATTTCCTTCGAGTACCTCGTTTTCGACATTTTGTACACTTTGTGTGTCGGATATATCGTGTACGCTTTCGAGTATTCCACCGGCGCTTGAACATCTGCGTATTAACGATTAGTAGTGAAAAAGATGCCGTTATTGACTCGATCGTCTTAAGGATAACGGCAATCGTTCTAAAGACGCCAGTGAAAGTTCCTCTACTGTCCTGAAAGTATCAGAAAACGATACGAGTAACAGATTAGATTAGGATTCAAGAAGGGACAGTTGGAATTATTCAACGTCGAGATAGTTACTAGTACAGATAGTTAACAGCTTGGTATAATTCACTTTCGGTTAGTTGTTAACGATGGCTGGTGACATTGCGCTACTTCTAGATTCCCGATATCAGGTTGTCCGAAAAGTTTCTTTCGTCTTGCGAGGAGATAATGGATGCACCGCGTTCTCTGTTTTATATATTGTTTTTGTCGAATCACGTACGATCGTAATAATAGAAATAGAAGAAAATGGATCGTAGATGATTCGATAAGACAATATAAAACGAAGAGAGGTTGCGCATCTATTATTTCCTTACAAGGGGAAAGAAACTACCTAATACATCCAAATCCAACCAATTATAAATTAGAAAGAAGTACGCGAGAGATAAAACGTCGATCGCGCGAGGATTCTCCCAAATAAATAAATCGGAAACGAGGGATTCGATGAAACTACAAAACTGATCGAGCAAAATGAACGCGAGGAGAATTTCGCTGGATTTCTGCGGATACAATTTTCCTTGGTTGCGACGTAAATCGCGTACTGTTACCAACTTCTATCCGAACGTAAGAATTCATTTCCTCTATCAGATAGATATTAGAGAAAACGAATGCAAGTCCCAATAATAGCGGTCGATGTTATCGCTCTAAAAAGGAATTTTAGTGTTTCCTACCGCTTGCATTGCGATGCTTGATAACGATAGCACCGTTCCCTTATTCCTAGCCGTGCAATGGTATTAATTTTCGTCCCTGATAATCTAGACATTTCGATAATAATCCTTTTAACATATATTTGGCCAAGCCGTTAAAGTAAGTTCTAAATGAACACGTTTTCGAATCATTAATCAAAGTCTCGAGAATCGAGTTCCATATCAGATGGAATAATTAATTGTGCGTTAGACAGTGGCAATTAATCGTATCACTTTGAACGTGCCTTATAAAGAAGTTTTAATACTTCCTATAGCACGTATCGCGACGACAGTTTGATAACGAGAACATTAACGCTTTGCCGTTGTACGTCCACTCCTATCTCGACGACGACTGCTCTCGTGCCTATTCTACTTCTAAGTGGACATTTATAGAACCTTTAGAATGCGTGGAACTTTATAGAACACGGCTGTGATTCTAGATGCATTTCCTAGTAACGCGGCGGCGGCTTGTCGCTTCTGCGAAATACATGTGATTAAATGTCGCGCACTTGTTTGATAACGGCGTTGATGAAATTATATACATACATATATGTGTGTGTGTGTGTGTGTGTGTGTGTGGAATTATAAATATTTCGTATAACGCATATGATGATGCATTCGTAAAAAGTGTGTACAAGCGTTGGAACACTTTCGTAAGACTGCGTGCAATACACGTTCGTTTCTATCTTCTCCGCATATAGCGTGATATAATAGGAATATGATAAGATAAGTCGTGGATACGCGCGTGTGTGTGTGTGTGTGTGTGTATGTGTGGTTGCACAACGCGCGCTACACGGGCGAGAAATCCTTCGTCTGATCACGGCTTACTTGCAATAATTCCACATCCAGGGTAAAAGCATAAAGATTGCACGGTGTACTCGTATAAATCGTAAAGTGCCAGGTGTCCGACAAACACAAACCAGTACACGTACGCAACAGAGTAAAGGATTCTTGAGACTAAAGGATCGTGCTGTACGGGCTGTGTTAAGGATTTTACAGCTTAATTTATCAGGGAGTAGTACACGTAAAGTGAATCTTTAAATTTCGATAAATTTTCATATTCGAGACTGCTGTTTCGTACGAATAACATATTTTCAAACAGAAGGTTTATACTTGGTAGTGACTTGTAAAAGCTTTTAGTACGATGCTTTCGGCAATTGTATAGAATATATCCCCGTTATGAAAATGTCGAATCCTTCGGGTTTTGGAAAGGTAATTCGATCGTCGAATTCGCAGAGTTTAGTGTTCGGTACGTCAAGTTCGTCCATCGAGGCTCGAGAGCTCCCTATACGATGTTAAACAAAGCTTTTAGCGCAAGTACTCTGAAAGTGGCGCAAAATGCATATTACCAAAATGGGGAGGGCAGTGATTAGTTGGAACAAAAAGTTTACTAATAACACGCGATCCGGTTATTATTTTCTAATTAGCTTAATGGCATAATCAATTCTCGCAGATTCGCCGATTAAATTTATTTTTAAAGAATGTTAAACGCTGGCAACGATTTAAACTGTTTTTAAATACGATTTATATTCTTCTTAAAGCGCAACGTCTTTAATTTGCATGCCATAAATAGCTTTCTGGCAATTTGTTTATTATTTTACTGAAATACCTTTAATTCGTCGTTCTGCAAACATAGGAATCAAAGATTAAAGTCGAAGTCGCGCTAGAAATTCATACCTTGTGCGTACAGTTTCGAGTAATCGCAGAGTTTAAACGTTAATCAACGCGAGTGAGAAAACGACGAAAGATTAAGTTTCTAACGATAATAAACCCTGAAATGGTACTAAACTCTGTAAACGCTAGAGTAATTTCTTCTCTTTCAGTCTTCGAAGTTATAGCCACGATAGAGCTAAAGTTGCGCACTATCGGAACATTGAAAATTATAACGTTAATTAGCATCCGTATTTTGTACACCCTAAAACCATTCGCTTCTAACTCGTGTTCAGAGATTCTCCTTCTCAGAATTTCAAGCGCAAGATAGTCGTGTCTCCGCGCGAATTACGGACAATTTTGTTCGCCCCCCATTCGCGACCTCGTCGTTCCAAACAAATTGTATTAATGACAATGGAGATGGCTCGAAGTGGAAAACAGCGGATCACGGATTCCAAACGAAGTGGAATGACCCGGCACCGGTGAATTAAATCGGTCGCACCGAATGCCGCACCGTTTCTTGCGGATGATAACGTACTTGAGCAGGATGACGTACAAAAAGAAACGAGGAGGAAAGTTAGGACGCGATTGCAAGTGCAAATATTTCGCATTACTAAACGCGACGTTCACGAATTGCGTTCTTAGTTTCCATCGCGAAAAGCGATTGCTTCCTCGGAGAGAGAATATTACACTGTACGATCGAGCCCATTAACTTTCTTATTTGGACGATTTGTACGCGCAGGTCGATCAGAAGTGTGTTCTTGAAAGACCCATTTGTATTCGGGAATCAATACTGCCGTTGCTTGGCTCCCGGTTTTTGCCTTTCAAAGTCCAGAAATCCCATATAATGTAATAGCTACTGTTCGAGCAGGTTACATCCATTTACCGTAGAACGCTGATACGGAGTCAGTCCGGTCATTGTTCCTCGAGCCTTCTTCGAGCAGAAGAGCAATCGCGGTTCCACCAATTGTTGCCGAACCTTCGACTTCTTCGTGCTCGATGCACTTGGAACGATCGATTTTCATCGCATAGATAGGACTCGCTTCGTTAGATCTGATCGTTCTATCGTTTGGACCTTCTTTGGTATCCGCGAACGAAATTGTATTTGTTTGTAGCGAACGAATATTTAATATACTCGAGAAAGAGCGATTATAATTAAGGCGAGGAACAATCGGACGATCAAATTTCGCAAGCTAGAAATCACGAGTTACCAATGTCGATGATTGATCAGCGACGATAAATTTAACAGCAAACAAATAACCTAAGAAATAAATTCCGCGAGAGAATCTTACAAATTAGAAAATCGGTATCGTGGAAATTCTAGAGACTGTTCGTGCAATTGAAGTCCACGTGCGTATACGTTACAACGCGTAATTTGTAAATTCGTTGACATTATTAGTTAGCAGGGTATCGTACGAGAGAGACCGGATATGAATATAAAAAGATCGTCATATCCTATTTAGTTTCCTCGAGCAAAACTGAAACATTACTACGCTTCTTTCACGGTAATTTGACAAGCTTCTACTAAGCAGATGCATTGTCATAATCAAATTATCCTATACGGAGAAGCTTAAGTTCCGGCTAGAGTTGTGACCGCAAGAACATTGTCTTTTACGATTCATATTGTTTTATTCCGGCAGCAACCAAGTTGCTCCGCAATTCAGCCAACAATGGATGCGCATAATAGAGCGATTATTACGAAAAGGGTCGTTGCATCGAACTAACCGAGCCGAGTCCGGTGTATACGCGAGTTCGTCTCCCAAGATTTATGCGATAGAAACAACTAAACAGGCAGCTGGTTTTTCGAATCACTGTAAAATCGTACTCGGTTATTTTTTTCCGAATTAACCGAGTTACATCGAATCGGCGATTGTTCTCTTCGCAACGACGATGAATTTATGTTTCCAACAGTGCGTCCTATATCGTGTCTGATGGTACCTGAAACATAGCGATTTTGGAAACTAATTCGTTCGATGGTCGTGTTGCGAAAGCATCTGTTTCGTAAGAGACCTCGACCCCTTTTAGCCTAATATCCCTGGACCGATAGGAAGAAGGGTGCGAGTTTGCCATTTCGGGGAAATAGAGAGGCACTTTTACAGATTGAAAATCATGTTTCATCCTTGGAGAAAAAGAGGTCGCGTCCAAATATCATTTTTCTGCCGATCGTGCGAATTTCTCCTTTCTACCCGGTATCCCAATTTTCGTCAACTTTAATTTTCCCGCGTAAAACGTTCGGCTGGATCGGAGCGTTTTTACAGAGGTGGTTAACGTTGCGCGCTTGTTTCGAATCGATGCTTATACAGTAGCTTCTCGTTTATGGATTTCCGCGATAACGGCTAAGAACTTTGCTTTTGTTGGATTTTTCCGTATCTCGGATAGTACTGTGTTTAGAAAAGCAAGTTTACTCAAAGTTCAACATAGTTAACGGAAGTTTACATCTGCTTCAATCTTCAAAATTCCTTTTTCGAAGTTAAACTCTCTTTTCTTGAGCTCGCTCATCCACTCCCTCTTTCCTATCTTTCGGCTTTTATTATATTTTCCGGGACTTATTTATCGCAGAGGAAAACTGGCGAAGAACGTTCTTACAAAGAACCTTTTTCTCGTAAAGAATTCTTTTCAAAATATTCTGCGAGTTTCCTCTACTTGGTACGCGTCTCTTTGGAAATTGTCACCGGTTAAAAAAATTCCAACGATATATCCGATTCGAAATCCTTCTTCTCAGACGTTTCCTTGTCATAAATCCTTGCCACCTCCGGACGTTCGATACTCCGCCACTTACAAAATTACCTTCGACGAAACGTCAAACTTCGCGCAATGGATTCACTTTGGCACGTCGATGAATCTTTTTTCACGAAATAAATTGTTTCGTGGTATTGCAACGTAGATAAACGAAACGCGTCGTCGGAAACTTCTAAACGGCAACTCGTTGCAAGCTCGTGTCACGCGAGTTACATGCGTGAAATTCAAGAAACAGCTTTCGAAACATCGAACATTAACTCTATATTCTGGTACGCCAAAGTGGAAAGATTCGATCGGTTTGTTCTCCGAATAACTCGCGTCTCTCGCGAAAAGAAACAATCTGCGGTTTATCAACTCGCAACGCGAAGAAGCGTCTCTTAAATTTCTGTTTTTCTCCCAAACTCGAGATAAAATATACAAACGCGTGAATCTTAACGCGTGATAAATCAACGTTGCGTGCATCAGTCCGCTCGTCATATCCATCTTTTTGTTCAAATTATGTAACGTAAGCAGGAGAAGGGGGGAGGAAAAACGGTGGCAGGATATCGTGTTGTCGCGTTAACAGCTGTCATAAATTCGCCGTAGAATCTTAGGAGAGGATCGCCAGGACGATGCAACGGGGCTGCGTACGCTTGCCAAAATAAGCCGTGTAGCGGTTGTTTATCCGCGGCGTGTAGTGGATGCATCGCGGCTTGCCATTACACTTTCGCATGCTTTTCACTTGGAAATTAAGATAATAAGGGGTAATTTGGCAGTCTCGCCGGTTGCGGGGTTGAAAGTTAAATCCTTTGCGAGGCAACTATGGACGTATATTATGCTAATCCGTCAATATAATCAGAAGCTGCCGCAATCCTGCGGTTGGCCCGGCTGCTTACGCTTCAACTCGCAAACGTAGCAACAGCTAGCATTTGATATAATCGGAGGAACGTTCTACTTGCCTACCATTCGGAAAGACTTCTGCCGATTGTTCAACGATAATCGCCGTTGTACGAGAAGAGAATGACAGTCATTCGAAAGAATCAGTTTTCGGTATTTGTCTATTCGTCTATTGTAACGTGTATAGGACTGGACTGCTTTGGAGTTAAGGATAACAGTTACGTAATTAGTTGACATACCGAGCGATTTTACGTATTAGATCGTTTCGCGAGCTTCTCCGAACGCGTATTATTCCTCGTCGTATATATATTCATCGACGTATTATACCTCGTTTGTTATTCCATTTCCATTTAGGAGCTAATTCTTCTATCCTTAACTCGTGAATCGTCTTGCATATAGGATTCGGTTAAAATTTTTTAGTCGAAATTTCTCTCCTGAAACTTTTGAAACCAACTTTGTTAGTCTACCTATTTTCCTGTTTCTGAGAACTCTACCGATTCTGACATTTACATATACAATAATATTAAATATAAATTTACAATAATTGAATATTATAAAAGCCGAGCGGTGTACCACTGGCAACCTTTGAAAGTCATAAATGAAATATTTCGTTCGTGCTGGTAATTAGTTTATGCGTTATTTCGCGTTCTAGTGCTATTCCGAACAATTTCTGTAATTTCATTTCCAAAATATTGTAACGAAATTTCACTTTGTGCGTAGAATCGGTGCTGCGAGCGAACATAATTGCGTATATCAAATTACTCGATATCTTTCCAGGATATAACGAAACTTTTCTTTTCTTTTTTTACTTCAATACGACGTAAAGTGTATTTTAATCTCACTCAATTTTTCCTTGGTTTCCAACGTTCCACTGGACTTACGTTTCCCTGTTATCAGAAATTCCTATGCCGATCACAGTACACAGTGAAGACAAAATTGAGATCAATGTCCATTTGCATTTAGTCTAATTTATAACGTCGTATAAAGGTTGCATTTGGGTCAGGACACGTATCGTAAAGTCGGCCCCGAAGTTGGACGATATCGCGGATATGAATATTTTACAGAACCAAAATAGTACTCTAAAGTAGATCATGGTTTTCGTTTCATTAAGTATACAGGCGAATATCACCGGTCTAGAATCGCGCGGTAATACTGCTCTATTAGAAACAATATCTAGGAAATATATAACTAGATTCGAATTGTATTTCGATATTTTAACCCTTAACCGAATATCCTTTTTATTACCACGGCCTATGGAAGAATTTTGGAAGCTCGAATATTCGAACGAATACCTGCGAGCGTAAAAAGATTTAACAAACACCGTAACCATCCGTGGGCATGATGTCGCTTAGCAGGGATTAGGTCAGTTAGGAAGTCGCCTCGTTATAGACTGATACCCGACGATTTTTCGGCCCGCGAAGGGGACAAAAGGGCGTAGTCGATGCTCCTCGAGTCTTCAAAAATGCGCGTGCATCGATTTCCCATCGATCCGAGGCGAAGAAGGTCAATGCTAGTCGATGCGATCCGGCACTGTACGATCGACGGCTGTTCGTGCCACAGGCAAGTGGTGAAAATTCCGTTCGATCGCGAGGCCTTGCTTTCGTGATCGCGGAGCAAAGCGTCCCTTCTATCCGTGATTCGCGCGTTGGGGGTAACGTTAACGCGAGTTAAATCGTCGTGGCACACGCACGACGTGATAGTCAAACGAACCGTACATTATATTTTGGATTATCGAAAACTCCAAATTATAGCACAAAACTTTTCATCGTTAATAGACTAGAATTCGTAGTAGACGTATTGTACGATAAACGAGAAGGGTCGTGAAACGCATATTCTTGAAGGTATATTTACCTAACCTGTTGAAGTGGTTATCGCTTCCAAGGAAACTCTACGTCTGATTTGTTTAGTTTTCTCGATCGCTGATAGTCATCTTGGAACACGCCTTGTACCGATGAGGTACAGCGGGCTACGGACAATAATAGACAGGCGACGATGGCTTCGGGGATTCAGTTAAAAAGTAACATTGTCAGCGTGCGGATCTGCACCAGCTCAAACTGTATTCATACTTATACTTACGCTTCTGTATTAAATATATTTCTACTTTACGATTTATCCACGCGCTCCTCTATTCAAATGTCCAAAACATAACCTCGACATAACCTAACCGTGAACCGTCTTAGTATCGTAGACTTTATCCGGGAATTTATATAATCGATATCGCGTTGTGCGTTAGATATTAGTAAATCGAACGCGTGCCGTAACGCACAGAGCGAGATATTCGTCGCCAAACGGACAACAAATCTTCGTGGGATGCGAAGAAGGGCGCAACCGATAGCTCGTGGTTACGTAATTCTCGGGCGTTCCGATAATTCTCGGTGTAAGATTCCACGTTGGAGTTCGTCGATCGCTATCCTTCGTTCTCGAGCTTCGCGTTTCTGTCCAAGAATCGATCAACCGTATTTCAACGAGCCAAACTCCTGGAACGATACTTGCTATCCCGATTTTCGGCCGAGTAGTCCATGCGTCGCGACGAACGTCGGGTTACCTGGTGCTCGCCGGTGAGTTTGGATGTCGTGATTCCGCAGAAGCTACTTTCTTCCAAAGGCAGCGCCATTGCGAATCGTACAGCCGCTGCGTAGAGTTTCTCGAATCACACCGTGCGATAATCAGCGAGAGTAAGACGTAATCGTGCGTTTAATTACAACGTAGGGGAGAATCATCGACGCAAACCCGACTGCGATCGTCACCGTTTTGTTAGAGAATATACTACTGGCTGTTCTGCTTGCTTAGTAACGCCTAATCTGCTTTGGAAGAAGAAAATCTTCTCTTCGTCCGAGATTCTGATTTTTATTATTCTTGACGTGTCCGAGCAGTAAATAATAAATTAGTGATTTCTCGTATTGCAACCGAGGACTGAGAAGTTCGTCGTTGCTCGTTTTATTTTAGAATACGTTTGGAATAATTGTGAATCTGTTTCGTTAGAACCGCGTTCTAATATTTGAAATTCTTTGTGTTGCAGGTAAGAGGCTTCTAAAATTAATATTCCGTCCGTCTGGCGTATGCTTGAAACTATGGATGTTCGTTCTGGTAAGCAAAGCTATTAAAACTTGTTACTCGACGAACCGAACTGTAGATTCAACCAGTGGAAATTTTGTTTTCATCGATTTTAATTATAATATTTAATTTATCGTTTTTCGCGTATATTCAAAATCACTGTCGACTCATACCCTTGAGAATTTGGCTACACTATACGATCGAACGAAGACCGATCAGTGTAAGCTGATTACGTTACGTAAAACATTGGAAACACGATGGACGCACTTGCTTAGGTTATCAACATTGCGTGAAATATGTATTTATACAGCGCTCGTGCGTTTACATCCTTCGATAGTTACGCGAAATCGTGTTTGCGTCAGAAATATTGCAGGAGCTATAACCGATTAGCATTATCGATTCGAAACAAATCTGCTTGCCGAGAAAATACGGGCGAGCTTGCTTGCTCTTGATCGGATACCATCGGGTAAATGCTTTGCCATTTTGTACCGGTTACATCACTTTTAACCTCCTCTATTTGTGCCTTTATCTTCTGCAAACATTCTGTACATTTCCCTTATTCCGTTCCCCGCGCGTCTCCTTTTTCCAAACAGGTCAAATTTAATTTTTCGCTGAAAGTTTAATTTACGAGGGTGTACGCTTCTATAACTCACTGTCATTAGCTCTATTAAACAGCAATAGTTTGGAAGGTACGATGAGAAAGTAATTTTATTCAAATATTTGACGATCCTTGCATCCGTCGTACTCTGTTCGATATTCTTTGGTCCGCCTGGCCATTTTTAGGAAACTGATACACGCGATCTATAAACTGCGAACAAAGACAAATTTCTATAATCGGGATAAAACGCTTTGAAAAACATCGAAGAAAGACACGTAGGTTAATCCCTGAGAAATCTCCGCGATCACACGTTAGATAGTAAGAAAAGCACGGAACATAAAACGATATATTTCAAGATATCCATTTCACCTACTTTCCCAACCGTTTCTAATAATCTTCTCAACATCTCGAGAGATACTCTCGAGCCTTCCTTCTAAACGGAAACACTACCTTTCGATCTACGGAAATTTCGCTTTATTTATTTTCGTCGTAAGTGGAACGCACCACTCCGCTTTCGATATTCTCGATTTAATCGGATATCGAGGCTCGTATTGTCATGGGAACGCGACACGGGTTTTTTTTCGTGGAAACATAGTCGAGCGTCAGACATAATCAGGGAGTATTTGGCGTAGGTATCGAATGGTAAGCGGGGCGCTTGGTCCCAGAAGAATCCGCTATAACGGCGGCGGAGTCGATTCCGCTGAAGAGCCATACATTCGTATATTTATAGTTGGATTTGCCTCGGATATCGTCGACTAGAGACCGACGTCTCTCACATCGAAGAGAGGTTACGACGTCTGCCCGTAAGCTGGATATTGTCGCTTGTAATTCCAGCTTCAGCAATATGCAACCGCGTTCGATTAACCCCGGAGCGCTTAACACCCCTAATTTCGTGGGTGCTTACCCTAAAGCATTTAATCAAAGGAAGTTAAGGAAGGTAATCGGTGTGACGAAGGTTTAAGACATTAGGGTTCAGAGGAATCTCGTTTATTCGCGCTGAGTTAATTCTCAGATACACGCCATAAGTAGATATTTTGAAAGGTGGTTCGCATTCGATCGAGAGCTTGGTATTTTCGTTACAGCGGCTTACGAAAGTATTTCGACGCTTGCTATAGAAAAACTGCCACGTAGATGCATATCGTACGCGTGGCGTAAAACATTTGGAAATTTCATTGCGAGTGAAACGAAACGCGACTGTCGCGATCTATGTTATAGTTTGAAACAAATTTGGAAACGTATATGGAAGTTGCAAGATGCTTATTGCAAACGTGTATGTATTATAGTTACGTGATATTAGTGACTATTTAACAAGCTACAAATTACAGGTTACCAATATTAATAAGAATCCTTGCACGGAGGTAACAAGTTCGATGATATCACGAATGAGATTCTGCGAGGAAATTTGAAAGATTATGAAATTGTTGAGGAGAAGTTTACGATCCTACATCTTGTAACTTGTTAATTCGCTGACATTATTAATTGGCGAATTATTGCGTAAGAGGTCACAATTTTATTATTAGTCTCCGGTGTCAGCAATATCCGAATTCGTGAAAAGAGCTGGGAGAGATAGATAGTAAACTTTCCTGTATTTTTATTAGCGGAGTTTCTTCTTTCTTCTCTTCGTTTTTTTTTTTTTTTTTTTTTGTGCACGAACACCAGCTCGTGAAACAAACGAAATTGTGGGAGGTGTAAAGCATAGGATTTACTTTTCTCGTAAATCGCGTCTTGAGCCTCGTTAGACTCGAAAAGGCAGCTGCCATCATCGTTGCGTGGTATAAATAAGCTCTTTGATTATTTCTCGTGTGTATATCAGCACATACGCACCCAGCTAATGGAGCAAAAGCAAACGTAGACATCTATATGCGAGATCAACTCGAAGAGCGTTTTAAACTCTAATAGAAAAGACGGAAATACGAGATTTTTAAAGTTTGACTCGATGATCCGTTAAGCGATGTTGAAATGATTATTTTCTGATTATCTTTCTTATCGAGTATTGCGGAGTTTTTTGTAACAAGCATCTTGACGGAATTATCTTGATTAAAAATCTCTATCGTGCATCGTGCGAATAGTATTTCTAATCTGGAAAAAGGAAGTGAAAAAAATAACGACACGTTTTTTACTTATTCGACATTTGATTTAACCTTACAAGGGTCTAATGTTTTTTGATCTATGAGAAAAACAGTTCTGTTTGTTAATTATTGTAAACACTTGTTTTCGCAGAGAACACGTAATATACTACACTTTGAAATCAGTTTTACCAGAAACAGATATATTTGTCGTTTAATTAATAAATTATCAAAGTAGAATGTTGCGTATACGTATTTTGAACGTTATTAGGAATAAAGGAAAGAGCCTCAGCCCTTACACTTAAATTCAACGAAATCGTTCTCTGCGTTGATTTGAGAATGCCGGTTAATTTCGTTGCCTCCGCGCGAAATAATTAACGCGAACATTGAATTAAAATATTCTGAAAATTTATTATAAATGTAATTGATAACGATAACGTTTGCAACGGTAATATTTATTTTATTCGAACGCCGGAAATACTCAAACGCAGCTGCATTTCGCTAATAATACACAAGCAGTCGGAATATTTAAATATCGATGGCCGAATCGTTAGTGTCGAATTATCGCTCGTGTAATATCGACTGAATCGTTATTGTGCAATCAACGTCGCGTTGATAGGAAAGCATTTCCACGTTCATCGGACTGATATGCACTTTTCAGTTGCTCGACTTTAATATTTCACCGTTCAATGAAACGATTTCGATATCGATTCGCTTTCAAACACGAAGAAGCTTCTTGCGAAGCGTTTTAAAACATTGTCGGATCCAGGCGCGCACGATGCGAGCATAAAACGGTGAGCATCAACGTACAACGTTAAGGGATCAACGTCAATCTACGTCGTTGGATAAGAGACGCAGCTCAAACTTCATTGTTTTCAAACAACGTCGGGTGTTCTATACTTGGGATCTAAAGTTTCTTTTTTAGCATTCATCGAGTTAATTGCAGTGTGTTTTCTTAGAAGAGAAAGCCTTTATCGCGAAGGCACGCCATACAAGTGGAAAAGATACGTGTGAGATATTTTGCTTTTATTTGTGAGGTTTATTTAAACATTTTCTTGCTAAAGTCAACGATAAATTCCATTTCACTGGAACGTACCTATGCAGTTTTGTATAATTTCTAATGATTTATATTTGTATCTTAGTCACAGTTTCACCGAAATTCGCCAATTTGAGCAAGATAATGCTGTTGTGTTTTCACGTGCCAAATTTCTTAACTCGTGCGACAAGTATCCCGTGACCGGTGCCAACAATTTGGAAATAAACAAGTCATCGAACGATACGAGCGAATCGTTTAATCGACGAGGATTACATAATCGATTATCGTATTATGAAACTCTTATTAATTATACGGCCTACATGTAATTAACACATGTATATGTATAATTATAACGAGCATAAAATTAATTCTAATCGTATAGAATTCATTCTCATTTATCACGCGGTATATTTAAAAAATCTTTTCAAGGGTTTCGAGGATATTGTACCTTGAAAGCGACGACACGATTTTCTTAACGAATTCCTAGAACTTAAAGTCTGTGAGAATAATATAGTCTTGGCGTGCCAAAAGTCAGAATACATCCGATGCGTGTCTTTACAGCGAAGTCTTTCATAACTTACGTTGATGGCAATTTATGCATCTCTCGACTCAAACAAATATATATATATATATATATATATATATATATATTTACGAGGCGTTCAGAAAACGTAAAGTGGGTCGCCTAAAATTGTAACGCAGTAGAAATAGTCTTCTCGCGTCTTAAGGTCAATATCTTTGATTCACCAGGCCACGAAACTTTGTTTTCAGTTTGAAATTTCTTAAAAGAAACGTTACCTTAGGATATCGGATCGTGGTTGATCGAATATTGTGATCGTTCGGGGTTGATCGGTCGTTTGTACGTGATGCGTCCGGCTGATACAAACTAACCAGTTCGAGGGACCACCCACTGCCGCGAGAAACAATTATTGGAACGATTGCTAAGATTCGGAGATGTCAAGTAAACTAGCGACGACGAGAACCAACTACACGAGACAAGTGATTTAGCTTAGCTACGACAAGTGACGAATACGTATGACAAGAACTCGATGACGAGTAACGACTAAGCATGACAACTAGCGACTTATTTCCGTAGTCACCTCCTATCAGTGCGACTGTAGCGCGACGTACCCTCAAGCGGTGATAAAGGAACTGGTCGCTGTTGGATCAAAAAGTGATCAAAAGTGGACATTACACAGTTTTTTTTTTTTTTTATTTATATCATTCTGCGGTTTACAATTTGTCCGACGGGACATTTGGTAAATTTTTGTATCTTTGTTGCGAAGTAGCATGTGGATGGTTATCCCCAGCGGGATACCATCTTTCAGATTGTCTATTTTATCTCTTTAGCGAGGTCAGTGGGATGCTGTTACAAAGTATCGCGAGTCGTTAGACCCGATATCTGGATTCCTAAAGATCCTTCGGAATATGACTTTATGATACTTTACTAGCGAGAAGATGAACAATGGCCGACCTCTAACAAAGTCATTTTCGCTAAGTACCACGCGCGGGTTGCAGGCCGACCTGCTGAGAGGCTGCTATTTGCTGAACAGCGAACTAAAAATACACGAAGCTTCGCTGTATCGTAAAGCGATTCCATTACATGTTCCAAGACAGATACTGTTAATACCTCTGCTAACAAGATGTTTCGTCCTTAATTCGGAGAAACTCATCGTACAATTCTTTTTTTTTCCTTTTTCAAATTGCATCTCTATCGTTTCAATTTCAACTACGTCCCAGTAAAATTCATTTCTCGAGATCGTCTTCGACGATCCTACGAAGCACGTATACCAGATACGACGTTTCCATGTTATTTGTCAATTTTTGTTCGAAACGACCAAATATATATTTCATCGGACCCAAGCGAAACGTAGAATTGCCCATTTTCTTGATCCGCGTCCACAGTCGACTCTGCCTGAAACGTAGAATGCAAACACGAATAGCAGAAATATGAAAAGGCAAAAGAAAAAAAAAGAGAAGAAGCGGGGGGAAAGCGAGACAGGAAGGACGGAAACGAAAAGGAAAGAAAAAAGTCAGTTGGAAGCACGTGGTCTTTGAGAGATCACAGAGCGAGATTCAACAGCGTTAAAAGGGCTCTCCAGGCTCTTTTTCGAAAGAGGGAATAGAGGCTCGTTTCGGGTTACTCGGCAGACGCCACGAAAACAACACGCGCGTCGCTCGAAGGTGGCGCGCACGCGTGTACGAGCATGCAGCCGGGCGCAGCGAAGATTTGGAGCGGCGCCAATGCCTCTCTGACGCTGCATCTGCATTTCGCAGATGTGAAAATAGCACCGGCACCGCTAATTCGTATCTGCATATTCGAGGCTTCTCTTCTCGCGGCGCGGTGGCCGCGAGCGTGCGCGCGAGAGCATCTGTTCGTACGCTCGCTACGCCTGGCATTTCCCTAATTTCCAAATGGAATGACGTAACACGCGCAATACCGACCACGAAAATTCGATTTTCCTTTTTTTTCTCTCTCCTCCTTTCTACATTTTTCCCCCTTCCTTTTTTCTCTGCTTCGTTTTTGCCCCTCGTATTCCATTTCTTCCCTCTCTATGGCAGTTTTTACGATATCGAGCGTATCCCACGTTTCGTCCTGTCCAGTACGGCGTAACGGGTTATAGGTAACTTTATTGCACGCTCGTCCGACTTGGTTTCGCCGTGAGAGCCACCCCGCGCGTTTAATTGAAGCCACGATACGTGAATCGCGTTCTATCGGATTCACAATGCGCGTCTAAATTAGACGCTCGTGGGCTATGCGCACGATTTGAATTATAATACCCGGATCGGTGAATGGATGGGTTCCTGGAGAGCTTCCCGAGCTCTCTGCACTCTGGCAGGAATTCATCGAGCGCACGTGCTTCAATTCGTTTTTCTTTTTCCCCCTCTTCCCTTTTCTCTTCTTTCTTCTTTTTTTCACCTCGTTGTTGCTTTCTTTCCGCTACCGCCTCTCATCGTTTCACAGCGGGTCGATCGAATTCGATTCGAAAGGGAATTCCTTGAATTCGAACTTTCCTTCTTTTTTTTCTTTGCGCAACGGAAGAGCATGGAATTGTTGGGAGATTCGTGGTTAATGATTACGCAGCGTTTTGATGCGATCGAACGATACTCCGGATGAATATCGCATTTGATATAGTGCAGATGCTAGTATCGCGGATATGAAAGCTTGCTACGAGTTCCTGGAAGCTCGTCTGTACAGAAATTCTTGTTTGCGTTTTTTAAACAAATTTATGACGTCCAATTTTAATAATTTCTCCCACTCGTCAAATCGAAATTTTTCAATCGTACGTTCGTATCTATGTTATTCGTAATTATACTTACAATCGATGTTTTTAGAACCTCGCAAGTTTACCGCGATGTATTTTCAGATAGATTCGGACGATGTCTTTAATTTATCTTATAGTTTAAAATAATTGAAAAATGAAATGCGCGCCTGTGAATTTGAGGACGAAGTACCCGTCAAATAGCAAAATAATTCTCTCGAGATTTCACGATTTGCCTCGCGACGAAAAGCAATTCAATCGCGTTACGAGATACCAAGACACCCGTACTAACTGCAACGATCGTAAAGAATAGAACCAATGATTTCGATTTATACGCAATCTTGGCATTAAAGATACATCTTGTAAAAAGTAAGCAAATGTCCGAACACCTTTGTAGTTTGAACAAATTTTGTCGTAAAAGATCAAGGCGATACACACCGACGCAAGATTCCCACGTTACTATGAAATGGTATACTACAAAATTTAGAAGAAAAAAAAAACCACGTTCTCTCGTAACGGATCCGAAAGTTTGATACTAATTTTACGCCAAACGTCGACCTCTCGTCAGAGTATTCTGTTTTAAGCTAAAGTAACTTACCGTTAGTGTCAGCAAATTTGCGTCATAGTAAAAGGGACGGGAACTAATCCCGGTGGTAAAGTTTCTGTCGGTTCTGTGAAACGTTCCGCGAATTTTACGCGGGAAATGGACCGATCGTCGTGGTCGACCCTCGCTCATAACTCGTCCTCTATAGCTCTTGATTGACTTCCTTCTGTGACATCGGGAAAGTGGCCTGCGCTTCTCTTGGAAGACATCGAGGAAGCGGTTCGTAGCACTCGCGGACGAAGGAAGGGAAGCGGTTTATGTCAGCATTGGGCAATTAGGCAAGATGCTGCTCCATTCGCCCCTTCGTCTCGTTCGAAGCAGACGACCACAGAAACGTGGCTTCTGTTGAGAGCAACCAATCTCGTTTGGAGAGCGAAGTGCACCGACTGGGATTCTTTCTTCGGAAGAGGGCGCGCCCCTTCTTTCTCGCGAAAGATCGTTAAACGCCCTTTGCTCTCCTTCGCTTTGAACTCTCTTCAAGGGTGAAAGGACCCTGTACCGTGATGTTTGGTAATTCGTTAATAATTAATGGAACGATATGTCCTTTCTGTGTAACGCGAGCCAAATCTTTGTAGTTGATATCTAAATTTACGAGAGACATCTTTTATTCAGCGGAGATGGACGATACGCTCGTACGTGTTTTCGTGTATTTTGAAATGTTGTATTTTTGATAGAGGAATTTTGTTTTGGAATTTCGAATACGTTATTGTAAAATATTCATAGGTATAAACTTTTTTGATTTCGCGTTTCGTCGAAAAATTGCGTGTTCTGGATCGCAGTTGTATCGGTGCCGGAGTCGATTCGTAAATCTGCGAGAACTGTCCTTTGTTCGTTTCAGAATTTATTCCTCGTATATTTCTATTTTCGAATAGAATCTTCGACGAAGGAGTTTTTTGGAACTTGTACGATTGTAAAATATTCGTAAGAACTAATAATAGGTTGCATTGATTTCGCGCTGTATTACAAATTACCCTTGACAGAGACATGGATATTTAATAAAACTTGTTTTATTTTAGATGGCATTGAATATTTTACGGACGTACATCGAATCGTATATACTGGATTTATGATATACCCGCTCCGATACTGTTAAAAGCTTTTATCCTGGTTACAATTTGGCGTGGATGTTTGCCGACAATAGATACATTACTAGATAATACATATTTTATTGCGCAAACGTTGAATGCGAGAAGAGTACATGCAGTGATTTTAATCAATTATAATAATTAAATACATTTAACATTTTGAATTCATTGACCATTTTTACGTTCGAAATAGTCGTTCGTCGAAGCGCAAAGCCGGTTAATTTTAACAACTTGCTAATGTTTGGAGAACGCGTGTGTTGGCATCTTCGCAAGAATTTTACCTTCGTTTACGAGTGTTTTACATAACGCTCTTTTGTAATAATCGACGTTTACAAAATACTATATGTATATATATATAACATTCCAAGAACGTTGCTTGTTTTCTGCTTAAAACGTATAGAAAAGTATGGCAACATAGACTCAACATTTCTCTTCGATTTTAAACTTTTCCTCTAATTACTAGTTTATCTCGATGCTCCTGAAACACCAATGGTAACGCTTAAAAATTTCTATTTACGTTTTACTCGCCGTTCTAGATTCCGCGACATTCCTCGTTTCACTATGTGCATATAAATATGTCCCTTGGCGTTCCCGGGCATAAAAATTCTTTTTCCGTCATCGTGCTCGTAAGAAACGCGTCGTAATCGGACAGTTGAAATTCCGAACGTTTCCTTGGAACATTTACGACCATTTGTCTTCTTTCATTCCGCAGTAGCTCGACTGCAAAATGCAATACGGTCTCGCCCTTCCATTTTTTTCCCCTCGTTCGTTCCATCATGGTATCGTCGCGTGTTACGTGTTTCATGATAGAAACATCGGTATTTCTGCTCGCTCGAGTCCGATATCTTCGTTCCAGACGATGCGCAGACCTCGCGCGACGCCCTTTCAGCAAGTTTTTCTCTTTCGATAATCGCGTTCATCCTCGTAAATCATCGCATATACCGGCGACGTGACTCTTCAAAGTGCAACCATAAAGCAATGTTTCTTAGGTCTACGCGACAGATAATGACCACGGAGAATTTCCGGCTGCCCGATTCGACACGCTTTTATAGGACTCGGGACATTAACCCTTTAAATACCGCTGTCGTTGATAGATAAATCTCATTATCATCCAGGCCCTCTAAACTTGAATAGAATAAGAAAGGAACGGGATCGGTAAGGTGGAATTATTTCAATTCGAAGGATATTCGAGTCAAGCTGAGCATGCCGTTTATCTTGTAATTGCGAAGTTCTTGTAATCGCAAAGAATTAAAAATAGACCCTCTATCGTTCTCGCTGATAATTAGAGCTTGCCTTTTTCCTTTTTTGTGTTTTTTTTTTATTTTTTTTGTTCGCTTTTTCCCCGCAAAAGAGGGAGAGTACTTAACGTTGTCGTTTATAATGCGGTCGTTGATGTTGGTTACGTTATATACATCTTCTAATAACCATGTTTAATGTACCGCCTTGTTGGGTGTGTTTTATGATAGTTATTATTTACCGTGAAAGGTTTTAACGGCGAAGTTAATTATTCTTGACGCTGTGCAATACAAAGTTAGTTTCGTCCCATTCTCGTTTTGTAAGAATGCGTTAAATAACCTACAGTTAATTCACCGTGCGTATTTTATCTTCACGTTTTAGTAAAGTATCGCCTGAATTACGTTTTGTTCGAATTTCGTCTGACGCGGAAAGTTCAATGGCGTTTCGTATAAATCACGAATATACGAGCATCTCGATTAGCCGTATGAATAATTGCTCGTGCGATTTTCATACACGAGCTTCAATTTGGCAAAAGTATCGTGGAAGTTGTTATAAATCCAGTGCTTGAGAAAGTTAGAGTTAAAATGTCGCAGAGACGGTCTCCGTTAGGAAAGAAACCAGGATGCTAATAGGTTTATTTGTCTCAAAAACTTTTCAATTCAAGAACCAATGACTCTTGCAAGTGCATCGAATAGCATGGAAATTACTTTGATTAAATATATGATATTAAAAAAAAAAAAAGAAAAAAAACAGAAGAAGACTACGTACAGTTAGAGTTTTATTTGACACAACGACGTTTCGCACGCTTTGATTTGTGTATGTTAAAGATCGTCGGAGGATCTGCATTATCGTTACTACGTAGACACATACATATGCACGAAAAGAAGAAAACAAAGATTTATTCGCAACGGACGTGCCCGGACGAAAGCAGCTTGTTGCGATACCAGAATCTCGTCTCTCGATGCGATGCAAAGATTACGTGATCGTTCTGTTACGTGTGATCCTGTAACGAAGAGCGCCATCGAGCCCATTTCTGTCGTGAGTGGATTTAACGAAGCCAGATGCATTCGAAACGATGATCGATTAACTACTTCAAATTTTAAACTAACGAGTAACGTCACTCGTTCGAGAAATTCAGATGGGAGAAATGTTTTATCGATATAGTTTCCTTTTCCTTCCTTTATCGCTTCACCAATTATTCGCCGTTGTTCTAGATGCATATTTATGATATGGACGATGATAAGTTTCGAGTATCTTTGTAGTATTCGAAACGTCGAGACACCAATTGGAATAACACTAGAGCCTCGAGGATCTTATTTTTCTTTGCGTTTCGCTATCGATCGATATTTCTTAATTTCGCGCGCGCTCTTCACAAACGCGATCGTTAAATTCTCTTTGGTATTTTCAATGATTTTGTTCATTAACTTCGTAATTAATCGACTGAACGAATTTTCCAGTTCCTATTAAAATCTCGCACGTTGCTCGACGTTTCGTGTATTTCGAATTAACGAATTTCTTAATGAATGACAATTAACTATTCCGCGTATAATTGTTAAACAATGAAATAGTTGACGCGCCTTGTTCGAATCGAACGCGTTAAGCGTATTACTAGTCACATAGAAAATTCGTTTCAATAAAGTAATAATTTCTGAAAAAGTCGCACCGTGAAACTTACGTTTAAGTTTCTGGTGCTAACGAAACAAATAATCACGATGTAATATTATTAACTTTTATGAGCTCACGTAGGGAACCGTGCTATTTTACAAATCGATTAGTAAACGCGTATTTACCCGCGTTTCGTGCGGTACTCGTATCGAGTGGTAGCTTTTTCTTTTTTTTTTACTGCAATCGTTCACGAGCTGAAAGTCGACCATAGCGATTTCCAGTCGGAACACAACGTCACGGAAGCAGTTTCTATTCGTTATCGGGATCGTGGTCGCGCATTTATTTAAATTCGAATCGACGAACGATTTATTCTTCGGTCAACAGAGACTTCTTTGGTGGCGCTTGTCGAACGAGTTTCTTAGTTTTCACTTTGCGGAAAGTATATCGTGGAAAATTTTGCAACGGATATATATATATATATATATGGAGAAGTTTCGTGAAAGAGGGGAGAGTCGATTTTTGAAGCAGCTTTGAATGTCCGGTGGCAAAAAGATGATGGAAGTTTACGGAAGGAGCGTATCGATTTTTCATGCGAGAAGACTGTGGGAATATTGAAAAGAGAGGAGAAGCTACTGAATTTTAAGAAGAGGTGTTTAACGAAGGTTGAAAATTTCAAGAAAGTTTAAGGTTGAAGGGAGGAAATGAATTTTAAAGCGGGTCGTATATTGCAGTTTAAAAAGGAAGTTTGTTGAAATTTAAGAAGAAAATGCACGAAGAAACTAACTAGCATAATGTTTGCCGAGGAACTGAACTAAACAGCAAAAATTCATAAAACAAAATTTGAGCGAGAACGTTCGATAAACTTTTAGATCCAAAGTTATTCTCAGGAGTAACATACGGAACCAGAAAATGGAAAGTTTCGAAGGTTTTAAATAAAATTTTCTTCGATACAGGATTTGCTACTTTCAATCAAATTTCTACGTATTAAGACGAAAGAAAGGGTGAATCCTAGAAGACTCTAGAGGAAATGCCTGGAATTTTAGGGCACAAATAGAAGCGATGAAATTTAGATAAGGGACGCGTTCAACTCTTAAAGAAAAGCGATCTGTACTTTCAAGAGAGAACGCGCGGTACGCTAAAGGCAAGCGTTCCGTACTTTACAGAGAAAATACGTTGAACTTTTGGAGGTAAGCAGGTTGTAGTTTAGTGAGAAAATGTACCGAAGCCTCGAAAATAAATATATCGCACTTTCGGTACAAAGAAGCTGCGCAGATGCTTAGAAACTAACAAGGAGAAGCCGCGAACATTCGGCTACGATTTGGATGAAACTTTGTTGGTTTGAGGAACGGCCAAAGATAGCAGATACGTACATTTTCAGCTGCGCTAGGTTTAAGGGGCGAAATCGCGAAACTTTGGTCCCTCGAGAAGATTCAACTTGGAAACGTTTATACGTGGAACGAAATTTTGTTGGCAAAAATTGGACTTTTTTAACGTGTTATGCGACTGGAATCGATTAGGATTAAAAGGGTAGCCAGTCTCGTCGGATCAAAGGATCGTCGGATCGAAGTGTCGAAGCGATCGAAAAGGTGAAACGCGTGTCACCGCTACGGCAAATGTTTCTCTTCTTCCTTTCTTTCTTTTGCTTTTTTATCAACGTTTCAAGGGAGCGAGGCGAATATCCAAATTGACCTTTATCCGGCTTTCAAATTTCGCGCTTCTATCCTTTTTCTCTCTTCTTTCTTCTCTCTTCTTTCTTCTCTCTTTTTTCGTTGTCGTCTAAAAAATTACGAATTCTTTGCAACGCGGTTCCACCGAGAGCGAATCCGCTCTATCGGTTTAGCGTATCACAAACACACTTTGTTCGGCAGTAAAGCATTTGCCACAAAAGCTTGGAACGGATCAGAATGTAACGGGGGGTCTTTGAAAACGCGAACGCGCTATATAGTGGTTTCACCGAACAAAAAGTGAATTTTGTTTGGAATGATCGCGGTTTGACGTCTGTTGCAGATTAGACGAATCTGATGTGGACTTTTTTGTTACAACAGTAGTACCGTTATACGTGTTCGATAGTGGCCATATTTTTTCCACTGAAATTCGAGATTGATATATCTTTATTAGTTAGATTTCACAGCCGAGACGAATAATTCACTTTTTATAGTCGCGTTTTTCGCTAATTTTGTCGTTCGATGGCCTTCGCGCGAAATAACGTTGTTTCGTATGAAGCGACGAGATCTTTTGATCATTGTTATCGATTTAGTTGCGAAGATCGAAACGAATTAATTTTGTTTCAAGTTCGTATTCACACTCGAATTCATATATACCGAAACTTTGATAAATGTTTATACAATCCTCTTCGTGTTTTACATCTGGTTAGTTTTAATTCAGCCGCGTGGGAAGACGAATTCTCCTCGATGTATAGGTCCACGGAATATGGAAATGGCATAAGGTTTCACTTTGGAAGACGGTGCTGTGGTTCAGGGACGGTAGTAACGAAGTTTTATACCCAGAAAGTTCTTGAAAATGGTACTCGAGAGAATGGCGTGAATATCTTTAGAATCCCAGTTTGATAGTACTGGTCAACTTACTACGAAAGGATTTTTAAACGTTCGCTCTTCTCAATACGTATCGAGGAATAACGCGTACAATTTCCAACGATCTGCGATTCTTAAGAAATTCGTATTTACGTCCTTCGAATTTAGCCAACGAATAATCTGAAAAATTCTCTAAGGAAACCAAGAACGAATCAATTAGAAGGACCGACGAAAGTTTGACAAAATCAAACATTGATCCTTGAACGAATATAACGAATTCGATTGGACGCTGTACAAGGCAAAATCTGTACGATATAAACCGAGCGCTTGTACAATACCTTGAAAACGAGATTTCACAATCAATCTACGTATTTTACGTTCAAAACTATCAGAGGTTCGCATCCATCAAGCAAATCCTCCATTAGGAACATTGCCACAATTTCCAAGCATAATCCTTCTCTTCGTTAACAATCTGATAACACGATGGCATCATACCTGCAACATAAATCTCAGCCTTACTACGTACACGCGTACCTTTCTACACGTACACGCGAACTCGCTAGATTTCATCCATCTGTCTCTCTTCTCTTTTTTTCTCAAGCACAAGTTCTATCGAGCGAAACGCCGCGAACAGCGGGTGAATCGTTTGTCGGAGACGACGTGTCGCGCTAATCTCCAAGCGTAAAAATAGAGGAACCTCGAACGCCGAGAAATCAGAGAGCAATCGCGCGCCGAGCCGAATGAAAACCGAGCGGCAATCGGTTTCTAGGATGGAACAGCTTTCGTGAAATTCTCGAACGTTACTCGGCGTGATACGATTTGCGCGATCCGCAACCCGCGAACAACGCGATCCCGCCACCGCGACCCGTTATGAATCGGATATTAATCGCGGCCAAACGATCGAGAATCGCAGTAATTCGTTTCGCCCTGTTATCAATCTATAACGAGCACGTGGTACCGTACCAGTTTTCCGATGAAAACCGTCGCCAGATTACACGACTGGTCACCACTGTGTCCGACGCGCCGAAAGAAAGCCCGGTTTTGCTTTACGTGGCTTTACGACCGATCCCATCGCGCTATCGTCGTTCGATGTTTCGTTTTATTAAAAGCTAAAAGGAGATACGGCCTGTCTACGAGCCACGCGAACGCCGATCGAAACCGCTGGATCGGCCATGATTTTCCATGAAACGTCGTCCCTGCAACGCGCAGGATGATCGTGAGTTACGCAAATGGGCAACGTCCGTTCGATTGCTTTCCCCTCACCATGGTATGGGGAAAATGGCAAACAGGAAAGGTCGATGCTTTATTGAAGTTTAATTCGCAAGTATTTGTGCCGGTTTCTGCCTGTGCCAGGATATGTTTCGTTCGTTTGATCTTTCGTCGATTTAGATCGAGATCGCGATTCATATCGGATCGTTCTTTCGGTGTCTGTTTCTGTTCGTCGCGCGGGCAAGGAAGCGTTGATCCTCGCGAGATACTCGTATGATGCTCGTTCGATGTTATCGCAAATAGAAAGTCCGATAGCGACGATCATAAAGGTTTCTAGACATTCTTAACGCTCATTCAGACTGTTTTCTGTAAATCAATCGTGTAAAGTTTCTTAACACTTGCGAATGGCAGTGTTAACATCGATGACGCTTACCAATGGAACCATAAATCGTTCAGAATCGTTTGATTTTGCCTAGTGAAATTGAGATGGATTGCGGTTGTTTCACGTTCTACTTGTTGAAAGAGACGGAGAGATGTAGGTGTTACGGTTATCGGTTGGTCGTGAATTTATAGTACGTTTCAACAAGTGATTTGATTCTCACTGATTCTTTAGTCGACTTTTGTTGGTTTATCCCGCCGCAAGTGCCTTCTTATTGGGACAAACTCTTCGATTCATACATCCGTGAAAGTACAGAAAGAAATAGAAACTTTCTTCGATCTGCTGGAAAACTTCAAAATCGCTATTTATTAGATGTAGTAATGGGGACTCGCGAACTTTTACCTTTCGACGAGCAGAATTATACGAACGATATAATACGAATAATACGAATAATCTTTATAGAATTAACGAACAATTATTCTCTGATTTCAACATTTTTACTACTCGCGACGCTTTCCACGATAGTCCATCGCGAAGAAGCATTTTTAAACAAGCTATTAGAAAGGTAAATATCCTATCGAAGTAAACTTCGAGAAATAAAAGTTCAGAGGGGGTTGGTTGTTCGTTAAATATCTAAAATTTTCACGAGGCAGCCGATGGCATTTGCTCAGTTTCGTTACAAGAAGAGCGAGCTAACATTCCGTACAATGGCGTATCCCGCTCAATAATGTACATTTTACAACGCACAGAGTAAGGTACGTATAGTCTGGTTTGTTTCACGATACCATCAGGTGGTCAGAATACTGCGGGAATTTCCTGATAAAACCTGAATCGTTTCTAAAAACTATCGCGCGGTTCGCTCTAGACGCGTTTGAAAAGCAAATTTCAATAAATGTTGGTCAATTTATATCCATTGGAATTTTATTAAAATACGCGAAAATGTCGAGGGTCGTACAGTCACAGATTTGTTGGAACAAAGCAAACGTTCAAAGTTAACCCGTGCAGAGAATCGTTTAAAAAGCAATGCCGATAAAACGCCAGAGGATCGCAAGTTTTCGTCGAATTTTATTTTATTAAATCTCGCCATGTTACACTTGCACGCGCGTTCAATAATCGTTCCGCGATTACGTACGATGCATCTTCCCCGCATACAGGTGTAATATTAAAATTAACGTTCGCAGCACAGGCGATAGCTATTTCCGAAGCTGGCTCCGCGGAAAGGAATTTATCGAGAGTAGCTTACCTCTTCCGATCGAATTTCCAGAAAATTGGAAAATGTCGTTTCTCTTCTCGCGAAATTTCGTTTCCGTAGTTATCTGTAATCTCGCGTTATATGTGCTATTACTTTTTATAAAAGTAATTAAAGTACAAATGGTAATAACGTTAGGATTTTAATCAGACTTAAACGGCACAGAGACAGAGACAGAGAAAGAACCTCGACGTTTGAACTTTTCTCAATTTTTAAAAACAAACATACGACGTTTCGTTGACGTAGCTCGACCGATAACAGAGGAACCGATAACAGCCCGGAGGAGATTCTCTTGTCGAAGCGTCTTTGTTTCCTCGCTTAATTGCATCGCGAAAAATATCAAGTAGTTAAACGGTTCGATTCCAAGCTGAACCAGAATCACACTCGTTGGAAATAAGTTTTCGTCCGTGGCAAAAATTTAGCGGAGTCGCGCGCGATCAAGAACGAGGAAGAAACGAAAGAAGAAGGATCGCGTCGCGAGCGATCGTTAAAGCGTTACTTAAATAGCGGTGCAAACTTGCTCGTTACGGAAATACAAGAGGGCTGTTTCGAGGTCGAACTACTAACTTACCATTTCAGTTACAGCGATGAAATGGATTTGTGGGCCGCGCGACCAAAGTTATCGAAAGTTTTAAAGGGAACTTGCGAACTATCCGCGGCCGACTACACTGGCCCGATACACAATGCAATTTTCTGTTTTAATTAGAACGTACTTACTTACCTCTATTCCCCTCTATTTCCTCCATTTGCTGTCCTGTTTGCGACTCTAACGAGGCGAGACTTTGTTTCTTCGTCTTTGATTTCACACGCAAGCCTCGTTTTTACAGAACGTCGAACTTGATCGAATTTGGCCAGCCGAACTTCTGCCTTGCGATTAAAGAACGCGCGACGAATTTTAATAACGCCTTTCGTTCGAGATATTCCCTTTATTCGACATTTCAATTTCGATCGTAAGCCGTTTCGAATAGCGCAAAACTCGGATTCGTACCGCCTCGTAGTCTTAAGTGCCTGGCTTAATCGTCGGTTATACTACTGGCCATATATCACGTGTTTTGCCGGGAAAGTGTGACTTGATCAAGTAATTTGTCAGAACAGGACCACCTCTTGGTTCTAGGAAATGGACAGAACGTGTTATTAGTTCCGTACGAATAAAGTGAAATTCGCATGATCAAATTAATAACGGAGCTGGCCGAATTAATTGGATTTTTGGATTTGTAGAAACAATACGAACGACGTCGTCGATTAATTGCCTTTCGATGTCGTTCATAGTTTTCTACGTACGCGATTACAGATATTCAGAAGCGATGAAAAATATTTGTCCATTTTTAATCCGATCATACGTATTTCTCGTTGAAACATTGTATTAAAAATAGTATTAAAGAATCCTTATCCATATGCACAACATCTTTCTCCAATTTTACGTTACGAGGATCTTCTTAAAGCCAAACGTTGCCTCTTCAAAAAGCGTCGCTTTATTCGCGAAATGAAACGCGAAGCGAGAGCATGAATATTCCAGGACTACGACTGTTCTCGATCTGCCAATCAAAATTTTAAACGTTCCAAAGCTCCAAAACTTCTTCTTACAAATTCCCTGTAAACTGCCTGTACCTTAATCGTAACTGTTCCATCCACTTTTTAAGTAATTCAACAACGACCGAAATCTCTAGAGATTCAAACGTGTCTCCGCGCATAAACAGCTGGATTCCGATCGAAGGAGCGTTTCAAGACCAGCAGCTGGTAAATGAACGAACGGCTGGAAACAGCGTGACTCGTCGTCTCCTGCGGGATCGCGAACATCCAGCAAAAACGGTTTGGTTTGGACGCCGAGGACCCGAGGTCTTCTTTTGTCGATCTTTCGGCACGACGAAAATCTCGTCGTTCGGTGCGTTTTCGCGGATCCTTTAATGATGCACGAAGCTGCAGCAGGCCGAGCCAACCGAGCCGGAACGTGGGACAATACGCCACAAACATTTGGTCGTTCTCATCGTCGGTCTCCTAGGGGAACGAGCGAGAATTCGGGTTGGTCGTGGAATTGCCAAAAATCCTTTGAGCTTCGTTATCCATCGTCGTGAAATTACGGGGCCGGCTCTTGAGCTGCCAGGCGCAGCCGTTTGAAACCGGAAAATCAAGCGGGTTATTTGGAAAATGAGAAGGGTTCTTTCCGGGCCACAATCCCTTTTGCTTTGAAATAATCTTCTACCGGACGGAATAGTTTGCACGACGTTTTTGGTACGATCGCCGACATAAGTGCAAATTCGTGGTACCTTTGCCGTCCCGCTTTGACATCGATAGCGACGAGCGGACTCGGCGCTTTTATGCATTTAGAATTTTGTGGTTTTTACGGTAATTTGAAAATACATGAAATACCTATAACGTTACTACCGAGGGTAGCAACGATAAATGCGACGTTACATCGTTCCGACACGAATATTTAAACCGATCCAATCTCAGTGCATTCCGTTTGTATTTATATTATATATTAGTAGATTCACGCCCGAAAGAGGAGAGTCTAATCTTGCCACGTAGACGACGTTTACCGGAGATAGAATCATAGTGTCTGCAAAAAGTTCCTACTAATATGAGTTTTTTTTTTTTTTTCTAAGTAAGAGCTTTCCTTTCTACGAAGAACGAGCTTCGTTTGTTCGTAAACCGATACTTTTACGAAACGCTGCCATTAAAATTTCGTATTAAGGAGTTATTAAAGTATTTCCGAGTCGGAAGCGATTGTTTCTCCACGGTGCGTAGGAAATGGAATAAAAATGTTAATGTTACGAGATCCTTGGCATTCTTTTCGTACAGATTAAACTCGAGATCCTTCAGCTTTTCATTCGAAACATACATTATATTCGCGTCCTTCGTGCGCGAAACGACGTAGGAGGGTGGAAAGAGGGTGGTAAAAATAGGCAAAGTTAAAAGTCACGCAGACTGGAGTCGGTTGACGCTTTCGTATAACGAATGCGTGCGTGTCAGGCGAAAAATCTGCGATAGATAAATTGGCGAATTTACAGTGCGTCCTTTAAATCACGCGGCCTATGATTTATTTGCAGTTCTCATACATGCTTTCGCTACTGTATCGGCTCGGTCGCAGCGGGAATGCAAAAATGAAAGAGTAAATTGTTTCTTGGCTCAGAGGGGTTGCGATTAAAACCAGTGGGAAAATCTATCTCCTACCAAACAGCTACCTTCTTTTTTATGCTTGATCGCGTGTCATCGTCCTTCTCTGTGCTCGTTTATTTCTTAATGACATCGATGCACGTGCATTTTGCAATTTATCACGACGCATACGATGGAAGTAGAATTCACTTCGAAACGTTAATGATTGTATCATTGGAGGAATATTTATCGAATTGTTTGCTTCGAACGATCGTTTGTTTGTAGCGAACGAACAAATTATTATTAGTATTATTATTATAACTCCGAAATTATCGTTTGGTCGTTTGCCAGTCGAACAAAGGTAAAATCGAACATACGCTTGAAACAAAGTCTTGTCATAATCGGAGACGTTACGAGAGAAAGTTCGTGGCTTTTTTATTTCATCGTGACGATGCTGTAAAATTTTACTCGAAGAAGTTATTCCGCGTGGCCTCGATTCGAAAGATCTCTTCCAAAGAAACGTTCGCTATTCACTTTTCCCGTAAGATTTGATCTAAGATTAAATTACGTGTAGCAGCTGTGTAGAACAGAACGGAGGGCGATAAGCGTTTTTAAGAAAGGTGTTCACAATGGAAAAGCCTATTCTCAATGTCGTGCAGTCGTCTTTACAGTTTCAAGAGACGCGAGCAATCTCGCGGACCGTAAAATTTCATTGCTTACAACAGCGAATTAATTGAATGCTCTTCGAACGAGCAAACTGTCTAAGAAAAGTCTGAGAATGCAGATGCGGTTGAATATCAGACTTTACGCTTTTAGAAAGAGCATCGAGTATCCTCGAATGCGCCGCTTGTAATATCTTTGTACTTTGATCGAACCAAGCGATGAGTAGATTAGAATCTTTCTAAGAATGTGTCGCTTCTACAGAAAGACAGAGAGAGAGAGAGAGTGTGTGTTACATGAATAAAAATGTTCGAAGAAACCTTTTCTGCGGGTAACAAAGAACTGCGAGGGTGGAATGTTAAGTAAGTGTTTGCCGGGTATCAGAAAAGTCTCCGGTTGATCGAGCGAGCATGAAATATTTACGTGGCGACACGACGGTAGGAAACTTCTTAGGCGATTCAGGCGAATGAGTCGATTCGCTGAAAGTATCGAGATCTCGATAAAGGACTATTGTTAAACTCAATGCCATTTGATATCGTGTTGTACATTGTCCGCCAGTCGATCAGCAAAGGAGCGTGTTCCGATAAAACGTTTCATCACGGAAAGCGACGATACGGTCGTTAATTCGACTGATTTGTATGTATACTGGTGTTCGCGTAATCCTCTGACGATATTCAAAGTCTCAGGCTACCGTTACGTACATACGTCGATCGTGAAAATAAATAGGAATAAATGAAAATATTGAAAAGCGTAGGAGAATAGACAGGCCGCGAGTGTCCGAATATTTCCTTGAATCGATGTATGTATGTATGTATATGCAAAGCGATTAAACGAGTTTCCTGTATAATCTGGTTTCTATCGGAAATGGTTTCTATTTTTCGTCTTCAACTATTAACCCGATGATATTCGAAAGCGGATCCAGCATCGACCGGAAAACGCTAAACCGCGTTAATTAGCGAATTCGGGAAGCGTATTCCCGTTAATAGTTTGAAGACGTCGAGGCAACGGGCATGGAATTGCGGTTCAAAATGCCGAACTAGTTTGAGAATGGATCTAGTCCCATTTTACTTTCAAATAAAGGCGAACGAAGCTATTTGCAAGGATGAAACGCGGAGAATTAAGAAAACGAACGAGAAAGATCAGGAAGCGGTTTAAACAGGCGCTTGTAAACACGTACACGTTCGAACAGACGTTCAAATTTAATTTGCCAAAGGGAATTCTTCCAAACAGGCGACTTATCACGTTTTTTGTAATTATTTCGACAGAACATTTTCCGGCGGAACTTTATCGAACGTGATAAAAACGTAGAAAGGTTCGTTATATCAGTTTCGCTCGGTTTTACATAGTAATCGATCCGATCGTGTTGCCATTTCGTTACAACAACGTCCGATCGACTCGCGCTCGAATCTAATTAAAAGTATTAAACGCTCGCGTATGCGCGTTTATACGTACGTTATAAATTTTGAAACGAAAGAAAGTTTTTAGTTGCGTACGTTGAAATATAATAGATTTTGGAACGTATAACGTATCGAGTATTAGTACGGTAAAGGATTAATTAAAAATTTTGAAAAAATAACGCGAGGTATCGGTCGTACGTTTGAAAAAGTTCTCGCGAATTAAATTTTCTGAGAATTTTTCCAATTTACAATCGCAACGGTTAAACGCATGAATCGGTTAGCGAGCGGAAATTACGCGGTGGGTTTGTAAATAATGAAAACTTTAATATTCATACGGAAAATTCATGAATACAGCCGAGATAGGGTATTTTATAACGAAAATGGCTACGAATGCTGTATAATATACAATGGAGTGAAGTTTGAGCGATATATTTATCAAATTCATGCCGAATGCGCAACCAATATTTCCTATACACCGTGTAATCAACAAACACGAGCGTTATACGTATCGACTCGGCTCTAATTTATTATTAAATTTATCTCGCAGATTATATGGGCACGATGGAAAATAATGTTAAAAAGTGGCGATCGAAATCATTGAAATACAGAATAAACGTATGGCTCTACGATGAATCGAAAGTAGACTACTGGATAATTGCTGTGCCAGGTAATTAGCACGCTAGGTAATTCGGATAGTTTTGAAGACGAATTTAAAAATGATTTCGCCCTTTAAAATTTCACTTTATCGTATCGTTATATCGTCGTTTATAGAAATTTTGTCACGTACTTTTAATTAATAGATAGCCACTATATTTTCCACTTTGGTACGAAGAAGGGACAGGTCTGACATTCAAAGTGTATTCATCACCAGAGAAAAAGAGGTAATTAACATTCAGCAGAAAGATTTATTACCAACGCTGTTTGTTTGTTTATGGGTTTGTAACATCTCGAAGAAACTTGATTTTTAAATACCTGTTTCTCTGTCTACTTGAATTAATTCAGGAAAGTGGTCCTTTATGATCTTAATTTTAAAATCATCCACGCGCGACTGTCGCGAAATTAGCAAGAGGATAAAGAGTCTCTGACTGATAAATACAATTCCACCACTCGACGCTGAATCCGCCTTTAAACTACGTTACACCTATTAATCCACTTTCATACCTCGTCCACTCGTTCGCATAATCGAACGTTGTAAATCAATATAAACGCGGAAACAGTCTGTCACAGGAACGAAACGATGCAATTTCACGCTGAATCGCGGAGAAAAACGTTCGGTGTGCCCTCCACGCTCTCGACTTCGTTCACGAAGCTTGACCAATAATAAAGTTATTGTTTCCCGCGCATTGTCGATATTCTCGAATCGGAGCAGGGTGGATCGAAGTGCTCGATGAACAACAGCCACGTCAAGCCGATTGTACGCGATACATACTATAATAATCGCATCATTTCGAAGCGACTGCGCTATTATTCGAATCGAGCGCGTGTCGCTGCACACGCGAAGTACCCCGTTTCGTTGTAGGCGCATTCTCGGCCTAAATGCGCACTCGAACGACACTCGGAAACAAGGCCGGCGAATCTAGGAGCTGATTTAACCTTTTATTTTTTTTTCTCTTTTTTTAACCTAGTTTTCTTCTTTTCTCATTTTTCTTCCTTTCTTTTCTGGTACGTGCCGCCAAGCGCAGCAGGGTTGCTCATTAGACAAAAAGGTTGCTCGTGCAAATCTCTATTGTAATTTAGTAGGCAGAAGGATAGGTTTATTTTTCAAAGAGATTGATTTTTCAGAGTGACGCGAGCAAAGACGAGCGTTCAAGCGTATTTTAGTTTTACAGTGATTTTTGTTCCTTTCGTAACGTTCCCGAAAACTCTAGCGAAAACTTAGCCAACTGTTTCGCCCGTGTTTAGAAACAGATTGAAAACGTCGCCGATACGAAAGTCGCATGCGTAATCTCGAGGCAGATTTTACGTGTAGCTGCTGTTAAAATAGTTTTGTGGTAAAAGCTTCGTATTTAGGCTTAGTAATATACAATATCATCGTCCGGAAATTTGAAATTTGTTTTAAGTTAAATCAAACATTACCATGACACCAAAGTGTTCTCGTTCGTTGATACACGTTCCTCCCCAGAAGCTGCGTATCACAGACCTCTTTAATTTAACCGATAAAGCTTCTTAACTTGGCCGCTTACTGTGGCGTTTATCTTTTAAAATTATTCTATTAGAACGGACAAAAATAAAAGAGATGCGATAATCGAATATATTCCGTGTTACTGAAATTTCAGCAGCTAAATTTTACGTAATTAAGGCGACGCAACGTATGCGTCGGTAGCAGAGTGTATTAATATTAAGCTCGAAATACCTCCAACTACTACGCTCCATCATTCTTGTCATGCAACTTGCACGATAATTACAGCGTTCGAAACACCGACACGTATCCATCTAATTATCCCGCTTATTTCTCTCGTTTATAATTCATTAAACGACCAACATTTACAAACCTATCAAAGCAAACCGCAAGAACAAAGGAAGCCGTGTCGTAAATTTTCATCGGCCAAATGATCTACCGCCGTCTATTAGATAGATTATTTAGCCTTCTCGATTTATTACTCTTTCTATATCGAACTCCCAACCGATAAGTGGCGACTTTTCAACGAGTCGCTCGAGCAGCTGATATCGAGACTCGCATCTGTGACGGTTATTTTTCATCGAATTGACATCGGCGAGGCGGTGGAGGCGCGAAGCGTCGGGTTTTAACGTGATTGTTTCCCTCGTCGGGCTGGCATGGTTTACCGATGTCACTGCGGTTACGAGATCCATACGCATAATTGCGTTGACGTACCGCGCATTTCGAACATTTACAACGTCACTGGCCGGGGATGAATATCGGCCGTGGCTACGGTAACACCGCGCCGCGCCGCCCTTCCCACGAAATTTACAATCTGCTGCGTTCCGCGACCGTACATATGGCTCTCTGTTTTGCATAGAAGAAACGGATCCGACGGACGAGAGCGATCGTTGCTACGACAAACGACGAGTTTTCGCTGTTATCGAATCGACAGCTTCGCGCACGAGACTTTCGAACGTTAAATCGATTAACTCCGCTTTTTATATGTTTCTGCATTTCGTTGTTCCGTATACCGTGTGTGTGTGTCTGATTTCTAAGAAACAAACGACTCGTTTTCACTAGTTCATTGGCCGGAAGAAAAAGGCGTGGATAATTACAAACTCCAAGGCAAGTTCGAGGAAATACTATTTCGAGTAAAATCGCTTTTTTCTCCATTTCAACTTGAATTTCGAGTTATATTAGACGGTGACGTTGCAAACTGTTGTACTTGCACGAGTTAGATTCATTATCCACGTACGGTGGCAAGAGTTGAAGAATTTTAGCTGTCGATGGTAGAAACACCGATTAAGTATGTATCGATCGGTTTAATTTTATATTTCGGGTAATAGCATTCATTTTTAGAAACGAGGTATTTCTATGGTTTGAAAAGTAACGAGATGCGTAAAGATTAAACCAGAAACGCGCGTTCAAAGGCGTAAATTAGTAAGCCGAATGTGCAAAGGACGGCGGAGCAATAGGATTATATTTGCGTCATAAGGTTATTACGGAACGCGAAACTTCAAAGTAATCAAACGCAAAATCCTTTTGTTGGTAATAATTTTCGAGGAAGCAATCTACAATAAAAGCTATAATTTGCGCGAGGGTAACGATAAAAATCGCAATTTGTACAGGCACCGTGTACGCGTTAAATTATGCAATCTCATTCGCTCGATTTAAACGCTTCCATTTTATTTCAGTCAAGAAAAACAAACAAAGAGTGATTCTATGTTTGCCAACGTCAAGAGGAACGTTAATAAACACGCGGCATCACCATGTTGAATATTAATTATATCGCCCCGTTGTTTCCTCTTCGTCGAATACTCGATACGGTCCGGCGAAAATCCGAAAGAAGCTTTCTCGAATTACGCGAACAACAAGGTTCCCTTTGGCCAAATATTTAGAATAATTTAGCAAGTTTGCAGAGAGCTGTTGGTCTAATCCGCTATGGCGTGCTCGCAAGGTATAATCCGACGAACAAGCAGCACGTGTTATTTCTACATTTGCTCGGTAATTAATATCGGTCACGGAATTAAAGGGAAGATTGGCCGGAATACTCTCGGAGAGATTTTTGTTTTCACGTTGACGCCACGATCGCCATGCCTGCAATTTTCATTTCCATTACGCGCTCACGTACGCGTTTATCATTTTTATCTACGTCCGCGTCCCACCCTTCGAGGCACGCTCGAATTTACGCGTTTTCATCTTGCAATTTTTTCCACGACATTTTATGCGTGGCTGACCATTATTTATTGTTCGCTGGCCGCGCGAGCTCAAACCAAAGTTAAATGCCACCCGCCTTGCATTTTTTCTTCGCGAGCTTCCGCCGGAAGCGTCACGCCGACTCGAATCCCCGTTGCGTCACGTTGATTAATCGTTGCAAACGTATACACGAATTATCGACTATTTGCATAGGGAATCGAATCTGGCTAGCCCTTTGAATCCTTAAAACACACGCGCGTTAAACAAAATCCATTCTCTCCACTTACGATCGCCTGCGAACGTTCAAAGAAGTCTGTAGTCGTTCCCTTCGCGCCAAAGCGCGCGTTGTAGCTGAATTTTCTTCGCTATTTTGGAAATTGTACGTTCGTTTACAACGTAATGCGAATGTTTCTCGTAATTGGCGTCTGAGTGATTCGCGACATTTCCGTCAACCTCTGCATCACCGAACGATGAATATTTCCTTCGAACAGCCACCAAAAACGTATTTAGACCGCGAACGCTTCTTATCGCTTGAAAAAATCCATCGACGTTGCTTAAAAATTTATTCGTGCAAGTCGGCGTTGAATTGTAATAAATATCGAGCAACGTCGTTCCAACGTTATCTGCCCGAGTATCTCGTTACTCGTTCGGTTTACCAAATGAAAGGTAACATTTAGAATCCAATCGATTCAGTCTTGTAAATATCAGCTACTTTCGTAAGCACTCTCAAATATACACGACTACATCCACCCCAACCATTTAAGGTTTCCGCAAACGATACTTGCCCTTTCCACAAAACCAATCTAGACAGCATCTTAATCAATTAACCCACTCCCTTGCCACAATCCCCTTCGACCAGAACCAAACGACCAAAAAAAGAAAAGAAAAGAAAAAGAGACGAGGGAGAGAACGTGGAAGGAGAAAAAAATGCTATCCAACGTCCCTACCCGAGAACGGAGATGGCGCAAAGCCGACGAATATTTCACCGGTCGCCGATGGAGAGTCCTCCGGTTTCCCCGGGCGGTTTTTTCTTCACAGCCAATAAGATAAAGGCTAACGGCGGCTTGGCGGCCGGTAAACGGTCCGCAATATCCGTTGGCTCTGTTCCGAAATAAAGCGATATTTTCCTGTCGGACGAAGCGTCTATCCGTGGAACGAGGCTCGTTCCCACGAGCTCGTGCTCTCGCGTGTATCCTCGTGCGTCCTGTTCGCGAGACGGCGAACACCGTTACGGCTTCACGCATCGTATGCTCGGTCGATCCGCGAAAGAAATTTGATACATTGCGGCAGAACGCTCTCTGCTTGGCCCTACGCTTCGCAGCACAGCCCTTCTTATTCCGCTTCTTTCTCTTATTCTTCTTATTGTATTTCGTTGTGCAACAGACCATCGTGTTTTTTATCGTCGCGAGCAGGGTGTAAGGTTACGCGGATGGCACTACGCCGTTTACACCGCAAACCCTCGACCTCGACAGGGACCCACGAATCGCGTCGAGCGACGACCGGACGAGAATTTTTCCGTCGCCACGGAACTCGTTCGTTGGCACGACATCCGGTCGATTTGGCGAATCGTTCGAATTCCAGCGACGCGTCGGCGGAAGCGAACGATCGCGCGGACATCGAATTGAACACTCGTGCCGATTCCCCTCGCTGGCTCCCTCGTAGACCCCTTGCTATTAAAAACGCGCGTTGTTCACGACATCGACGAATTTAGATCTTAGTGGGTTAGGCGAACATCCCACTCGTCCATCGATGGTTTTCTCGACGCGATCGTTAGTTCGAGGAAAGCCGCGTTCCGCCGTGTCGTTGGTTAGTTTAAATCTTGAAAATTACCAGACAACTATCGTTTTGTTATTCGGACGAGTTTTCAAATTTTAGAGCACTTTGGGTAAGGCGCGTGTCGTTTAAAGTCAAGTGCCAATATGCGCTCGATGTATATTTGAACAATATGTTTATTCGTAGCAGTACTTTTGCTTCGATGGAATCATCGATGAAGCTTATTTGACTCGGAACCCTTAATCGCAGACGATCTAAACAATCGTAAACCACGTCGAAGTCGAAGAAGGAAGCTTTATTTGAACGTGTATGAGGAACTAGCTCTCTTCGAGTTACGTTCGATTAAATGCGCATTGTTTTTTGCGGACGGTTTGCATAAGCCTGTGCGAAGAACCGATGCCGAAACTTCAGCTACGCGATCGAACAGCCGACCTCGGTAAGAGGAAAGGAGCTTTCGATGAAATTGTCGATTGCCGCTTAGTCTTTTATCGGCTGTACAGAGCTGATTCGTAGGCTACATTGACGTAAACGACGGTACTGTATATCTATAAAAATTGAAAATATGCTCGATATCTGGGTTAAATTCAAATTAAAGCTGATCAGTGCTTCGCATCGTGAATTGCTAATTCTTCGCATCGTATTTTCCATGGATGACACGCGAAGTACTATTATAACGGTTGGCAATAAATACGTGCTATTACAATGGAATCGACGTATTCGCGAGGCCGACCAATTGCCGAGGCTCGATACATTTCTCCAATTAGCGGTTGGAAAACCAAAGGATTTACCGCCGGCATATTGATGGTTACTTGAGCAGAAGAGAGTTCTTCTACGTTCGATGAAAATATCGACGCCACTATCGACACGATTCCCGATATTAATTCCTCCAATTATTAGCATAAGATCTATCGAAATGAACTTTTTAATCAGGTAATCGGGTCGACTGTATCGCGGGTAAATATAATCCTTTGTCGCGTATCTGTTTTACAATTCCGAATAGAAAGATTCTATTACGTTCGAATACTATATGTAATCGTATACTAGTAAAACGTATCAAATTATCCGAACGATATTTAATTAATCGACAGAAGTATGAGATACATTCGACATTTTAAGAATTTATCGAACTATCGATCGGAATCAGGTACGCGAAGAAGATCTTTGTCAAGCGGTTTTGGCTTCATCGTCTCTAATTACACTGAATAATTGAACGTCCAAGCGTTGATCGACGTTGATGTACTATTTATGAAGCCGCGACTATCTCGTACGAACGAGAGCGAGAAAAAGGGAGAGAGGATCGGTCGTCTCTTAGATTTCGTTTGAACACGATGAACGAGACGTGGAAATTGAAACAACATTGTGATCGCGTTTTCGATGCTTGCGCAACGATCGAATGAAAATCGTTCGAGTTGACGAGATTTTGGTAGTTTCCTAATTGTATTCGCCGAAGCGAGTTTTGTTACCGTTGCAGTTACGCGAGCGTGGGCGAATTTCGTCGCCGCGCTAGTGTAATTATGTTTGCGCCGCGGTAACTTCGCTGCTTTTGAAAAAGCAATCCATCCGCGAGGGATATCGTTAATCCCCGGTGCTCGTCAACGCCGAAAGAATTCACAAAATTTTCGAAATTGCGTGGTAACAAAGCGTTATTTTACCTTTTTGTCCGATCCTTTTTATCCCGAGAATATTGCTTTTTTTTTTTTTAGTTTTTTGCGCGCAATTAACGGTAGAATCATCGAACTTTTAATATGTATCTGAATACGTTATAGCTGCTTCTTAACCACTCCACTTCACGAACGAGACGATCTTGCGTGCACGTACGGTGCACCGTTCCATTTCAAACATCGACGAGGTTGTTTCGCTTGTCAATCGCCTATACGTACACGCGGATGCGCTATGCTTTTGTGTAAATGTTCAATCGCGTTTGGATAGAGTCGCGGATTTTTTATTATCGCGCTTATAATACACTAACCGAATAACAGACTACGAATTTAAACACGTCGCGTCTTTATAACCAGCCGACTGAGTGACTCTCTCCGGCGAAACTAATTGGATAATGAAAATAACTCGACTAAAGTTTTCAGCGGGATAAGGTTTCGTTTCGTGATTTTCTCGCCCTTCAGTTTTAATGGAACTTTGCAAATAAACGAATTTCCTGAGATCAATGACAAGTTTGCCGCGCGATCTCGTTCAGATCTTTCGGATCGAGTCTTTACTCGTAACGCAGTATACGTATACGTATACATTTTTATACGGCAAATATTATGCACTCTGTGCGTTTCTGCGTTCGCAAATTTCCCATAAACGCACGAACATCCGAAACCCAGTTAGTTGTACAGTTACGTGTAGAAAGTAGATTTTATGAGTTGCATCTACGGAGAGCCGTTTACTTACGGAAACGCGTCGTTCCCGAGGTATTGTGACAGTATCGATAAACGTTGAATCAGTGCAACACAGTTGGCCAAACTGATATGAGTTCTCGCGGTACGGACGCGGAAGAATTGTACACTTACCAAGAGCGTGTATGCGTGAGGGAGAAGGCGAGCGAAGGAGAAAGAGAGAGAGAGAGAGAGAGAGAGAGAGAGAGAGATACTGACTTCTCTGGCGCATCCGAAAGCGGAAGAGGAGCTGACCCAGTTTGGTTCGCGAGAACACGGCAGGAAAGTAGAGATAAAAGTGACAAAAAATTGCGGACTTGGCAAACTTCTCGGCCGGTCGCGATATTAAGCCGCTTATCGCGAAAGTAACCCCATTGTCAGACCGATCCGATTTAAACATCTACGTGTTCAAACGCAATAACTCATTCGTGAGAAATTAATCAGCCCCGGTGGATCGCGTATTCAGGAAACGTCCGACCGGTGAAATATTAATGAAAATCCTTTATCGTCGGAAATCCCGGTCCGATCGGTCTAGCTCAATTTTTTGCCTTGTTGCCCGCTACGATACGTCGCCCACTCGAATTTGCTCGTGTCATCACGACGAGAGAGGATCGATTAGAGTCGATTGAGCTTTCGTTACAGGTGATTGAACGCATTGTCGAATAGAAAGAAGCGCTTGTTCGTTAATTCTCAAATATTGCATGTAAAGGGACAAACTAATATACTCGATGATGAATGTTCGCGCGTAACGAATGGAGTCTATGTTGGTATTTTTAGATCGAAGATAGCCTACCACTGCGGCACTTCGTTTTACGCGAGTTTAACGTATTCCGTCTCGTGTTTTCCATTTTGCGCGATATTATTCTCCGAATGGTCGATGAATTATCAATGACATCATTTATTCCATAAAACAGGCTCTATTTACGTGTATTTGATTATATTTATATATAATTGCGAATAATCCATCGTATATAACTGTTCGAGCCATACGATCTAGAGACAACTATCGAGGGCGAAACCATCCCTCTTACATTTCCTTTACCACGAAAGCATCCAATTAAGAAGATCGTTCTTTATTCTTGTTATAATTCCTAAAAACGTATTCTAAAGATACCTTCGAAGAGCGCTTCTTCCTCAACCCTTTGACAAAGACGGAACGTTGTACGTATTCCGAAATGAACCCGTTAAAACGTTCTAATACCACACTTTTGCTGTAGAAACTCGTAAAATTACCTCCGCAAGCGGCAGTTAAGTAACAATCGTCCACGGTAAATTACATCGCGAGTCACCCTATCCCCGTAATCGAGATCCGCGCAGCCTACAATTTCGTAACCCCTTTTTTCCCTAGCACCCCATATATCCCCGACAGCTAGACGATCAATCAGCCGACGATCGATCCATCTGCCTCCGCAAGGACAAAGAATTATAGGAATGCAGTGGCGTGTCGCGTGTTTTCAAGCCTCTGCCTCTCTTCCCTCGGAACGATGGAAATCACCCGTTCGCCACAATTTCGCTTCTTATACTTTCTCGGAAGAAACGAGCCTTGACCGTGTTGTTGTTCGTTGCGACGCGTGACACTCTCGACGATATTATTCGACAGGTCCTCGCGTCTACCCTGCTCTTCGTCGACCTTTATAGAGCATTCACCAAGTGTCGTGTATTATTCACCAAGTATCCACAGGGTCCGTCCGGAAGGATAATCGAACTTTTAAAAAATAACGAAACGCGGTCATCTTTCGGGAAAATGTTTCTACTTTGTTCGAGATACGTTCCTTTCGCTGTACGTTCGATTTACATCCTCTCTGTCAGCAAGTAGCTGAACGGAGCAACTACACGCTACTAAATTACTACGAAATTCCACATAAATCGTATCTACCTTTTTTTTATTTTATACGATCTTTAGACAAACCCTAATAAAGGATACTTTTATGTATAACTCAAAAAGTAAATTCGAATATATATATAGATAGATATATAGATACAGAAGATAGTCAGATACAGAAGCGAGATTACTCAGAACGTCCACCTTAGCAACGTTTCGAGATCGATTTCAAGATGTATCCTTTCCTACGAAGTTGGAATTTTTGTGGCCGCATTTTTCTCTTCTTTTTTTTTTTTTTCTTTTTGGATCTTAGGAAATCCACTTATTTTTGAGACGGACCGTATACCTGCGTGGCAATATCTTCTCGTACACGGCTACAACGTTTGTTACAACGTTTCAAGCCGTAAACGATGGCGTGTCGTGTGTACATCGCGATATTTATGATAGGCGGCGCGCTTCGTCATGCGTTTTAACGGCGCGAGCGTAGGACGAATAGCAATTCCCAACCTCTCCATCGTCGAATGTGATAAGAAGAACGAATGGTCTGGTGTCCAGAGGATGCTCGCCGCTCGAGGAAATACGGCGGTTCCCGTTATCGGCTGGGATTCGCTCCGGTGAATTCGCCGATCCTTGCGGTGACTTGGCCTGACAGAGGTCAGCCATTGGCCGGACTTGGGGCTTTGGTAACTTCTGCTGTCCGACTGTGAAGGTTATGGGACATTGAGCTGCGAGGAATGTCGGGAAACTGTTACTCCCACGGTATTATTAGAAGCGTTCGTGTGAGTGAAACAGAGGAATTTCTAGGGGTGAGGGATGATTAATGGCGTAGCAAAAGTCCAGCGTCCGAAGAACTTGCGAACTGATCGGTTATAGGAAAACCGTACGAAATCGTATACTTGAGGTTCTAAGTCGGCAACACTTTCGTTCGCGTGATCGTGCAATCGGAATAGTACCTTCGTAACGAACAAAATGTAACGAAAGTAGAGTTGAAAAATTCAGACACAGTGCTCGAATTAATAATAACGTAAAACGTCTTCTTCGGATCGTGCTCTTCTTCGATTATAAGGCGAGACAAATTTTTATGTACGTCGTATTCCTTCGACTGTATTCGTGCAAATATGAATTTACGTAAAGGAATGTTGGCTGGAATTAACAAACGTACGGTTTCGTACAGAGACATATTCGTAACTCTTGTCTAAAGTTCGCTATTTCCATCTAGTCGGTATTTAGAAGGGAAACAAGTTTTAGACATTGGCTTTTTCTTAAGCAACATTTTCATTTTAGATCGAGAAGAGAGAGCTTCTATCAAAGGAAATTGGAGTAAAAATGTAGTTTCGGGAAAGTGGCGGAGTCGTGTTTGCGTCGTTAATTTGCTCTGTGTTGCGACCACACGACCGAGGACCTGAACGGTTAATTATTTCACGCGACACATGTAAACGCGTATAAATATAGAAACGCGCATTAAAGCGATATATACGGTAAAATCATCGGTAAACGATACCCATTATAAAATCTCTTTGTTTTTTATTCAACGAGTAGAAAGTGTAGCTAATCCTATTGTATGAACTCGTAGAAAATTATAAGCTTTCTGTATTATATTAATACTTTTATTATCTCAGTAGGATAAATTTTATCGATGATGCTATAGAAAGTAACTTCTTCTTTTTGCTTATAAATATACAGCCTATATAGGTAAAATTGCATTACGACAATTTGTAACGTTCTTCCAATCATGTTCGGTGTAATTCATAATATAAAATACGTCGTTACAGCTATCTTACAAATCGAGATTGTTTTTAGTTACTTAAGGGATCTGAAAGTTTGTTCGCGATACTTGTGTTGATTTAAGGGCATACTTTTTAAAGTTAAGTCTCTCGAAGATTAACCGTACAACTCTGGTAATAAATTTTCGACTATCTCAATTATGTAAACTTTCAAGTCTTGTGATTCTTGTTTCAAAACCTTTCGCTTACCAAAATTGATACTATATTGTCTCGCAACGTTACAGCGTCGTCTCCCAAATCTGCAACGTTATTTAATTTCTCGGAAATCTCGTAAATGTTACGATTAAAAGAAAAGAAAGTAGCTTTACGCTCCGTTCTTATTTCAAAGCGTTACGTACTTGGCGCGTTTCTCTCTTTGACGTATGCAGCTTTATCCCGTTTGTCGGTTGACAGATAATATAGAGTTTATGGCTACTAAGCCAGTAGCAAGGAAGCAAGCGGTGAAATGACTCGTAAAAGTTGGTCCGTTCTAAAGTCGTCCGAAAGAAAATCCGAGGTAATTAATTCGCCAACTAACTCGAGCCGAATAGTGCCGATAAAAAGGCGTGGCGCGGTATAAATCATCGCTTAGACGTGTTTTAAATTCAAACTGCGCGCAGAATGAATCGTGCCGTTCGAATTCTTTACCAACTCCAGCGCCTCGCCAAACATATTTCGACGTTTATGCACGTTTAACGATATAATTTCGTCCCCGTGGCTGTTCACAACTTTTTTACGTCTCGTATCTTGAGGTAATTTTGGGAGGTAAAGGGAAAAAGTTACGGCGAAATTGAACGTGTTTTGGGAGCAGCCATGCGCGCGGATGATGCTATCGTTTAATTAGCTCGATACGCTTGACGTTGGACAGTAGCACCGATAGTGATCAGCGTCCTGGCGGCCTACGACGGCCGGAGGGAGGCTTGTTTCGATTTTGAAAGTTCGAATCACGAGCGGCGTAATTCAATTTTCGTTTATTATTTTATAGAATATTCGCGTTTTATTTCAGATTCCGTTACTTTCTTTCGCGACAGTGTTCGTTGTTCGTGATTCTGTCGTGGAAATGCAAAGCAAAATATGCGAAATAAACTTTCAGTTTTGAAGCTGATAGGATAGAGTCAACAAAGTAATTAATATCGTCTTCATCGAGAACTGTGTTACGTTTATTTTAGTCGTTGTTTGAAACGTCTTAACGGTACGAACGGTTTGTTTCGAACCGAGTATTAAAAGTCAGTGTAAATATCTGAAGCTGCGTGATAATACGTAGAATGACACATATGTATGTGTGACGTACGACGTAACGCCTGGCGCATCTTGTAATGTCCGGCTATGTATGCTCCTATATCACTTGAAATAATCTTTCCATACACGTACAAGCATAGCAGACTGTTAACCGTACTTCTGTTAACTGCATTGTTATTTCAAGTTCGTGTTCGACGGATGGTAATTTAGCGTTAATTTAGACGAGTTAACTTTACTTATTTCTATCAGCAAACAAATTAATTTCATGCAAGTAGTTGGGTAACGATTATTTTATCTACCTCGAGTTGAATAGGCTATTTTGTACGAGCAAGTTTAGCTAAAACCATTCTTGAATGTAAAACATCGCTACCGTTAATTAATTTTAGATGGCTTTGGAGGATGTTGTTAATCCTCGAAAAAAAGAAAACGTGCGCACGTAGTGGGTAAACGGGCGTGCATACTACGAAATCGATTAAGGGGAATTTGCGACAGGAGAATTCGGTAAAACGTTACTTATGTTCCATACGCTTTCGTTAATTTGAATCGCAATATCATCCTCGAACGTTTGAATTAAAAGTAAGGGCGTTTTCGTTTGCCAAATCGTAACCACGCCTACAGCGACTAGAATTATTAACAAACTTCAGTCTGACAAGAAATTTTAGGAGGAAAATTGAATCGGTCGCTGTCGTAGAACATCAATTTTGCGAACGAAAAGCGTCGGCTATTTGTACGATATCCATTGCGATTGGACGAAATAGCCTAGTCGCGCAGACATTCTTCCAATTCGCGCAAATTCCAATAACGCAAAAATCACTTCCATTGAAGAGTAATTTCCCGCGAGCACAGGTGCAGGCATCACCAGATTGCTAGAAACTACGGACGCCCTTTTGATTTTCCGTCTTAATCCGAAATCCGTGACTTTTCGTTCGACTCCGTCGCCGACGAATAAAACGGCAGAAAATCGAAGAGAGAGGAGGGCTGAACAAAGAGAAAGAGAGACGGTAGGTTTAGTCATTCGTGGGAAATCATAAATAAAGCTGGCGATATTTTTCAACGAGCGTTGCAACATCGCCACAATGGAGACCATTAGTATCGTAATACGCTCAGGGAATAGAGAGGCGAATTTAAAAAAAAAAAGAATATATATATATATATACACACATATATGGTGGCAGGGGAATGGAAGACGAATTAGAGAAGCACGAAACCAGCCAGTCAATATGGACGGCCAGGTGCCGTTGCATTCAGCCACGGTATGATTTATTAACCACTTACTGCATAAAGCAGACGATCGATTACATATAAATGTATACGTCCCTGGTCGAAACAGGTCTGGAAGGTTTGGTTGTACCGAGCCGAACTCTATGACATGATTTTGTTAATGGAAAATTTACGAGCCGCGAGATTAAAGGAAATATACTTCCCTTGTGTTTGCACGTGCGTACGCTCGCGGAATTCGAAGCTCGTGCGCGCATTGAATTCTTACATTTTCGTGCTTCTCTGTCATCGTCGTCTTTCACGAGCGAGCGACTTTGTCGAAGAATGTTTGCGATGGATAAGCTACCGATAAGAACGGACGCGTTCTTTCTCGAAACGGTCGATATTATTTTCGAAATGTCATCGCTATAGATCGTGTTTACGCGTATCGGTGTCAAGTTAGATTTAGAAAATTCCGCTTTGACGATTAATACGTTCCGTATTAGATTCTGCTGGTATCGGAGGAGGATTACTTTGCTGTTACGGAGTTTGAGCAAATCCCGCTCCTAACCGAATATTATGGGGAATTTATCTGAGAACTGAATCGAATCCGATCAATGTGGCTATCGAATAGAATCGTACGAAGGAAATGCATTCTAAAATTTCATGCACGTCGAAGTTTATATATCGAATAGCAAAAGTTAATATATCAAACAGTATACCTTCTTCGTTTATTTTCAATATTCCATCGAGATTTCTGATCTTTCTACAGCACGAAACGCATTAGTAATTCACACGCAACGAGTAGTGATGCAAATTTAATTCCATTAGTAATTGAATCATCGATTCAAGTTGCCAGCGTGGATCTAAATATATGTACTGATGTATACCGATATGTACTAAATATATGGTAGATGTACCCTTAGGTGACTCTAGTTTATAAATTTAACCAAACATAAATACAATTGAGCGAAACTTTACGATGATTGATGCACGGGGTTGCAGTAACTCGATGGGAAAGTAGCCAACGTTGTAAAACGGATACTTAGAACGACCAACTTCTCTTACGGATATTAAAAAACTCTTGCCTCCATCGAAGAACAAAATACTCGCGTCTCGATAAATTTTCATCGATCACATCGAACTGGTTCTCGGCCAAGTCTTTGCAAAACTCGTTTCTAATACCTTTTCCGATTTTGTATTTAGCAAATCTCTGCTCCCTCTTTACTCGGTTCCAGTTATCTACTGTCCGTAGAACCGAGTAAATCCGTGACGGTTGTTCCGCGTCTTGGTAATTAATAGACTCGGACGAGTTCGCGTTAATTGTTTTATTTCGTCGCCGTTGCTGGAATTAGGCAAGTTTGCGTTAATTATTTCGTCCTTGCCACGAACGTTCAGCTTCGTGGGTGGCGTTGAACCTTTCATTTTCTCTGGTTCGGAAATTCGAATGAACAAACTACGTAGATTAATTCAAGAATCTGAATAAACTATGTAGGCCGGGAACAGAGTACGTGCAACGAGAAACTCTTAAAATTATGTTGCGAAAGAGACGTGGATACGACGAATATCGCGGAATTGTCAGTAAGCGTGGTACGAATCGCTTCGACGATTTCATCAGCGCGTTCGTTTAACCGAGAAACAAAGAGAACGCTTAATACGGTTGACCGCGTTTACGACTATTCTTGAAGCTTGTATCATCGACGTTACGTTCCTAATCGCTCTAAACTCGCCGAAGAACGATCGAATATTCGAATTTGCGAAAACGAAATACAGTACAAAACTGATATCGTTGAACTTGTCTTACATCTAACCCGTATCGCACGGGAGACGCGCGAATTTCTAAAAATTCATCAGGAAAAGACGTTTCCATTTTCTTCGCGTTCGTTTCCCGTGGAAACGCTCGTTAAAAGTTGCTTTCAAACATACGCCTCGTAAAATTAGACAACGGTTTCGATTCGTTGACCAATGTTTCCATTTTCGGGAACGTTATTTTTCGACAAGATGCACTCATCCGCCAGCGAATACTTGTTTCTGCGATCATTATCGCGAGTATCGCGGTCTCGCTTTGAACGTAACGCGCCGCGTTGGACGAAACAGCGCGGCCTTCTGTAACTACGGCGGCGGAAAACGAAGACAGAGAGCGGAGGCAGAGCGAAGGAGAGTCGTTTGTGCAACGGTCTGCGGGTTTATCCAATGATTGGAAACTCGACGTCAGAGAAGCCAGAAAATTTGATTCTTCCTTTCGCGATCACGGGACAACGCGTGACAGTTTTCCCGATCAAAGAACAGGGGCGTTTGAGCCGAATGGTTGGCTGACTGGCCGTGATACAACGTGCGCCGCACAGGGACAGTCAAAACGAGTAACAATATTGTCATGGACCAGTGCAAACGCGAAAGTCGTCAATTTTTGATCGTTCCACGGAACAGCGAAATAGAAAAGAATAAAAACAGAGAGAAGGAAAAGAGGATAGAAACGAAGAAACAAAGATCCTCGGGGAATTATGTTGTCGCTCCGCTCTTGCTTCCCTTCCCTTCCCTATTTTATTTCTCTTCCCTCGTTTCGTTTCTGTACTTTAATTCCTTTATTTTTTCCCCCTCTTTCTTTCTTTCGTCCTTTTTTCTCTTTTTTTTTTTTAATCGCTTGGGTCGACGATGCACCCAACGATTTCGTGCGCGTGTCAACGCGCGAGCGAAGTCGTTTCGTACGCGAAAGAAGTTATTATCGGCATCCGGGCTTAATGAAAATTACGCGGAAGATGGCGTGTACAGGAATTCTTTTCCTTTATGAGCGTCATCACCCTTTATGAAGACGAGCGAACGACCTCCGCCGCCAACCTCCATTTCGTGATGCCATTCGAGCACATCCGCTAGATCGCGAGAATCCTACTCTGCACGGAGGTGACTGCTGTGCTACGTTCTATACGGAGTTAATACCGACTGTTGGAAGGTGGGAAGAGTGATTGACAGTAATGGAGATGGGGAAAGTATGCGCTTAGAATGTTTGAACACTCTAGTCGCGCCAAAATAATGGAACAGACGGTGGTGAATTATAATTGGTCGATACGTGCAATTTCCAGTGCATCTTCGAACGTGGATATACGAAACGAATATAGAATGTTACCGCTCCGTTGAAACGTATAGTAATTCCCTTATAACGCGTTGCAATGCGAAACTGTTTTCGTGACTTGCGAATAAGAAGATCAAAGTATTCGAGATATCTGCGTTCGTACGGTAGAATCGTCCGGGAGGAAAATCTTGATTGATACGGGAAAGTATTGGCGTAGTTAAGAGTGTCACATGGCGCACAAAAATACTTGGGACGTTCGTGGGTATTGGTGGAAAGCGATCGTAAGCGTTTCCATAACTATGTACAACTGTTTCGCGTTATATTTATTTGCATTCTTCTTTCGTATTTTCCAACCACTTTGAAGTTACGTAAATTCCTTTCTGCCATACCTGTTTTCATTAAATATTCGGTAAATCATTTTCAACGACGTTTCGGCAACGCGCGCCCGTATTTTACCAAAGCAGATGATAGGAAAGTATGAAAAACAATTTACCGATACTTAATCATCGGCAGGTTTGATGTATCAAAGCGAAACCGTAATAAAATAAAGAAACACGGAATCGTTTACCGCGTTAGTATAAACATTTGGATGGACGCGAAATTGAGGTAAAATTAAAATACATCCGCGCGATATGCGAACGACTAGCAATATAAAACGACTTACCAATATATGTATTGATAAACGACTAGCGTGTTTACCAATATATATATATATATATATATATATATATATATATATATATAGCCGAGTATGTAGAAATATTTTTTGCACCCACTACAACATATTACCTTAAACACTAATTAAAAAAAAAAAAAGAAATCTCGTTTAAATCTTCAATGACTCGATTTGCCTGCGAAGAGCCTTAAGAAGAAAAACTTGATACTAATAATTCTCTGCACTCCGATAATTCAACCGTTCTCGTGATGCGCTCCATTAGATCTGATCCTTACCACAGTCGCTTAAGCTCGAAAGAAACAAAGAGAAAGGGATCTAAGGAAAGAAAAGAAAATCGAAGAGTTACGTCGTTACGTGCCGCCCTTGAGGAGCAACTGGAAGAAATGGCTCGTATCAAGTCAGCGTTTAATAAATTTAATTAATTATCTCGAAAGGGCACAGTGGGTGTAAGACGAGGCTCGGTTCGTTAACTGGAAGACGAGGTACGCGTCGACGTAATGGGTTTATCGGTGTAGCGTCCGGCGTTCGAATCCGCAGAGAATCTGGAATACCGGTGGTGGTACTGAACGTGCACCGATTTGCGGGATTTTCCAAATTGGCTTGGGATTTGGCCGACGTAACGCAAACCCGTGCTTCGAAATCAGTGGAACGTCCGAGTGGCAAGATAGTCTCGGCCCTCCAAGGCCGAACTTCTGAAACTGTTGCGGATACAAAGGACTCGAACGGGACGTTATCGTTTCGTCAAGCATAATACTCCATCGCGCGTACTATAATTAAACCGGTACCGTCGGTTTATGTGATCGAGCGTGTGATTGGATGCCGATGGAGATGCGTCGATGGCGAAGCCTGGCAAGACGCGGAATTAGCGGCTAAGGCCCTAATCGAAATCGGTAGATCAATCCAGTCTAGACACGGTGAATTTCTTAAATGGCACGCCGTTTTCCGTATAATCGCGCGTTACACTCGAATCTTTCAGCTTTGGCGCGATTTTTATTTTGCACGCGTAGAATATTCCGCAAAATTCGTGACAATGTTTTTCGATAGGTATGTATGTCGTTTGTAGTTGTAAAGTTTGCGGTCACGTTGCGATACAGCAACGAAAATCGGTATCCCGATTAGTAAAATTTCTTTGATTCGTACGAACGTTACGCCGTATCGTCGAAAACGATTTTTAAACCAATGGTAATTTATTTATTATCGAAGCATCAGAATCAAACGGTTCGCTCGGTACACGCTTCGTGCAACGATCGATTTTACAACTTTGCAAATAGTAATTTACCTGCGAAAAGGTTCTCTCTTCGTTCGGCTACTGCCACCAGACCGCCACGTGTATTACACCGCATATAGCTCGTTATAATAATTATCTCGCGGAATAAGGGTCTACGAAAGATATAATTTAGTCAAGTAGCTGTATAGAAAGTTTCGTTGAACGCGCAAGCATCGAGTACGCGCATGCCGTAATATAACCATCCGATAGATCAACATCTCCAACGGTCAGAAAATCTGTGGCCGATCGAAATTTCTCCAGCCTCTTGAGATATAAATCACCGCGTAATTTCTCTGTTCCTTACACGCGATACACAAAAGTTATCGTAACTTGTATTACTATCATCACCCTCGTCAGAGTACGTAAGCAGAGTACTTCTCCTTGCCAATCTCGCTAATTACCTCCTCGACCGAATTTCATTTCTTCCCTCGTGTTCCGCGTTTCGAAGAAGTTGTTACCATTCCACGCGACCCATTCGTTCTTCCGCGTCTTTCGTGACGATGTACGGCCACGGTAACGTTTCGTCGAGCGAGCAACGACGGTTGCACGACACGAGGAAACCAGATTGCACGTTGCGCTAACAAGTTCGCGTTAATTGACACATGAAACAGGAGAAGGGTAGAATCGTCTGTGTTACGGGCTTCCCTTCATAACTCCACCGTCTTGTGTCCCGAACCGGGCAAATCACGGCGAAAACGGGGAGAACTAATCTCTCTCCTCCTAACTTTCGTTATAATCCGCCGGAACGTTTTCTTCCGCGAGAAAATTCATAAATGCTCGAGATCCTACCAGGGAATGACTGGATTCCGACCGAGCTTTTACCCGGGGTTAAGTGAAAAATTCGATTCGCGAATAGTCGATTCGCACGATAGCGCCCTTTAATTTCGTTTCCTCCGTCGACCCGACTCTCGATCCCTCGACACAGTTTTTCAAACGTTACTCGCATTATTCTTCGCCCCTTTGACTCGTTTCTTGGACCGTTGTGCAAAAACGCGAAACAGTCTTTTTCTTTATCTCCGCTATAAACTTTCGTGAAATTCGAATGGTACGTAGTTTGTCAAGCGTTTAACAGTGGGAGTGCGCATGGTTAGAGGGAAACTCGTGCAGTCATCGCGCACATATACGTAGTACCTCTACTATTTAAAACTTAGAATTTTCGGTCAAGTTTTAACGAGAATTTTTTAACGAGTTTTTCCACAGAACTGTGACCGTTTCTGTGGAACGAATCGGATCGTGGAATTGGTAAAGGACAACAATAAGCATCGAATAAAAATGACAAACCGCAGCATCGATTACTAATAAAATGTAATCTTGGAGATGTTAAACCGCTTGAAACGTGTTATCGAACGAAAGGAGTATCGGACGAAATATCAAAAGTATAACAGTTTGCGAAATAATTGAAATAAATACAAATAAAGCAGCAAGAATGTTTTTCGTTATATTGAAATTCAGTGAATATTAAACTTTTAATACTTTGTCTAATAATAATAATGTAATGTAAAAAATAATTAAACGACAGTTTGCTTCAAGACGAAAGATTTTTTTATTTTCGGACAACTATAAGCTGTATTTCGATATACCGTAAAACATTTTTGTCGATGTATTTCGTTGATGATAGGAATTTCGTTAACAATTATTTGTGCATCCTTCGATCATGAATTAATTATAATATCGCACGCCTGTAGAATGTGTTTCCGTTATTTATTCCTTTGGACGAATTTATGGTCTTCACGAATTGCACGCAAAAAGTGTACAAAAATGTACGGACATCGGTAAGCGCGAGTTTTTCTTAATAAAGCAATTTCGAAATTTCTATTTCATTTTCTTAGTTTATAATTTTTAATTCTAAGCAATCTCGTCTTGCGCTATTATTTTTCAATCAAAGAAACGTCTAACAGAAAAGTAGCGTCGGATTTGCAGGATAAAACGAAAATAATGTACACGAACGTATCTGTACATCTGCGTAATTGACAGTCGACCGTAGTACATTGCATGGTATTTCTAGAAACGTGTGACATTCTAAATCACAGATATAGCCGAGATCTGTATCGGTCGATTTGCGACGCTTTCGCGTGATATATAACCGTCATTTTTTTTATTTTTTTTTTTTTTTTTTAGTAACTCCTTGTCAAAGTTGAGAGCATGGCAAAAAATCTATGTGCCTCCACTTTGTCATATTGTACTATATATTTTTTTTTCTGCTGCTTTCGCAACTATATACCGTACGGTATTACTTGGCGTGACGAATAGTATAATATAATTCAAAACACGGAGTCTAAGCAGTAAATTCCCTTGTCTATTAAACGTTAGGACGAGTACCGTATTTCGAACATTCGATACATGCTTGCGCCCTTTCCGTAAATTTTCCATAAACGAATAAAAATCCACGGTCGAATAATAAAATATTCTGACACGGGCATTTGATCGTGCATCGAGAAAAAATCGTGATGTTTTGAATATTTGGAATATCCGTGTAACGTCCAATAATAATTAGATGCTGTATAATATTTTATATTAGTATTCTACGATCGTGTACAATTGCCTGTAATTTTGTCCATTAATAGCGAAATTTACGATGGGGTGGAATTCGAAAGTGGAAATAAACTTGCAGTTCGAAGCTACATGTACGTTTACGTGCATTGTTACATTTACGAAAACAGGGATAATGGTAGTAAGGTAGCAAGCAAGATTACGAAAGGTCTCCTATAACCGTTTCGCTCGTTCAGGATGCTTTTCTCCATTTTTGCCCAAATGAAAACCGCGTCTCTCTTCGATCGTGACTCGTACACGTATTTGCAAGAAATTTCTGTCGTTGTAAGTGTAAGTTTCTGTCGTGTAAGCGAGCAAGTAGATTTCGAAGCAGAAATTTAAGCTGACCTAACGATAAGAAAAAGTCTTATTTTCTAACGAGCGAAAATGAATAAAAATGAAACAACCGTATCACGCTGCCGTTCTGTTTTACGGGAAGCGATCTGAAATTTCACAGCAACCTTGCTAAACGATTGATTGTTCGACGTTATTCGTTGATCAAGTCGATCAAACATGTCCCGTGTGTATCGTTCAAATTGCAAGTATTCATACATTCGTTATACAAATTTGCTACCAGAAAAGCTATCAAATTAAACAGAGATGCTATCAGATTAGATATAACTACCATCAAACGCTGTATAATTATTTCGCGAATTGCTAGAATGCACGTAATACGTTTATTGACGCATCATTAGGTATTAGCTGCTCGAGATTTTTAAGCAAACCTTAATCTTTTATTTCAGGTAAGTGGCGAGCCATGCACACGTACGTTGTATAGGTGTCGTCCAAATTAGCGAGAAGGATCTTTCCAAACTGCCTGTGAGTAAAATTAACGATTATTTTGTGCAATTGAAGAGCCCGTGACGTGAACGTGCCTCGTCCGCGTTTATCGTTCTTCGGGAAAGCAAGAAAAAGAAAAGACTACTCCGGCATTTTTAACTTCTGTTCGATAGGTTCCAATCCTTTTAAACAAAATATTCGTTGTATCACAGAGTTCCTACGAGCTTATCTGTAACCGTATCCGAGAAGAAATACGAGTTTTTATAGAATTTTATTTTCATTCGACGATACGTTTGTTAATACTAGAACGTATTATTATCCAAAAGATCGAAAAATCAGACATGGTAGTTATTGTTGTAAAGCCTTTAATTCAGACAGTATAGAGTAAGACAATTATCAACATCTTCGGGATTCCGAGAAAGGATTTTACTATTAAAAACTTGGAAATGGTAATTTTTGATTTATGAGATCGATCGCGAGTCGTACGAAAAAATGTACTCCATGCGTGATTAGAGATTTCGTTATAAATAGTTGCAGTAAATCTAAGAACGTATTGGACGTTTTAAAATTGGCATATCAATAAATATTATATTTATTTCAGTTGTTACCTTTATTCCATTATGATTCACCGCTTAACGATTGTAATATTTTAAACGTAGAAACCTCGTAAAACGGCAACTGTCTCCAAATCCTCGATAGCCTTCCACGACCAATGGAAAAACACTTTCCGACTCATGTAGCGTCCAAAAGACGATATGTTGTTTGCAGCGGAGCTGTCAGAGACGAGAAATCGATTTCCCGATCATATTTCCAGCTGAACGTATGTGACAGTAAAATACCCGCTGTACATAGTTGTTTTGCAGCTTTTAATCTTAAAACGATACGTATCGACTGAAAGAAAAATATCCGGTGGAGAAATGTACGTGTTTCTGCATCAGAATTTAATCAGCAACGACTATCGAACATACTTCGAGTGGAAGGCTCTCGTTGAATAATTATTACTTTATGGAGTCTTGCTCCGAAACGGTGTTACTAGCAAATGAATTAACGAATTGTTTGTCGTGCCAATTTATGAATTTAATTTCGGCGATAATTCCTCGAGTGTTAGAAACGCGAAATACGATTTAACCGTATTGAAGCGTTGATTTTATTTCCGTAAGAAGTTCGTTAAATGTTTCGCGTGCTATCGCGCGACAAGTCCCTTCTTATATAAATAATATCGTACGAGCTAATAAATTGTTTCGCGCGCGCGTTACATGTATTTGAAGATAAATTGAAAACAGATTCCGCTGAACTATCGATAGCCTCGCTGTTTCGATGCTTCGATATATAAATATCTCTAGCGAGTAACTCGAACTAGCAAAATTCGACGATATCATCGGTTCTTACACGGAAGTCCCTTCTTTAAAATTAGAGTCAGCGCTTGATCCCGCTATGATCTTCGAGATTCCTTCGACTCGATCTTTTTAAAAATGCTCCCTCGTTTCCAGAGAAACGAACTTTCCAGACGAGTGGAAAAAAATGAGAAGCTATACAGACGTTTAGCGAAAATTGAATCGTAATTTTCTCAAGAATACTAAATTTAGTTAAATCAGTCGTTTCCTTCAAAGTGTGTAACCAAATCTCGTTTCAGCCGAAGGAAAGTTTGTTGCTTGCCAAGAAAATCGAGAAAGGAAAACATTGGAACATCATCCGTAGAAAATCGAACGGTCGATTAAATCGTTCCCAGTACGAATCTACGTAATTGCGAGCCTATTGCAAGCGCCCCTGTTGAATATTCGAATTACAATTCCCCTGTCACGCAAAAACGAGTATGAACAGGAGTTTCCGCATCGCGGCTAGTCGCAGTTGCTCGATTTTAATCTGCGGCTGGAACGCGCGCGCTATTCGTTAATAAATTAATATTCAACCGCGGAGAATCGCATCGGTACTCGTTCGTTAGACGCGCCAATGTCCGTTCTCAACGGGAAATCGTGCCATCGTAAATTAACGTAACCCATTAAGGAAGATTTGCAGCGAAGCTGCGTGTATTTGTCGATAAAGAGTTCATGGATCGGCAATTCGGTAAATAACTGTGAGCATCGATTGGACGAAGTTTGTTAAACATCGTCTTGACGATGAGTCAATGTCGTCTGACGCGAGTGAGGAAACGGATCACGAGATGCTTGCAAGTCGTCATTGTTGTGCAAGGAAGTACGATCCGAAGAAAAGACTGGCGTTTGAATTTAATCCTGAAAGATTGCTTCGATCGATTTGAATGGATAGAAAGAGGATTGTTAATTGGTTTGGTTTAACGAAGAAGCTCGTTGTTTAAAACGGTAGATTTCAAATTAACAACGAATCTTAGAATCTTAACGGTGAACCTAATTATCGGTCGTTTAAATCTTTGATCATAGGGAACGAAGCAATATCGCGTCGTATAAATGCTTGTGCAATTTTATGATCTTCTTCTATCGTTGGATTTCTTCTAACGAGTACGATAGACTATACCGGCGATGTTGGATAATTTTATGAAAAGTTCAAGTCTATCGAAGAAGCGAACATGTCCATCTCCTTCCGCAAATTCGAGGTATCTTTAAAATTGAATTCAACTGGCAAAGGGACCGATCGATGTTGAAATAATTTGCATTAAACGAGCTTGCTTTCTTTGGTAAGTAGCGTAAAGCTCCTCTCTTTAGAACGAAGGAGACGAATTAAAATTCCATTCTGTTCAACTTCCAAGTCCCTTCTTCCGATGCTCTTTTCTCTTTTTCACGCAGCGGATCGTTGTATTCCGAGAGACTTGTACATTTCTCCGACTCGATTTGTCTTAAAGTTTCTCTGCTTTGTTAAAGAAAAAAGAAAAAAAAAAAAGAGAAACGAAAAAATAAAAAACTTCCAGTAGTCACAATCGCTTTAAAAAAATAAAATTCGTCGCTAACCGTCGTTACGAATTACGTACCTGCATCGCGAGAAATTAACATCTCGATTAATTCCTCGATTTCCAACAAACTGCCCTTTTATCTCGTCACCGATAATGACCCGATAATATCATTTCTGTCGTTTGAACAACCTTCGTTTGGAAGCCCGTCAAACGTGATTTTCGATCGTCGTCGCGAGAGCAGCGAAAATTCGCGCGCGATCACCGAACTCGTGACGCGTAAACGTCGCGCGGGGATTAATCCGCGAGATCGAAATTTCGATTCGTGCGAAGGGGAGCAAAGGGGAGCGAAGGTTTCAATTCTCCGTGTGCCCCGGCCATTGAAAAATCATTACGAAGCTTTATCGTGGGAGCATGTGGTACGCGTGATCGATGAAATTAGCGGCTCGGTACTGAAATTCGTTTTGCATCGAAAGCGGCGTAATGGTGTGTCGGCGCGAGTCCATTCGCAACGTTACAGCGTTTCAATATATTATAATTTTACGACGGCGAGAAGCTGAAGATTCGATTAAAACGCGTCGTGATACGTTTTAACGGGGATCATCGACGACGAGCGACGTATGTAGGTATAATGGATTTGACTGGCGGATGACAGAGCGATGATAAAATTGCGAGAACGTTCGTTACTCGGCGATCGTTCGAATCTATAAATATCCTCAAATTTTTCATCGAACCGAATGCTCATCGACCGTGTATAATTTGCGATCGATCGACGGTGGCTCTCTTTCTACGCGCGAATTTTTCACCGAATTTCTTTTTCGTTGTTAATTACCCGGCGAGAAAGGGGACCGTTCAAAATACCTATACGTACGCGTGTGTACGTATATGTACGTTTTTTTTTTCGTGTTTCATTTCTCTCCGGATTCATCCACGGTCCAAATGTTTCGAATCCAACGTATGACGTTTCGATTAGTCGTGCTCTGTTATCGAGCTTTCGATGAGTTTCGCTTTTCTAGAGATTAATTACCCCGCAGAACGTTTTAGTTTTGATTAACGATAGAAGCGCGATTCCACTAAGGCGTCTCATCTTTGTTGCCATACTTACGTGGATTTGAGAATGTTTCTAGATGGAAAATATATATTTTATTTTATTATTTATTATTACTCAGTCCGTGCCTTTTCGGCTTTGGACGAGCTTTCGGTTTTACAATTCGTTTGCCTCGCACGCTTACAATTTGTCAGTCTTACAATGTTTTACAATGTATTACCTCATTGCCTCTTCCCTTATGACTATCTAATCTTCTTTATCTATCTCTCTATTCTTATATCTACCTCTTATCTTATATATTCTATTATCTTACACTCTATTCTATATTCTATTTCCTACCACTGTTACGACTTTTGTGCTTTCGCTTCCTTGCTGCGCTTCCTTATTGTCGTTCCTCCCCACCTTGTATTGCACTTCTCTTTTCCATTATAGTCTTTAGTTCCATCAGTCCTTCTCCCGTCTCATTTAGTAGAAAAAAAAAAAAATATATATATATATATATATATTTATTTATTTATTTATTTGTTTGTATATGTTTAAGGTAGATGCAACGGTCAGTCGATCGTTCATATTGTAAGACGGATGGAACGATTAAACCGTATCTTTGTTATGCGACTGAATTAACAACGTTGGCAATTGATCGATGGCTGTGCCATCGTTGTTCTATCAGACTTTGCTCGCAGTCGTTCGCGACGACAGAAATACTTAATTTCCTTAAAAGCTTCGCCACTGTTCCATGCTCGATATACACGATCTTTGAAATAAGGCAAGTTATTTACGTAACAAACGTTACTATATTTACGTTTGGTTCTAGGTCAATTTTCTCCAAGATCGAACGCAAAAGGCGGAGGCAATTTACGCGACAAATGGTTTATTCTTCGCTCGTGTTATTGCACGAGTCTACGAGAGCTCTATCTGACGAAAAAGCACGCGATTTTTTAGCTCTAAGATATCTTTGATCAATTCCACGAATTTGAAGAGCAATTTGTTTGCAGAAGAATTTGAATAGCCTGCTTTTTCTTTTTCTTCTCCGTATGGCAACGTTGTGGAATACGTAGATTTTTAAATATTAGCTTCGTCGTTGGAAATTTGGAAGTTTCAGTGTATCAAGATATTTATGAAATAATTTTTGCATGCTCGAAAGTTTAAAAGGTTCAACAAATTTGTAAAATGGAAGCCTCGGAATGGCTGAAATTATCTAGATTCAAGGGTTTTGATAATTCAGAGTTCTCCGCTAACGTTTGATTCAGGAAACGAAGAATTCAGGAAATTTATCAAATTTTCAGGCAAGAAAAAAACCTGAAACGTTTACATGCGAGAATCCGAATAATTTAATTCTGCGTTGATGGTTAATATCGGTCTGCTACCGCGTTATACTTCTGGCTGCTTGGTGGAAGGTGTTTTGCTTGTATCGAAGTAGCGATTTCACCGATGAAGGTAGGACGTTTACGGAGAATTCCTGAATTTTGCGTACGTCCCGCTCAAACGTACTACGTAGAACATACACGTATGCAATGCAGAGGTATTGTACACGTCCTTTCATTCAGGAAACTAATCTACGATTCCATAGTCTCTATCTGAATTCCGATGTTACAGTAGCCTTACAATGCCATCATCTTCCCTCGGAAAATCGGAAATCTTGATTAGAATTTGCGGTCGTTAAATATCGCGAACGCTCGTTGAGTAGCAAACGTATCTAAGTCTTCGCAGAAGTAGCGAGCCTTCTATACTTTACGATCGTTCAGTCGACTGTTTAAACCTTTTTCCGAGAGGAATCGAAGAGCAAAACCTCGCTCGGATCTTCCGTTTAATTTCGAAACAGGCTGCCGTTCTCGTCAATTTACAACTTACGCGTGGAGAAAGTAATCGCGTATGTTTCATAACAATTTCTTATCCCGAGAACCCTAAAAACTCTCCGCTTGCAATGACTCGACGCCAATCCACTCCGCGGAACGTTCACCTCTAATCTCGTTCAACAACTAAGGAAGAAAAAATACCTAACTTTCATCGACAAAATCTCCCGTGCAAGCAACCACTCGCAATCCCACGCGCAAGAAATCAAACTCAAAAGGATCCAACCCCTGCACAGGTCTCTCTCTCTCTCTTTCTCTCTCTCTCTGTCTCTCTCTCGTGCTGTGTTTCGTCGAGATTGCCCAAGCCGCAAGATGGTGTGTCGATGTCGCGAGGCGACAAATGCGCAGTAAACATTGTCCGGGTGTGCTCTTATTCATTGTCAGCCTTTGCTCCGTTATTCGACTGGGCCACGTGTGTGTGTGTGTGTTTCTCTTGGCTAGATATATAAGGTGTCTCAGGGTATAATAGCCAAATTTTATCAGCGTATTCAACGGGTATAATGGAGGGAAAAATATTATACAGAGGTAGGTTGTCTACAGCGAGTATCTAGCGGTCATAGCGTGAAACTGTAGAAGCCTACGCTCACCGTGGCGTAGTCACTCCGCGATGACGGAAACCAAGAAGAGACGATCGGTCCTCGGTGATATCCGGATAGATCGAATAGAAGAGCACCGTACCGTCAGACGTCCCCGGAATTTTGTATCGAGCACGTGTGTAACCGAGTCCCTCCTTGCTACGTTGTACGTCGTAAAATAGATCACCCACGTACACGTAACTCGCAGCTAGTAATTACGTTGATCGTAAAATCCCTGCTCTTAGTAGACAGCGCGCTAACCACGAGTTTAATATTGTTCGTACTTCTTCCGTTGCAACATCCTGATAAATCTTCAAACGACCTACGTTCGTATAACATTCCTTTCTTCGTTATACTCGCCTACAAAATTTGCTTGTTAGACACTGGATCACCCTGTACACGTATACACGTAGTCGTGTGTGGGTGGTAACGATCCCAGGCTGCGCGACGCAGGCCCGCGTGCCAAAAGTGCATCGACCTGCTAGCTACAACACCATCTCGCGCTAATATTTTGCCACAATACCGAGGGTCGAGTTGTAAAGCATCCCGATTCCATTCGGTAAAGCGTCGACGAAATTCGACCGGGCATCGGCTTCCTCGATGCCAACCGACGTTCCGCGAGCTACGCTTTACGGACAGGCATAATCTGCATGAAATAGACGACGAGTCTCGGTATTAGACACGAGTCGAAGGGTCACGAGAGCCTGGCTGAGAAGACGCGGAGACGTGTATTTGGCAGTTTGCAGGGACGAGCGAGAGAACTCTCCGGCGACAGATACTCCGAGTGTTTGCACACTGGCCGAGGAAACCGTTTTTTGGAGACGAGTACGGCTGGTTGGAAGAGGGTCTGACGCGGTTGACACGTGGAAGACGTTGTTTAGGTTTCGGGCAAGCACGAACGACGGCAACTTAGGCAAGGGATTATAATCGAAGGAATATGTTTTCTCGTTGGAGCATTTTGTTGGACATTCCTTATTCTTGTTGTTTCTGCATGGGGTTGAGCGAGAGTGGTTAATGGTTGGCTAAGGGACGTGAGAATACGCGTGTAAGGATTAGACGCGTAAATTCGATCGCGCGATAACAAACACGATTGCGAGAAGGAGTACGATGGCGATAGGAGTCGTGGAATGGATGGGTTGATTCGATATCGAGTTGATGGGGGTTGATTGATCGCGCGGAGACGACATTTAGAAAGGGAAAATTTCGTTGCGAAGAGATATAACGGTTCGTCGTGGGATAAATTCTACGGCGACGAATCGGTACCGATGATTTATGGAACTAATTTTAATTCAACTTTCAACGCATTTAGAAAACACGCGCGTATTGCGTGCATCTCGAATTGTATCCATAAATCCGTGTGCACGCGTGTTTCTCAATTGCAAAGATCGATAACAGCGGCTTAATAATACGGTTGAGCGAACGCAGCACGACATAAATAAGAGAGAAACTTTTGCTTATAAATCTTGGAAAGCAACGAGACGTTCTAACAGTTTCTAAGTAAGATTTCCAAACTTAGCGCAACCTCGCGTTTACCCGCCCTGTAATACCAAGCGGATGCGAAGAAGAATAAGAGAGGAAAAATACCGTCCGTTTATAATGCTTTGCAATTTCTCTGATAGATGACTGCCATCGATTAAAAGCACGTTCTGTCCAATTAGCGAAGGAAAACAAGGCAATTAAATAGCGAAACAAATACGAGGTTCTCGCGTACCGAAAACTGCTAAAGCAAGCTAGACGAGCAAACACCGTTGCGATTCCTGCGAGGTTTCAGTTACAAGAGACGTATCGTTGGTTGAAGCGAGAGTGGACGAAAGGGAAGGAATATTTGCTCTTGTCCCCATGGTCCGGCGGAGACGCGCCATAAAACTGTCCCTGTGGCTTGAGTCTGTGAGCTGAGCGGCGATGGTCGGCCAAGCTTGCGGTACAATTGTCTTTGCTTACTCACGGGTCAAGTATTTTTCGGCAGTAACCCATGAACGTGGTCTGGTATTTCTCCGCCTTTCTCTGCGAGCCAGCGTCTGCTACGAAAGCGAACGTTACTTTCACCTTGGCAAGAAATCCCAGGAATCTTGGAAGGTACGAGTGACCACAAAATAATAGAGCTTTATCGTGGATGAGACATAGATTCTCCCTTATCCTTCTTTCGTAGGAAAAATAGCTGGAACGGTGGTTGAATATCCTCGTAGATTGCCTCTTGGAACGGATATAAGAAGAACGTTTGGAAGCTTCTTAATTTTTTCAACGAAAAGCCGGAGAATCGTTATTAATATACGCGTGAATTTTCGTTTTAATTTTGTGCCAAGCTACTTTTAATATTATAAGCTCTCTCGCTCGTTGAAGTAAGAGCGAGATCGGGTTAAGGAGGTCTCGCGCGTAACGCGTATCTTTGCTACATGCAACTAAATTTTCACTCGACGCCAAATCAATCCTCGACTCGCTATCTCGGCATAAACATTGTCCAATTTGCCACGAATCTTCCGTGCTAATTTTCTCTTTCGTACTCGCTCAAAATTACGATATTACTCTCGTAATTGGGATTCATTGTCGATCGAATGTACATTCCCAGAAACAAACAACGAATAATTGATCAACCGACGAACCTACGGCCCGTGATAGTTCTACCACGAAGCACTGGTAAACAAGTGTATTTCATATGTCGGGGCGTAATCAGCTTGAAATTATTAGCCGGTATAACGGAACAGGGAATCTGGTGCCGATTATACGGATAAAATAGAAAAGAACAGCGTGACGCGGCGAGAAATGAAAAGTGAATTTCGTGAATGTGCGCGAATGAAAAGTAATGGAAACGTGCAACAACGAGATCCACGCTGAGTTATGAGATTAAGGTTTCGAGGATGGTATTTGTATTTCGTAGAAACGGGCGCAAAATGGCAACGTATTGCGACGATCAAAGGTGTCCGCGTGGCTCGGTTGGAAAAATTAGCTTTCGTTGTCGAAAAATCGTAAAAGAGTTTTATCGTGCTATAAAAGTGATAACAATCAACTTCGATAATGGAGCCGCGAGTCTCTAATGGTCGACGTGCTAATTCGCGCACAGAGCGAGCAACCGTTGAAAGGGCGAAGGGAATGGAAGAGAGAAGCTGGGGCTTTAGTTGCGGTTTCCTCGTGTTCTCGGCCATTTTTACGCATATAGAGGCAACAAATAAAGTCCGTTAAACGAGGCATAATTTCACGTAATCCCGTTTGCATGAACAAAAAAGCTACGCCGAGCGAATGAAACGGGCCTTTATGGGGAACCGGTGGGAAGTATTCGGTCGCACGAATTGTTTGTTTAGCAGTATTCCTACCGATTTCCATTTTTTCCCCTTCATGTATCTCTGTTTTTTTTTTTTTTTATTTTCCTCCTCTTAATTTCTTTCATTTAAATTTGCACATGTTACGTGATACAGAATAAATAACTCGCGTTATCGTGAAAATCGTAAAAATTCCCGATAACCGAGCGATCGAATTTTAATGGTTGGACGACGACGCGAAATCAAAGGGAGGAACAAAGTGTAATGTTATTTTCAGGGAGTATTAAAGAACAGCGCGAAGCTTCGAAAGATTCGAAAGTTTCGAGACAAAGTGGAATTCTTTGAGAATTTTTTCACGTTTGACAAAGCGTTTTTGTATTTTTTTTTTTCCTTTTCGCGAATTATCGCGTGGTCGACGAACGTTAATGCGGATGATTTTAATTTATGACATGTCGCGACGTAATTAACGTGTTTTAATAAACGCATCCGTCCTCGATGTTAACGAGCTTTCCCGCGATCACACGATGTTTTCGATTCACTGACCGTACAACTCGAGCTCATAAAAATCGAGTCAAAATATCGATACGCCGTGCGTCGATATCCATAAACGAATAAGCTCGTAAACTGCTCCAAGGGCTGATTTTTAGTGCAACAATACAGTAGACCGTGGCAACGATTCTCGCCGCAACACGACGCGTTACGAAAGCTTCGGATCCAAATTCGTTTCGATGATTTTTCATAAGACGTACGAACCGATATTAGAATTTCGTTCTTTGCTGCGATTCTTTAGGACGAGATAGAAAGCGCGTTACGACACTGCGAATCCCAAAAAATTATTTATTTTCCATCGTTGTTTAGTCTCGATCTTGAATAACCGTGGAATTTATCGGCAACTATCCAGGATATTTTTCGCTCGTAATGCTTTCATAGAACGCGATCACTTTCGTTAAAATTCCTCTAAAAATCAAGGTTTCTGGGTCGACGGGATCATTACGCTCGCGAGAATTAATTAACCTCTCCGTATCTCTATTTTGAGTTGGACGCGGTAAAGAAGGGGAGAACGTTGTTGGAAGGACGGTTTCGAAATGCATTTTTAACACCGAGCGCGCATCAGACGCGAAACATATTTTATCTTAAAGAAATCTTCAGCCTCGATGTTTAAAACCGTTGCGTAAACTTCGACGTAAAGACATCGGACAAATTTTAAGACCGAGGTAGTTTTATAATATCGTCGTTACAGAAAATAAAGAAGTTGTTGGGAAAAAGATAATAGAAACGAGTATTAGGTGCTCGAACAACTAAATCTTTCGGAATGATTAAAATTGCGCGAGTTTCATCGACCGAAGAACGTTCGACGATGCGAATGGCTTGGATAACATTGCCATAGAAATATAGCACGTAAACGCAACGTTGTAATACTTTGCAAAAATTTAACGTTAACGCGTAATATATTTCAGTTTGTCGCGGCTCTCGAAACAAAGTGTATAAATTTTGCGCGACAGTCGACGCGTTGAAAGTTAAACGGGAGCGCGCGATTCGCGCACGCGCGATGGATCAGCATTTTCAGCATCCTCTTCTCGATATTGGATCCGCTGAAATCGCGAAGATGCGCGATCGAAAATAGCCAATGGAAGCGAATCTGCGAGAAAAACGGAATGTCGATGCAGGAGAAGGGGAAAAGGTGAAGAGCATGATTCTGCATCGAAAGCAATCTAGAGTGGCGCACGTGCACAAAGAACGGAACAATGCAACAAGGTAAAGGGAGCTAAAAGCGGGATCGAACGAGGTCGATCGGCGTACTCGAAGAAGACGAGAGAAACGCGAGAAACAATCGCCAAATTCAGATGCGAAAATGAAACAAAAGACGCTACGTTTCTCGTGGGTAATGCATGTGATGCGGCCAGGCGGAGGAAATGGCCAGGGTGAAAGAGGAACGAACGCCTGCGCGGTGATGGACACGTTCTAATACCAATAAAAGGTTCGATGCCCAGTCGCACATATTTTAATTTTCCGAGACACGAGAACTAGCACACCGATTTTAGGGAAAGTGGCGAATTAAAATTAAACGGTATTCGGCGATTACACGAGAGTTTGAACAGAGGTTCGAGCAGAGTGGAGCGTGGTTTATCAGGGGTAAATCAGATTTTCGCACTATAATTGAAATTACAAAGGAAATTACGAATTAAGAGGAAAGAACGAGGACGTGGAGGGGACGCGAGAGTTTCATTTTAGCGGTTGAAGCGTAATTGTAGAAGGATAAGTAATTTCGCGAGGCAGAGAAGATCTTTCCGTAGGAACAACTGTTTCGGATGAAGTCATTTGGTAGATTAAATGGTTCGTTCTTTTCAATTTACTCGCGTCCGAGATACTAAGAAAGAAATGCTTCAGTTCCCTGCGGTTCTCGCCAAACTGTATGTTCGTAGCGTCAGACTTTTACAAGTTTATTCGCGATATTATCGGAAACACTTTTGAAGATCGTCGCTACGTATACGTAGATCGTTTGGCTCGTTTTAAGACGAAATTAACGGCGGTTTAACGGGAGACTATTTGACGTCGTTTTAAACGAAAGTTAACGAAATCTCGAATCGGATAAGAACACCAGGAGACTCTGAAACCTCGAAGAACAACGAACTATCAATTGTACGTTCGCCACTTTGTCCTCCGGTCACAATCACGATCTAGCGCGAACTGAAGTTATACATGCACAAGCTAATAAAATTATAATATCGTCGCGATAAAATACGGAGAATTCGAAGAAAGATGGTTGCGCGGAAAGTTAACGAACAAGTTGTAGGTAGATATGTATGCAAATTCACATCTTTAGAGACACTAACAAAGAAGCGAAATTTGAACGAAAATATCTCTTATATTCTAGACGTTGTAACACGGTTTTACCTCGGTTCTAGTACTTTATATATCGTCACGCTGCCGTTCGACGCCTATCTATTTTAGCATATTTATAACGAACATAAATCTATAAAAACCTTCGGTCCGGTTCGTTAAATATAATTAACTCCGAAACATAAAATGTGGAACGATTAATAATTAAACACTACGACGAATAATTAAGGGAATACTTAATCCTTGTCTTATTTGCAACAGTTACCAACCCACCGTAACATTTCATCTCGCGCGTTACTTTTAAGAAACACAAGAATCCTTTCTACCGAAATTTTCCGTGGCTTTAATCCACGAACGTGTAACAGCCCCATAAAAGAAACTTCTTCCCACGGTGCGAGATATTTCCCTTTCGTATAACCCGTGAAGTCTCTATCCCCGTCCTCTTGAACTTACATTTTTCGTTCTTGGTCTCGGCTCTTAGCTCGGACTGGGTCGAAGTTGGCCCCGAGGAGAGGATTAATTACCACGCGCCACAAAGGCATAATAATACGAAAGTAATTCGGAGTTGGTGTTTAGTAGGGCGGCATAAAGTGCTGCGAGTTGCCTTCTCTCCTAGTAATTGCTTCTCCTTCCTGAATTAATGGAGTTGTGGATGCGAACTAGGTAATTACTTGCCCTTATACGGTTAACCAGGGGGTCGTGCGTTACCGGCAACAATTATTTCATACGGGCGCCAACTATCTATCACTTAAATGACGAGCACCTCTTGTCTGACGCCAAAGCGTAATTCGTCCTTGTGGCCGATCGTCTCGTGGACGCTCGTTAATCAACTAAATAACGTTCGAACGTCTTCCGGTTGCGTATTACGATTTATGGCTGTTTGACTGTTCCGTCTGGCCTGGTGTGCATTTATTAGGTTAGCCTGCTTTACGGGCCCAGGGGTCGTCTTACGTTGCCTCCGTCACCCTGTGTAATTGTTAATGCATCCTCCAGAGAGGCGACCATGCTCGAAAATTGCAATTTTATTGATTTTCTGATTTTGCTGTCACACAGCGGTCGAAAGTATATAGTTCGATATAATTTACTAGAGCAGTACACGGTGGTATTTGAAGCCTTATCGCGGGCAATTTTTACGAATATTATATCGCGTGCGTTATGGAAACCTTTATGAAATTTCATCGACTACAGCGAGACTATCGCGATTATATATTGATCAAGTTTGAAAGAAATCCGAGAACGTTTATAAAAGTTGCAAGATATTTCTCGCAAGTATATATTTTATTATAGATCCTCTTAGCGTCGAATGCTTTCTTCTTTCTTTCTTCGTGCTGTTTGACGGTGGCGCAAAATCGAATAAATGACATTGCGACGAAAAACTACGAGGGTCTCCTATCTTACCTGTACTCCTAACGAATTTTAATTCCGTTTCATTCCCTCGATCGCGTCTCGAGTTCGACAGTTTCGCTTATTGGAACTTGCTAAAAATTTACTAGTACCAGTTAGAAGATGCGATGTTCTCGCTCGACGCGCATTTACCGAACAAAAAATTAAATACTCGACGGCATTCTTTCGGTTACAATAGCATCCGAGTTCGTTATTCTCCTTTGTAAGATCCTTTTTACGAGCCCGTGTCGGGCCCCTTTTACGGCAGCAAAGGAATAATATGTAGCAAAGGAAGCATTTTACAACGCTTTCGTCCTTATTTTTTTACGGTTTTTCTGTCTTGTGTCTTCAATTTTCCTTTTTACGGGAGGGAAGCACCCGTCGAAGCGATGATGAATAATGCGGCAAGTTTATGGAAGTAGTTGGAAATTTTAATCGTCTTCGTGCGCCGTGCAATTTCTTTCTTTACAATTCGACGATTGAGAACGACGCGACGATGCAGCGTTTTAGGATCCTTTTCGTTGGAGAAAATTCCGAGATGCCTCGAGGCTTCTCTTGCGTCTCAATCTACGTAATATTTATCCTGAGCCGTCCGTTATATCTTGATAGTTCTCCATCCAAATTCGGCAAGCTAGCTTGCAGATATCTTTGATCTTTCGGAAATCCCTCCCGAAGATAGTTGTAGATTATTAGTTTCCATAGTGGTAGGTAATATCTGACTTAAATATACGCGTCTTTCCGTAATGTAAATATTAACCATCCTATTAACCGAGAAAGACGACTTAAAACATCGCTCGAATCGTCAGTATGTCGGAGCTAATAATTCCATTGTCCGGATATTTTTTATATTTGGAACATGCGATTTCGTTTAGATCAAAAACAAACGTTCTATACGTTGTATTTAAATTTATATTTACTAGAACTATTTACTAGAGCTAATTAGAGCCGATTCGCCTTTATTGATCTTTCGTTTCACGATTAAAGAACTTTATCGTTTACGATCCAACTTTTACCTTAGAGTCAGAGAGAAGAACAGAAATCGACGTTACGCGGTGGCACCGATTTACGCTATAATCTATACGAAGAAAAGAATCGGTTGGAAAGGAAAAGTTGATACTTTTAGAGTTTACGTTTTGAACGTTTACGGACGTTCTCGAGAAGTTTTCGTTTTCTGGCGAACGCGCTCATTTCTGCTTATATTTCGAGAAAACTTCTGCCACGACTAAACACAAAGAAATTTAAGAAACGAATCTTTCTTGTTTCTTGAACGATTATCTCGACGTGATAAATTTTCACTTGGCAATTTTAACGTAGATATATCGGACTTTTTCTCGCTTATCGTGCCAACGATCGATACGTCGTTTGAAGTATAACGACGCTCAATTACTAAGTGCAATTATCGCGAGATGAATATCGGTATTGTCTACCGAAACGTTCAACTAATTAGAAACGTAATTAACAATTAAAATTCGCGTACCGATATTACTTATCAACCGGCTGGATGCATACTATTACAGACGTTAACGCGTGAATTTATTCGCGGATAATCGATCGTTAGCGTTTTATTGCGCGTGCAGATAATAGAAAGTTCGCTTAATGCGAGTACCGATATTCGAAAGTGTCTTCAATCACATTCGGATAATCGAGATTTCCCATCGGTGGTACTGTTTCCGCTCGAATTTCTAACGCAATCGTCGAAACAATCGTTGCAATACATTTCGCAACGTCGTTGCATTTTGCGTCGAAACTTAATGGCCGCGTCTACATCGAACACTAAACATATTACTTAACGATAGAAAGTTATCCCGACGAATCGGCTTAATCGGATCAGTTTATCGAACGATCGCTGCCAGCAACGATCCTATATTTTCCACTGTAAGTTTTCATTATTCTTGTACATTTATCGATCCCGATACAAGTTGAAAATAATTTGCTACAGAGATGTTAGAAAAATTCTTTTACGGATCGGAACACTGTTCTACCTAATAAATATTATCGACAGTATTATTATACATTGTATATACTACAAGTGCATAAAGAATTTCGTTGCAATAAATAGAGTTCCATCGTATCCTTCTTATCCTTATTACGATAGCAACTTATGCGCGACGAATCATCCGACTTTGTAGCAGTTTCTCGATTCGATTCCACGAACACACGGGACGAAACACGCCGGACACAGCGTTAGAAACGGAAATTCTCTTGTCGGTAGGTTTTCGAGATTCGAATTGGCTTCGATCGCCGCGATTGTCTGTCGTGCGATGTGTCGATCGGTGGATAGGTTTTCCGTAATTCTGTAAATCCGGCGACGTTGGTAGTTCGTAAGTCGGACAGAATTAGCGCAGATGGTTTGGAAGTAGTCCAATTGCGGCGTTACGGGCAGAAGGAGAAGGGAAACGTTTCCATGGGAAGTTGTAAAGCTTTCCTCGAATGCTACAAGGGTGGAACGCGACCATCAAAAGTCCCGAGGAACGTTGTCGCTCGAGGAAATGCGAATTGCGTTACTCGCAAAGCGATCCTGTCCTTTCGATCGTTAAATTTCCAAGTTCGTTGTTCCAGCTTGCATAAACCGAACACAAATACCTATTTCGACGATCGAATCGATCCGATTACGAAGCATCTCGCTGCTTTTTCATCGTGCGACGGGTCTTGCCGCGAGTTTCGCTCGAGTGTCTCGAAGTGTTATAACGCGGCGATCTCTAGTTTCCGTTGAAGATCGAAGCGGACGAGATCTGGAATGGTGAATTAATAACGTTGGAAAGTGGCGTGAAACAAGAGGCGCGGTATTAATAATCGAGAGGTAAGATCAAAAGGGAAGTTTTTATTGAACTTGGTGCTCGATTGGATTTAAAATCGATATCGGGGCACGGGTTATAGTTTTATTAAATTTTTCCAAGCCCGTCGTGTTACAATGATCGCAATATTTAACGACACGCCGCTGCAAAGGGACTTTTATTTAATCTTTATTCTCCCCTGGCGAGAAAAAAATATCGCGTGTTCCCTTTGGATGAGTTTAATGATCGAACGCGTGGCTGAAATTGAAATTGCGCGCGTGCAGGGGAAAGGGGCTCGGCAAAGCACGTGTGTCCTCTGTTTTAACGGTTCTATCACACCTCTAAATTTATTTCGACAATGAGAGAATAAAAGCTTGGGGAAACGCTAGTTTTAATGTTATTTATTTAGGTTCCATTATAAACCGTGGTAAATTAAAGCGATTCGTTGCGACAAATGGAAGAAGGAAATTTTAATTATATAAAATCAGGGTCGATTAAATTGCTGTTATATATTTATATATATATATAAATAGATGTACAGAGCTTTTGGAAAAGGTTTGCATACATTTGAATATTTTTAAATATAAATTTCAGTTCGTGAAGCAAACTATTATGGAATGTAGCATTGAGAAATGCTTATCCGCTAACGTGCACTTAGTTTAACGTATGTTAATAATCAACTACGTTATGGACGTATTTGCTCTGAATTCCGTATTATCGAGTAATCAGTGGATCATTATTGCATCACCATAATTACGAGAGCGCGTCAAAATATTCGCGACTATGTCGATACTTTGCATTTGACAGTCGAAATCAGGACGTATCTCCGCATCGAATATCGTAGAATTACGTCGAATATGCCCCTTTGATCGCTTTAACTTTTTTTATTCTAATACAAATACATACAGAATTATTGAATATTTAATATTTCGATCGTTCTTCAACAGTCCATTGAAACTTCCGAAAATCGTTTTCGGTTTTTACCTTACTCTGTCAAAACTCTTAATGGACGACGCCCAAAGCGTCAAATAAAATCAGCGAATTATCATTATGGAAACGTGCATCGGTTTATGAATCTTTGATGAGTTACCATAATTTCTAGGCGAGCGACGAAACATTCGAATGTTTCGGTTCGTTTTTATCGCGTCGCTAATAAATGCCACGCGCAACGTTGAATAGCATCTAGAGAAAGAATAATTTCGAAATAAAGGCACGTACACTCGGACGTTATCGTCTGAAATAACGAGTTAAAGAATTATTTCATTTCGTCTCGTTGCGGAAGAAGGCTGATATCGTTTGCGAGGAGGGTGTGCCTTTTTGGACGATATACGCGAGAAAAGTTTCGTTTATCGTCAGGATTCGTCGTAATTAGACTTTTGATTTTTATGCAAGTTCGCGCTTTTGAGGAAATAATCGAAAGATTGCGCATTCCATAGAAAATTGTTTTATCCAGCAGGTATTATAGAAAGCTCTATGCCTTGGCTATTTTATACTTTTCTCGCGTTACGTGCACTTTACGCTACTTTGCGCTTTCAGATTTCACGCGAATCCTTAAGAATCCGCAGTCCAATCATAATAGAGCGACAATGCGCAGTCAAATAATCGTGTCGTTTCGTTCGTGTACTTACCATCTTACCGCTCGAGCTCGAAATAGTCGCGCAATTTCGTTCGCCAGATTTACCGACGTTGGATATTTCCAAAAAAAACTCAACGAGTCTACGAACTTTCTTTATGAAGTTCCTGATTAACGTTACCAAGTTCCGAAGTAATCAAGTCACGCGTTACATGTCCCGTAGTTCCTCTAAGTAGCTCTAAATTATCCCGAAGCATTTTGGACACCGTGTTAGCTTGTGAGTAATTGTCGCAAGAAATTCTTGCTTTCTACTTGAACGTTCACGATTCTCTAGAAGCTTTCACGTACTCGTTCTCGGCATTCGTCGTCATTTTCTGTTTCGTAATTTGCGAAACCTTGATCGTTTTTTGCTAATTACGCGTAGCACGCGAAAAATCCTAACTACGTAAGCGAAATCGTTGCTGTTTTTCATAAAATGGTATTTTGCGTTTATTAATACGGACAGGCTCGTTCTATTTTTCGATGTTGCGCAAGTTTCGTGTTTCACGCTGTGACTTGATATTTTAATGGAGAACGAAATTACAACTTGATTAATTAGATATGCAATTAAATTAATTACGAAACAAAGCACGAGTACCTTGCATTGCCAAAATTATCGGCTTATAGCGTTACGATTGTTATCGTTAGTGCACCACGTGATGCTCTTTGTTTATCTATACATATTGGTATTTTTCGTTCGTTCTTAATTACATTCTACGATCTGTGAAAATATAAGAAACACGACGTCATTCTGTCGACGATCAAGAAAATAGACAATTTCTAAATTATACGTCATACATACGGTGTAAATTAATTTTGTACGAACTCGTTGAAATTTTCTCGCTCCAATCGCGTGTTCGATAACTCGTCTGACTACATTGACTCGATATTACGTATACGATATTACTGTACTAATATTAATGCGAGTGTGAAACAATCAGTTCGCATCGTATAATTATCCATGCCGACCCGAATTTTATAATCTGAAACTTCGTTCGAAGAGCTCATCGAACAAAAAGGTTTAAAAGATTTAACACCGATGCTTCGGTGATTTTCTAAAAATTCGTGATAACTGAACCGTGAATGAATAAGGTGAAAAAGCGTCGAGTCGAGGACTTTTCGTTCGCTTTTCTTCTCTGTAACTAATCTTCTTTGGCAAAAATCGAGGCCAATGAAAAAAACTTCTTGCCGATCCTCTCCTCTGGAAGTAATTTCTTTGGCAAAGAATAGCATTGTAATGTCATTTGAAAATGAAAACAAGGGAATAACTAATTGATGGTAGGTAGTTGTGTAATTTAACTCGTCTCTCGATAAACCCGAACATTCGCGCTTCACGAAGTTAAACGAAGAATAATGGCGCAAATGTCGAAAATCGATCGCAGAACCAAAGATGTAGACTCACGCATTTTAATCGTTATAGTTTTACGATCGGCGGCTTAAATTGTTATCTGGCTTAACAGCATGAAATTCCTTTTATCTTTTATCATCTACGCTCGTAATCTCTTTTTATATACATTTTATGTCGTTTTTATGCGCCAAGTAAAAATGTAGATTCAATTTCATATATTCACGAGTACGGAACATTCAATGCCTAACTATTACTTTTACATATATCCTTCGGGCGGTTTAAATAGAAGCTGCTTGTGCAACGAATTTTCATTTGTATGCGTAATTTTCTATATTACAACATTGAGAATGCCTTCAAAATTGAATTCAGCGAAGCAAACTTTTTAGCGATTGTTATTTGTATGAAAAATCGTAATGCTTGAATAAAAAATGCGAGGAAGGGCAATAATCAGAATAAGAAGGAGGGAAATAACGAATTTAATTCTCAATTACTTTAATTAGATTCCTATGTGGCGTTAATTTCGATAAATTTTTGCGGAAAAGACCGCTCCGATTCTTTGCCGAAAATTATAAAAAAATTCACTGAATGGGATAATGAAAGAATTTTTATCATAGAAGGATTTTCATGCGGAGTTGAATGGCAAAAATGAGGACTCTCGCGTATGATAACAATACGTAGTCCGCGGTCGAAGGAATAGCCTGATTCGTCGATAGCAATGGCTTTGAAATCTTCGTTTTTAAACACCCGAAAAATCGAAGTGGAATATTGAATATACGTCGCGGCCGGTTGGAACGTTTTTGTACCACCGGAGAATTATGAGAACGCCTCTTTGAATTTTTAATCCCGCTGTTTGCAGTTTTATCACTTACGATACACGCTTCGATTTCTATCTCGTATTAAACGTAAAAATTACGTCTACGACGACACCAGAACTACCAGAAACAAATCGATCGAAACCTTGGATATTTCGTCCAAAATACGTTTGCAACTACGTCTCTAACACAAAAGTTTCCAGCTTTTAATTATTTATGCTTGGAATGCTCGATCCCTAAGCGGTAAATTTCACGATACGTAGAACGAACGCTATTACGTTCGGTAAGGTCAGACGGATGAGGAAAAAAGTCAAACAAGAATTCCCATGTCGTGAAACTCGGGAGACATGAAGTTTCAAAAAAAAAAAAAAGAAAAAAAAAAGAAAAGAAAGGAGAGAAAAAAGATGGAGAACTCGCCGGTGCGTAAAACGACAATAGAGATACGAGCAAAGTGGAGGATTTGTACGATACTGGGCGCCCCCAGGTATTTTTAGACGTTCGTCAAATAGTCGAGGCTCGCGGTGGCTTATTTCAAGCGACGTATTCCCGTCGATCGCGTTCGTCGTCCCCTTTTTGCCAGGCGTCACGCTCAAACGTGATTTCGACTGCTTCCGGCTCATTAAACCCGGCCTGTGATAACGTGTTCGCTGTTATTCGCGTTTACCCGACATGTAACGAAACACAATGGACGCCAGGCAGCGTTTTATCGTTCGCCTGTTACGACCGTCGCTCCCCCTCCCCTCTCCCGTTTTTGTGAAACGTGGCCTGTTCCAAATTTATCGGGATACATCGATGCTGATGATTTATCCAGCGAACTTGGTGAACACGGCGGAAAGAATGAAATTAACGAGCCGAAGTCGCTATGGTTTATCGTGAAATATTGCAACGTTGAATGACGTGTAATTGCAAATCGAAGCAAAAACGCGTTTTCAGTGGAGATTATGGGCTGAATCCCTTGCAGTGACGAAGACTAAAACGCTATTTACTGTTACTGTAGGGAAGAGCAAGAAGAGAAGGCAGGGGAAACAGAAAAGGAGAGGAAGGCAGAGAAAAAAAATAGAAAAGGGGTGGGGGGGGGGGGAAAGAGAAGAAATTGAAAAGAGTAAAAAAAGAAAAAAGGAACGAGAAGATTATAGAAGTAATGGGTAAGAAATAGAAAGAAAGAAAGAAATGGATAAGAGAGGAGAAGAAAGAAAGGAGAAGAAAATCGGTGGGGGATGAAGCAAGGAAAGAAGAAGAAAAAACACAGGGAATGTAAAGAAGGTGGTAGAATGGAGAAAATAGAAAGTACGGAATTCTTGCGAGAGTTGCGCTTATTGAAAAGATATCGACGATTTTACAATTTGCTTTCGGTCGCACAATCGCGGAAGTAGCTTGATATTTAGGGAATTTTAATCGCGATTCCAAATTACAATCTGCAAAACGGATCGCGTTGTATCGATTAAAATATCCGTGTATCGCGCATTAAGCGAGCTGCCGCCGAGAAACCACGATAATTAACATCATAAACGAGGAAGAACGGAAAAGGGAAACGATGGTGGTGTTGCACGCGTTGTTTTCCCAAGTCTGTCTCAAAATTTACTATTATTTATGCGATCTTCTTGCGGTAAACGAGCTTACGGAAGCAAGCAGTCGATATCTTTGCAATCGTACGTCGATCGATCGTGTTCGCGCATTGAAATTAAAAAATTAACAAAAAAAAAAAAAAAAGAGAGAGAAATGGGATTGACCATACTGAAAAAAGAGAAATAATAAAATTCGAATTTCCACCGGTGCTCCTCTACCTTTCGAAGTACACGAAACATGTTCAGAAACTGTGCGAGTTATTATCGTTTATAATTTCGCGGAAATTTTTTACATTTCCTACGTTTCATTTGCTCGCGTGAATATTCGTTTCATCGACCCTTAGCCAAATCCAGCAATCAACGGCGAATTCAGTAACGCGATTTCATCCGCCATACCATAAACTTCATCGAAACCAGACGAGAATCAACGTCTCGTGAAAAGTTAAACAAAAGTCGACGCGACGCAACCACTTTCACGCTGCTCCGATAATTAAATTGAAAATCGTTTTTATAATTAGAATCGCCGGATGTTCGATGGGCACGGCGTTGTCCGTGAATCGTTCCAAAATCAGATAACGATCCGCGTAATAACAGGTCGCGTATGCCGGCCACGTTCCCACAGATATTTTGTAAGCCAATAACAGAAAACCGTACGAATCGCGTCCGGCTCGCACGTTGCAGTTCGTACGAAACGCCATTATTTATTGCAATTGTTGCGTAAACGCGATCCACCGCCGCTTTTCGCTTGTTGTCGTATCGTTTGTTCGTCGTTAGTATAGGCACAACAAAGCGTTTTCTAACTTCTCCTACGTTATACCTGTTCAAATTATACACGGTGTTTCGTACAACCGAAGACGCCGCAGTTCCAAAGTAGTAAAAATAATAAAAATCCTTCGTTAGATAAAATTTAACCACTTGGTACGCGTACACTGCCATTCTCGTACGTTTTAGGACACGTGGATTCTCGTAATAATTTACCAGCCGATAATATCAGCGAAATGACGAGTCAAACGATATTACCGAATATTCGGTCGTTGCTTCGCAGTTTTCCAATCTTACGTTAAATACAATAATTAGATGACTCGCGGTTTCTAAAATTTCGCTTTTCCTCAGTTCGACCGTACAATAGGATCGTGCCGGTCTCGAACAGTTCCGATGGTGGATTATAATAAATTTAATAATTTTGTATGCAAGTAACGGTATATAGGTGCCGGCAGTCATAGTAATTCCATTGGTTATCGCCCTTTACAACTCTCACATGATCGCGCAACGGCCGGTTGATTCATTCAAACGTAACGTTTTAATGGTGCAGGGCCACAATAATCGTAACACGATTGTACGCGAAACGACAGTGAAATAGGTGCGAATTACAAATCGATCAACGATTCCGATTATTCTTGATATTATCGCGTATCCAATGTGGTGTTAGGTTAGAAACTAGCGACGACATGTTTAACCAAAGGATCTCTTTCTTTCGAGACAAAGTAAACGAGTATTTTCATGGACGTTAGAATTCTTTATTCGAAAAAGAATTTATTAAAAAATTTGAAGAAGAAAGAGCGATTCTCGTTCGCTTTGGAGACGAGGTTCGAGATCGTTTAATTTTCCTAATTAATCGAACGGTAATTTTAATAAGCCACGATCGCGCGCGTTTTCCAATCAATCGGCATTTAATCGCGACGTTTTCGCATAATTCAGCCGGTCGAATTTTCGCGAGCGCGATCGCTATCCGAAATGCGGTAATTCCGACAGATTCTCGTTTCAACGCCGACTTGTCCAGAGATTACAGCTTCGATGCGACAGCTAGAAACGCTCGGATCCGATAAAATAAATCCAGCGTGTTGCTCTCCGTGAACAGTCGCACCCGGAAAATTGTTCACTCGCACTTCTCGCGTTTCCAAATTAATCGGCCAGGTGAAACTTCATTTTCCTCGTTTCAGAAACAAAATCTTGTTGATTTCGTCACATTTCATATATATATATTGACCGTATTAACTGCGTTAACTTTGTATTTTTAGAAAAAAAAAAACTCCAAGTAAACGTTTTTGCATTTCACGCTGTCCAAAACTATAAGAGTAACAAAAAGAAGTTTTTGCATAAAAGTTTTATACTTGGCGCGCGATAATCACAAATTGCATACGTTGGTAAAAAGACGTGGTGGAAACTTGGGGAAAAATGTTCCTTCCCTAACGCGTAAGAGCAACAAATTTTAATAAGAAGAAGAGCGGATAACGCGTATAATTTGGATTAAGTTTTTAACTTGGCACAAACGTTTGAAATAAATTAAGAATTACGATTATAATTTCCTTGGGTTTGGGTTAGGTTTTTTACAAGCATGTGTTTGGAGATGGTCTAGAAACAAACACGGTGACGCCGTGTTCTCCAACGAGAATACATCGAAATCTCGATCTATGCTTTCGACCTGGAAAAGAAAAAGAGGAAGCTCGAGATAAGTGAATTTCACAATCGCGATGCAATTGCCCCCAAAAGGAAGTCGTGCGCGTTCCGTTCCCCGTTCTGTTTCATTTTAGAAAAGACGATTTTCCAATGCTCGATATCGAGAACAGTACCACGTATATCGGCCACTTTTATTCTACACAGCGCTTTGGTTGACAGGCTGTTAGCCTTTCACAGCCACGCGTTCATTTCCACGATTCGTTTATACGCACATACATATTTGCATCGTCTATCGTGGCCAAGTCCGTACGATTTCTGATGGTTTTTCTTCACCATGGAAGATCCGTTATTTGGTGAAAAGCTTCCATCAAACGAAGAACGACAATATTTTTCAGTCTGCAGCCGATTACCTGTTACGTATCTAGGCGCATTTTAGAGAAAGTATCGTAATAAAGCGATTTAGAATCTTTCTAACGGTTTTACACGGTGTTGATCGACACCTTGCGAGATCGTAAGAATTTCTTCCAAGGCCGAGTTCGACGCAATTAAACTTGATTTCAAAGATTTACCAGAACCTAATCGTCTTCTTCTTTGGTAACGTCGACGCAAGACGCAACAACGTCTTCAACGACAACTTTAAACTACGAAGTAAATATAATTCGCGCGAAACGAGCGGAGATAACGATTCTCTTAACGTCGCGTTAGTAGTTGAAAATCGATGCGTTTAAAGAATAACGAGAAACTGAATAGTCGCGAAGAATTTAATACTCGGAAGGGTGCTTTAAATTTTATAACGAGACGCCAGACATCTTTATCGGACATTTTATAATGAAACTCGTAAAGATACAATAAACCGTTGAATTTATCCGCAAGCAGACTTTTAATCGGTCTTCTCTCGTCACTCGATAAGTTAAATCGTCACGCTGGCGGTGGCAGAATGCTATATACCATAAAGAAGAGAGTACGAAGCGCGCGGATTAAAGTAGCCACGATTTATGGTGTAGGTGGCTAATCAAATCGTTCTTTACCGGTAGCAGTTCGCGTGTGTTCCATCGTTGGGAAAAATGTCGGCATTGAACGCGTATAATTCATCCGCGTTGTTCGTTTGGCCGTTTATATAAATGCAACGGTGCTCCGTTAACGGCTGGATGTAACGAATCCTCGTTCCCGACTGGCGGCAAATATTGAAACGTATTCGTGGATGATTTATTACCTGTCGGTCGACTGAAACGATGATACCTCTACGTGAATTGTTAATGCTCTGCCATGATCTTCGCGGTGCATATTCTACGTTACGAGACGTCTCTGTTCAGCAACGATGACATAATATGTTCGGTAAACGGTGATAACTGTTCTTAGCTAGGATACTTCTCGAGTAACTGCGTGAAAACCATACTTATCGGGACGTCTGTTTGACAGACGAGAACGCTTTTTTCCTCTTGGCTCTTTCAATTCCTCGTGGAATTGGAAAAGGGATCGGAATATTTAAGTGGCTTCTCTGGTATCTGGCCTTCGTTTTTACATACTTCTATTCTATACACTTGGAAACGTCAATCGATTTTACACGCGGTCCCATCTTTATATTCGATTACGTACGAAGTGAAATTGGGAAGAGCAATTTGTTTCGTGTCTTGGATAATTTCTAAAAGACTGTACGAAAACGTGGATCTAAAGAAAAAAAAAAAAAAAACAAAGACACGCGGGACACGATCGTCTTATTGTCCGGTGTAACGTAATTAAAAAATTCTCCGCATCGATCCATCGATCGCACGCAAGATAATCGTGCAACTGTCTCAAACGACGCGATATAAAAATTCTTTGACGAACGAACGACGAGTTTCTGTAAATGATTCGACTACTGGTACTCTATCGATCGCGTTTTCAATTACGACAATAATTCTCAATGCTTTGTATTTAACAAGATCGTTGCATGAAACAATAATAAATTATTCGCGGTTCCGTTAAAATTGTAAAACAGGATAGAAAGCGTTCTCTGTTCCGCGCGGACGATAAAACGCGAGACGAAGGGACGAGGTAGGAAGGAAAGCGACGTTTAAACGGGGAAAACGGGGATATTCGCAGATTCTTCGCAGTAGCCGCAACAAAGACGAGGGTGGAAAACGCAAGCGTGAAACACCTCGCGTTATTCACGTTCATCAGTCTTTTTAATAGCTTGTCAGTTTCGAGATAACGCGAAATCGTTTTTGTTTGCCATTTATTCGTGCGTCGGGTATAAAGACACCAATTACGGTCATGGCATATCATTTACATGGATTAAAGTCAATTAAGCTAGCGTTAAATTTTTCGAGTGAATTAATCATTTCGATCCGACACCCTTGTTACTAAGTAACTTAACTTCTTATCTCTGTTGCAATTACTCGGCCGTACCATAATTCCAGTATCAAAATTAATTCGGCGGCCTGCGAACGAACCGACGCTACACACGAGCGACGATATTGTTATTTCAAGAGTTTGTAAGAGTTTGTAATAACGTTGGGAATAGTGATTTATGGGGCGCTTTCGTGGCAAAATTTTTATTTCATTAAGTTGTCGCGCAATAAACTTCTTACTTTTTAAACGCCAACCAACGGCGAGTTTGTATTACGATTAGCGAAGATTGCGTCGACCAAAGTAATTTTTACTTTCATAGAAAATTTTCATATCGAAACGAATAACGGTTATCGAGGCTTTCCTTTTTTTCTTTCTTTTTTTTTCGAGAACCACGTTTATCGCGCAACGATCTAATACCGATATTCGAAAGTAGCTAGGCACGTACGTGGTAGAAACGCAATATTCGAAACACGTTCTCGAAATTGTGCCGCTTTCATAAAGTAAGAGGAAGATGCAGCCGCTCTCAGACAATGACAATTGTCAAAAGAAAAGGGGGACCGATCGGAAAAAAGAGTAGGCGGAGAAGAAGGCGTCAATCGATAAGAGTGATAGATTGACGGATGAATCGTGATTGTATAGATTCGAACTGTCGACAAGAAAAAGGAGAGACGACTCGAAGGAGAGAAAAGAGGTTTTTTGAGAAAAATGAGAACGAAGGAACAAGTAGGAGCACGCGCGTGAAAGAATTTACGGATGTGTACGTACGTACGTATGTACGAGCTTGCAAGGAACTGCCACAATGCGCGCGCAATTAATTTCACCGTTTTCTATTCACCCTCATTGCCGTACGGTCGAGTCCAGCCGTAAAGTCCCTGGCTATTTGAGGACTCGCCCCATTTCGAGCCACTTAAAATCGTGGTTCGATCGAAAAGGAATTTATACCCGATCGAAGAATTCTTCTCTTCGATTTACGAACGCGTTATTTCTTCCGACATGGGGATATTTTTCGATTTGCAGGTTCTTGTTTTATCTCGAACGATTCGTTTCGGCACGTTCGATTCGTCGGCGAATTATACGATTTCGTAATAGGGAACGCAATCTTGAATATTCATAGAATATTCGATCGCGTACAAGTGGATATTAGCGAATATTCGACGATTAAATTCCGAGCGTTGGAATGATTTTACATGCTACGATTTGCGTTGAAAGAATATCGATCGAACGATTTATACGACGACGAGTATGAATCGAGTAACGCTTGCTTGGCCAAGACTCGCGAATCGATTTCTCCATGTTTTATTTTATACCGACGAAGCCAACGGTCGAACGAAAAAAGGTTTTTGTCCCATAGCGGGCAAAGATTTGAAATTATCGGTATTTTAACGACATCAATCTGCTTGTCGATTCGCTTCGGACAATAATTTTGAGCACGATTTAACCTTCTTCGTAAACGGATTTGAAAACGTTCTGTGAAATTTAATTTAGAATCGTCAATCGTCCGAACAAACCTCGATGATTTATAACGCGCAGTAGTGATCTCGAACAATGACTAACAAGATTACCTACGTACGTAGTTAAATTGCGCGGAGTATGTTACATTTCGCTTGTCTCGCATAAATCTCGGGGTAATTACGATCATTGATGTTTCCAGCGTTTATATAAATTCTCCTGTATTTATTCGCGATATATACGTATGTATAGTTTACTTCGAATGGAATTATATTATCGCGGTATTGTAGACACCTCCCTGCTCCCTGTAGCACAGACATTGCGCTTCTGTTTTGATTTCTCTTCAAATAACACCGTGACTTTCGAAATAGCTATAAATATCGTTTGCTCCGCTGGAAGTTTCACCAGCGTACACTTCTAAAGTAGAAACTTCAATATTTATCGTTTGAGCTAAGATCGAGCGACGAACCGCGCTATTTAATTGGAAAATTTAGAAAACTTCCGTTTCTTTTTTTTTTGTTTCATTTTTCCATTCGGTGAAATCTCGATGCATAGCTTGTACGAGCTGCAGGATTTGTTCAACTAATTTCAAGCTCTAGTCGCGTGCATTATTTTATACGCGTGTATGGCGAAAAGATCAATTAAAACATTCGTTTTATCCCGTCACAAGATGTTTCGCTAATCGACGAGAGAAAGAAATTGAAAAAGAAAAGAAAATAGAGAAGAATAAGAATATCATTACGCGTTTAAACCCTTTGAACGAAGGAAGATGCGTCGCACTTTAAACGCCTCGAAAATATTCTCCGTGGAACGATTAAACGATTTCGAGAAACTGTTTGTTTAATCGCATCGAATCGCGTCAACGGTAAATTGCGGCAGCTTTTAGTGGTAGCTATTCGCGGAACAAATTCATTTGGGAATTAATAAAAAATCGGAGTCTCTGTTTCGAGGTAGGAAGAAATAATATTTATAGGAAATTCATTTCGTCCCTGAATATCGAGGAGCAAATTCGATCTTTAATAACGCCGCTTCGCCGACTTAGACAGTTATAATTAAGCAGACAATACGGATAATTGCATGCTCGTCAATATTGGAGAACACGTAGCAACAGGATGCCAGGAAAATTGCACAGGCTGCCTCTTGGACAGAGGTAATCAAAACAAGGTGGAAACAACCCGATTGATATCAGAAATTGCATCGATTCTCTATAATCCGGCTAATGCGAAATCAATTCGCAAATCTGTACCATTGTATCCGACGAATATCAACACCATTGGCGATGGTGTTCTCTGTGTTTTTTTTTTTTTTTTTTGAAATCAGAACGCGATCAGGCAACGCCCCGTTCATTAAGAACTTGAAGAGACTCGAATAAAGCTGAACTATCATTACGAAATTATTCACGCGTTTAATAATCATCATTATATCGTTTGCAACGTTGGACCGCAAAGAGTAATAATTTCACGAATTTCATCCGGTGAATTTGCTATAAATCTTGAATATATGTTGACGTTAGTTCTATCGTTGTCTTTAGCGTACGTTAAAAACGATTTTTAATGTTTTCGATAGGATCGCCACGACACGATTATTCGACTTTTTAAAGAATAGAATTATTCGATTCTTTTTCAAAGTATAGCATCGTATATTTGTACTTTCGCAAGAGTATCGTCTTAAGCCGAAGCTAACGCCGTTAGCCATTTCCGATCGTTTCGAAACTTTGAAAGCGAGCTATCAAATCTTTTGTACCACGATGGCGCGACGCGAGAAGTTTGAGTCGTCCCTATAATTTTTCAATTCGACCCTCGCCGCTATTTTTCCTCTCCTCGAACTCCAATCGAAATTACAATCCTGGCACCGCCATTCCACGTCCAACTCTCGGAAGAATTCAACACAGGAACCGAGCATTGTTAAGTTGTAGTTACGTTGGGAGACTCTCGAGAACTCGCCTCAACGTTACGGCTAATGCCGTGAACAGGAAGAAAGAAAATAGAAGAAAGGGACGAGGAAAATTTCGCTAACGTTCGAATAGAAAATAAAACGCCATATCTTTACGCTAGTGTAATATCGCGTTTTCAAGATCGTTCGAACGTAGATCTCGGTAGCAAAGGTGGATTCTCTGACCGAATAGAAATTTCGAACGTGTCTTGAACTTCTCAGATGAAAATTTACGACCTTGGTTCGAGAGAATAAAGTTTCCAGATAAAAGAGTAAAGTAAATCGGCAAACCATAGAAACTAAACTTATATAATAAACTACGATTTTTATTTCTAGAAAAGGTAAATCGTCGAATAAATTACGGAAGAATTCGATCGAATTTAAAGAGAAAATTAAATAACCAGGGAGAAAGTGATTTCTTTAAGCAGGAGTTAAAAAGGGAATCGAATCGAGAGAAGCGCCGGCTAAATTCGTTATTTACGTTCTGTTAATTCTTTTAATTCATCTTGTTAATTAAAATTCCGATATTTAGATTACCTCGCGTAATCCTATTACCCGACACTTTGATTTCGAGCCTTTGATTAAATGCACGTTTCTTTCGTTCGTCGAAACATATTTATCCACGTAGACGGCGATTAAAAATCAACCAATCTTCTCTAATTACGCGTATTTCATCGATACCAAAAAGTTTGAAAAGTATCTTCCGCCTCATAGTCGATTACGAGGCTCCAATGAATTACTGACAATAAAATAACCGAGAACGCGTTATCCCACGCATTCGTTCGTTCTATCTGCTCTTCGTTTCAATTTCGTTAATTTCCCGCCGCGGCGCGCGTATCGATTTACCTTTGAGAACGCGGTTCATTTCAAGAGAGACGAGCTTATTTTTGGATTTTCTTGCTTTTTACATCGATACAGGTGACTCCGGCAGGATGAGGCCAGAACGAGAAGCTTTTGTACGCGGCTTTATCTGGAAATGGATTTCACGGGGAAAGATGGTATCTAGGAGGACGTGAATCGCGTATTTTCAGCGTGTAATCTCCGAATCGAAAGCAGTTTTTATCTGTGGTTAAAAGCGTTGCTGTTATTAATTCGCGACGAGCTCGTCCGAACGATAACCGAGCAGCGTTCGCGATTTTTCACGCGTGAACGTTCGCTGTTTCGACGGTAGCGAGAAAACGTGATTGCTCGAATTACACTTATGATCCTCTGCTTCGTTGTTTTCCTATTATTTTCCATTCCTTTCTTTTCCTCTTTTCCCTTGACGCGTATCTGTTTCGTATGTTTGAAATATATTAGGTTGTCCCGAAAGTTGATTTCCTTTTCTAAGGAAACGATAGATGCACAACCTCTTTTCGTTTTATATTGTTTTATTCGATCATCTACGATCCATTTTCTTCTATTACTGTTATTACGATCGTGCGTGATTCGACAAAAATAATATAAAACGGAGAATGTCGTGCGTCCATTATTTCCTTACAGAACGAAAGAAACTTTTCGGACAACCCAATAGTAAAAAACTGATTCCAGCTATATCGGTAGCTTTCGCTTCGGAAATTCAAACTTTTCCAAATTTTTGGAAAATCAATCGTTCGTAAACTCGATCGTTGCTTTCTTCTCTCTCTCTCTCTTTTAGATACAGGTATTAGTTTTGTAGGTTTGCGATACCAAAAACCTAAATCGAGAATAATTCAGTGGCAGGTGTTCGGTGAAATTAGAAAACGTGTTATATCTGCTCGCGAATCCGATCGTCTATCCTCGTCCCCGAAATACAGCCTCCTTACTCTCTCTCTCTCTCTCTCTCTCTCTCCTCCTTGAAATATGATTTTTAATTTCGAAAAACTCAAGTACGAAAATGTATCCGGAATTGCCGGTGGATCGTGTTAAAAAGGATATTCACAGTATAAAAAGTTAAGCGTGAAAAATTGAAAATTATGTGAATTCGACGTAACAAATTTTGCCTCTTGCGAATTACCTTGGAAAGTTTCTGTCGTCTCGCGAAATTATCCGTGGAGCCATTTCTCGGCTGTCGTCGGATAATCGCTGGCACTTCATCAATTTTCCTGGCATCGGGAAAATATTAATGAATCACGGTGTACGTGGCCGATGATCCAATCCGCAGAATCGAAACGTCCCAGCGGTCTAACAAATGCGTCGAGCCACGAACGCCATTCGGATTCCACGACGCGTTGAAAAGCAGGAGTAACCGAAATCCTGTAGAAGTCGGGACGTGTCAGGGGTTGATGATAATGGGCAACTGATCCGAATTGCGGCAGGAAATTGGATAAGCTGGTATCACGATCAGAAGATCGGTCGTTAGATCAAAGTCGAAACTGGCGTGGCGTGGAAACGAACGGTTTCTCGTAAGTTCCATCGGCTGAATCTTGATAAAATTCACGCAGGATCTGGAATTTAGGATTAATCGAGCGACGTTTTATTAAGGGTCTGGAGACTCGAGTATTAAGAGCGAAGGCCTTTAAGCTGTTGGATTTAAATTCAACGCGATTACGAGATGGCAATTTAAAACTCGAATTTACAAACATTAAGATCGCCGTTTAGAAGAATCGAAAGATGGAATCTTCGAGCCGAGAATTTTTATTGTATAAAAGGATGCTTAAAAGGTTTCGAAATTTACCGTTTAGGAGGGGGAAAAAAGGCGCGTGGCTTGGGATTTGTTGGTCGTTTATTTTGCTTTCGAAATATTCTTAGACGGATAGGAAAGATTTAGCGGAAATTACTTTTACGAAAAGATCGCTGTTTTATATTATCAGCGAGATACTCGGTGATCAAATTCATAGAATTTTTGGCGATTTCCTTCTCGTTTCGTAATTAGGAATTCGTACAAAGTTGCAATATGCGACATATTTTTACGAATTACGTTCCTTTTATTTGGTCAGTTTACTGATAATTAATTCGCTCTGTACAGTGCATACTTCAAGTTAGGAATTTGGAACAATATGCTACTTGTTATAGCACCGAACTATCGTCGAAATATACTTTACTACTACGACATAACTTGAGCTTTACGCTTCTTGTTTGAATTACAGCACTGGAAAGTTATAGTTCGTCACATAGTTATATTCCGAATTGTACTCGAGTCACGGTATAAAGAGAATAATGCTGTAAAGCGAACGAGATATTGAGATCCTGGTACAAACGATCGATTGGTGAAATCTTAAACGAAGGTTTGCTATATCCGTAAATGTATATAGTTGAAAAATTTGCACAGAAACTATACGAGTGATAGAGTAGCGTCCAACCATCTGGAAGGAAATGAAGAGAGATAACAACTCGACGAGAATGCTTGACTCGATGAAGCTCGGAAAAGCAAAAACAGCTCGTTACGCGGTGTATTCTGCTCTCTTTTTCTATGACAAAAACAAGCTTATTTTTCAGTAGGTAAGTTCTTGGAAATTTCTTGGAAAAGAAAATCTGCCAGACAACCGAAAAAGTTACTCGAGGCGTATCCCCGAAGAATTTATCGTTCCTAAAATAATACTAATTTACATCTTGATAATAACAATACGTACAATCTACTGATTCTTGTTTCAATTCAAAACGTTTTCTTTTTCGATACGAATTACGGTGGAAATTATCTTTTAGACAACGTATAGAAAATATAATGGCATCTCGAAGTACGTACGTTCAAAGACTCTATCGTTTCTATAATTATTCTTCAAACTTTGCCACGATAAAACGAGCCTGTATTTCGTTGATCGTAACGATAGCTCTTATACCAATTGAACGCGTTTGTTCGGATTTGATTCCACTGGCAATTATTTTCCAGACAAGTGGAAAGTAATGGCACGAGAAATGCATTTCGATAAACACAGAGGTTCGCCCAGGTAAGGACTTTAATCGTCGGTTTGCACGTGATCGTTATTCGTAGCCGTCTTAAACGGATCGGCAAACATAGCGAACAGAAAAGGTTGTAAAAGGCAATATTTATTGTTCCACCGACGCGATGCGATTGTTCATCTAAATGGCCGTTTCAGAAGATTACGTAACAATAGACGAATAGAGTTGCAGTGAAAGACGAACTTGCTTCGCAACGATTACCTTGCTGCGTTACATCGGTCTAACTTGCCTTGCCTTCTACCGTAACCTACCTCGACTTAACGTTGCCGAAGATGTAAGAAGGTTACCTCGAGCTGAGGTTATCTAAGCTAAGATCAGATTAATTAAGATAACGTTATCCGTAAAACTATATTGCGAAATCAATGATTTTCAAAATTCTATACGAACAGTAATTTATTATTACATTGCTGTATATATTTACGCTGTATCGTAACTCGTACATTACGAGAGAAACTGATTACAAGGGGCACGCAATTTTATTTTACTTCGTATTTTAAATTACAAGGCACGTACGATACGAACGAAATAGAAGTAAGACTCGAGACGATGTTAGAAGATCGGAACATACACAGCCATTAGCGTAATTATACGGAAAAGTCTGACAAATCTCCTTTTATTTGATATTTTACGTTGCAAGATACGTACGAGGCGAACGCAACGATAGACTTACGAGAATTCTTTAAAATTTCTCTTCCATAGGAAGATGGGAGATTACGATTTATTCTGTTTTTCGCTTATTGTTACGATCGTTCGCGGAGAGGCGCGATCTCGAATAAACGCGCCAACGAGAGGTGTAAATTCTCGTTACGATATTGACGATCGACGCCACGAACAAAATCGTTCCCTTAATTCTTTTCGGATATTAAGGGTGGTTATAATGATTTTGATACTGATTAAAAAATATCCTGTATATATTTCCAACAATGTTTTCAAAAGTAATTGACAGTTAGTTATTATCGTCACGATGATACAATTAAACGTGTGTGATAATTAGAGTTCAACTCTTTGCTATGTTCGCCTTTACTGCACTTAAAGATCGCTCGCGTTTTCGATGTATGCCTTCCGAAGGTTCGGACAGAACTAAACTGATTTTGACGCTCGTGATTCCTATGTCCTTTGTCTTTCGTGACCGTTGGAAACCGAGTCGCGCGATATATCGAATGATCCAGCATCGAGAAGTTTCTACGATCGACTCGTCAGGCTTCTCGAACGGTAACGAACTTTCTCACGAGGTATCGATACATCTCGAGGCTTGACATCGGCTATGTCCCGCAACAATGTAGGTGTTTAAAATGTAATAAGATGATCTTTTCGGTGACATTGTGGGACATAGGAACCGTTGGAAGCCGACGTTGTATCGTGCGAGATACAAACTATGTCGTGTAGTCAATTTGTGACAAAATGTACTCTATATTTGAAGCGACGGTTGAGAAAACGGTTTGCTGTGAGCCACGCGGCGTAACACTTATCATGTTCGAAAGAAAAGGTGAAAACGACGAGACCTGGAGAATTTATACGGTAAAATCAGACAGAGCGAGATCAGAGTCAAACGCGTTGCGAGAAGTCGAGCTAGCCAATATAATTTCTTTTAAACTGGAAGTCGAGGGAACGAAGGGTGGCACCTCGAAGGGAAGTTCGCTTTTAAGACGGCTGAGTTCTCAAGGTGTGCATATATAAGCTCGCGAGACCAGCCTCAACTTTCGGAATTGCAAATGCGCCACAATACGCGTACGTGTTCGTGTCAATTCGCCGCATCTGCACTTAAGTTCGCGCCAGCTGTCGGAGACTTACTAATTTTTGATTGGCGCCACTCAGAAATTTGTTTCGAGCGTTTTGCCACGGTTGCGGAGAAACGAGAAAACCGTCGCGAAAGGTTATTCAAAAATTAGAAACAGGACACTGGAGAGCTTAAAATCGTCGAATTCGGAAACTCTTCGAAACTCGACGATTCGCGCTATTATCGTGATTTGAAACTCTGGAAACGCGCGTAAATAATACTTACACTATACGTACGAACGTATTCTATTTCTTTCTAACGAACGCACAGTGATACTGCGGAGTTCGCGTAAAAATTTTAGACTCGTTTGCAATCGGTACGATTTCACCGATAAATTATTTCATTTTCGAAATGGAAGTTTCGCGGAGAAAAAGTTTGAGAAGATCGAGTTTCGCGAGGAAGTCAGCCTCCGATCTACTTTTTTATTAAAAACGAGTTTAGAACTTGAGAAACGCGAGTCGGTTTAATAATCGGTTCTTTGCTTCTTTGTGTTTTTTTCTTTCCAGCAGTAATTACGAAGCATCATGAAAGACGCGAACATCCTCCTCCACTCTAGGAATCCTTGTTTCCATATCCTGTCTGTGAAAATGTAACGCTTTTGTATTATATTACGTTCCTTTTCGAATGCAGATCTCGTACAACAAAGGGAAATCTGACGTTTCATAGAAAGCACGGGAAGATATGAAATATCCTGCTGTTATGTATGAAAGAACGTATCTCAGAATTTCAACGCAACTCGCATCCGGAGTTCGAAGGATGAAAATCTCGTTTGCCGAACAGAGAAAATAATAATCGGTCACTGTATCTCTAAGCAAAAAGTAATATCGCGATACGTACGAGTCGTAAGAAGACTGCAGCTATGTTTCGCAAAAATCGCCAAAGTATTTGAACAGCGAAACATCCGTTATATCGATAAATCTTGATATTCAGCGGGATGCTCGTTACTTATGCGACTAACTTGTTGCTTATTACAAACGACTTATACGCTTCGGCGCTATTCGCGTTGTATAATAATTTTCTAACTAAATGCATATATGTACCTGTGTCTTGATAGTGCCAATGAAATTTCAAAATATTTTATTGTAAAAGTATCGAGTGAGTTTAGGGAAAAGTAAATAACTTTATTTATATACTAATTTTACACACGGGTTACTCTGTGAAGGCCCAGGCAACAACAACAAAACTCTTTTTTTATTTTTGCACTCTTTCGTCTCAACGAAGACCTGAATCGTCTTGCAACGCTCGCATACACACTAGGGAGGGGATGCATACATGTGTTGCTCGCTATTCGCTCTCTCACTCTCACACGTACAATACAAATGTACTACCTATTTAACATTTATATAACGCACACAGTATACGTATAAGAGTTTTCTACAAGACAATATTCAAACCACTGTGTAAGCCAGCATCGCTGTTGCTCGAAATTACACCTGTAAACGTACGAATCTTTCGCTATATACAGCACAATACTTTTAAAGCTAAAGCAACTTTCCCAAGGAGCAAACACGTCGAAGAGACTTTTTCACAACGATTTGAAATACTTTTAAAGGGATACACGTGGAAAAGGTAACGCTTTAATCAAATTTCCACGATCGCCTCTTATCCTTCGTCTCTGCCTACGTTGTTATTTCTGGCTCGCTCCATTTTAACCCGGGAACAGTCTCTTCCAATAATTAACAAACGACTAATAAAACCAGCTAAATTATTCATTCACCTTCCTCGATCGATCGCCGAACGTTTTCGACGGCAAGTTGCTCTTCTTCATTTCGTCCTGTTTCTGGACGAAACGCGCCGCGTTTCTCACGCGCTTGCTACCTACGAGCAACCTTTCCATGCACTTTCATCTTCCTCATTTTATTCTTCCATGTACATATACGAGGGCGAAAAAAAAAAAACAGAAAAAGATGGAAGGGCGAGGGTGAAATCTCGAGCGATGAATTCATGCGCATCTCCTTTTATGTTGACGCTTCGTAAACATCGGCTTTATTCGTAACAAGACGCAAGTAAATATTGACGGGAGCTGCCAGGGGATGATTCCTCGGTTACAGCCGGTTAAAACAGACCGTTTCCCTTTCATCGAAGCTTCGCCCGTCTGTTTATCGATGATGTTTAACGCCGCTTTCTATGTTGTACAACGTGTTAGAAATCGTGCATCGTTTGACGAGATCCTGATTTCTCCGTAAGATCTTCGCGTATCCTTCTCGTTTTTAAGGAGATTTTGCACTCGTGGTTCGCTCGATCTAATCGAATATACGAGATAATAACGTTTATCGTTCTCGGTCTATTTTCTAGCGATTATTTTTCGATCGGGGGAAGATTAGAAATTTGGTTGAACCAGCCAACGAAACGACGATAGCATTTAGAGATATTTCGCGGTGTCGTAGTAGAAATCTCGCACGGTTCACCGTAGACGTGATTTATGACATCTTTTCTTTATGGAGATCTCCCTGAGCGACTGGTTGTTCGAGCCGCTGGTCTGGTTTGGCAATCTACTCGTGCATTAACTCTCTGAAGGTTTCTATGCCAGTCTCCTTGGAATTTGACGAGGGTTTAGGGCATGTTTCAAATCGGTAAGATGCACGCGCGTGTAGGTTCGTATCTGAAGTAGAGACTTTCAGTTTTGACGGATTTGCTTAACTAAACTTTCTAATCGATAAAGCGGAGAACACGTTCTTTATAAAATTCTACAGATTCAACCAGGAAATTCATACACGCGTCTGATGCAAAGAATTTGTTCCAAAATTGGCGAGACTGCTTGTTGTATATCTCGTATTGATTATATGTACAGAAACTCGTAATCAACTCAATTATTGAATAATATTATTTTTTGGATCGCACGTACATCTTCGTCCTTCGCCAAATTTTTATCTACAAAAAAAAAAAAAAATAAAAAAGAATCGATATATTTTCACGATATTTTCTTCCTCAAAGCTATAAGTCATCCGAGAGTCCGTCATTTTGAAAGGAAAACATTCGAAAGATCATGACCAACAAAGTGAACATTCTAGGAGGTAAAGATCTCCAGCGTCGCCTCAAGGAGCACAAAAATCGCCTCCATTGGTATTCCGCTTTTCAAGCGAGTTGCCTCGTAGATGATCGCTTCGATCTGCGAAAATATACAACGAAAAACTCTGAACGTAAAATGTTGGAGCAAACGAGATTTTAATAACGAACGTGTTTAGTAAGAATGTCGGTAAACGCAAGTTTTACATCTCAGTTTCAACGCATTAGCCTTCGATCCACGGCTCGATATCCGTGAAAGTTAGCAGTGAAATTGCAAACAATCTCATTAACATCTATGAAAACGTGATTTTTCATGCTCACTTTCACCCCGCGCGCGATCGATTCCCTGGCAAAGGGAAATTTTTCTATTTATCGAAACTCTCGAAATATATCCTGCTCGTGATTCGTTCGCCGCTTTTCCACCCGGCCTTTCTTCCCTCCTCGACCCTTTGAGAGCCACGTAATCGTATATCTGCAACCCCCGGGCCAAAAGCAATACCGATGGGATTCATTTTCCTGCACAAAGCGACGGCCCGTAACATGACTGCACAAGGAGAATTATAAAGTGACGAGAACAGAGCCGAACAACGATCTTCCATCCACGATTATAATACATTTTCGTCATTTCCGAAAAATTAATCATCGAGAGTTTACCGTGTTACCGTCATTAACGATAATCGTTCAGCTCGATGGCTGTGTAAAACGATATTTGCGTGAATGATTTTCATGAAATTGGTGGAATCATAATTTCTAAAAGATAATATACATACACAATATATATATATATATATATGTAATTCATGTACGCAGACAGTGATATTGGTAGATTATGACACTTAACCCGTTTAAGATAGAACGTTTCTTGTTCTTTTACGCAAGGAACGCACATTGCGTTAAAATTAAGATTAATTCGTCGGGGAAGAAGTATATTCAATCGTTTAGTTGGTCTAACGCGAAGGAGTTGATTAGGTGTCGGTTAATTATATCATTAGATGCGTTATTGGGTTTTAATTTGCATTTAATTCCGAATATAATAAGTTTCCATGAATGTTTAATATTATAAAATCAGCGTTAGAAGTTTATCTATTCAGGTTCTTACGAATTCACGACACGCCAGTTATCGTTGAGAGTTCATAGAAACTTGAAGATCTCTGAATTCCGAGTAGAATTTTCTGGATATAAACGAGCAAAGGCACGCCGAAATTTTTCATTCATAAAACGACGAATACATCTCGCGACCCTTATATCCCTTATACACCTTATATTACAATTGCAGGAGTATCGAAAAAAGTAGAAGGAAACATTCGTGGTTTACACGTTTGTCATGGTCCGACCGACAAATTCATTTCTACGGGCGCGCGTGGCGCGTCGATTCAATTGTCCAATTCGAAGCAATGCTATTAAGTTCTTTTTCGTGCGATTTAATTGAAAAAGAAAACAGAAGTAAATCAATAAGCGTTACGTTGAAGCAAACGTCGTTACTCAAAATCCTCGATTCGTTTTTGGCTCGTGAATACGCAGCTCCCGAGTGGGCACATTTTAGTAGCTGCGACTGTGTTAAGAGAAACTCTACCGTATATTTGAAAGATCTCATACATACGTGTACACATTGCACACCACGTTTGCGATAATTCCACGTATTTAGAACAAATTTTACTTGCCAAATTTTATTCTCCTATCTATATGGAATCGATTAATTTCATCGCCCGCTTTGATTTGCATCCTTAAAGATTGTCTTACGTCGTAGACGAACAAACTCGTAGATTTGCAAAATTTTCTTTGAAAACACCATCGAGCTAAAATAACGCGAACTCGCGTTGGAAAATAAACGAGCGTAAATAAATTCCCTCGTTAGATACTGCCAAAAAATGGCAAGCGACGTTTCTCTACTTACGTTCCAACAAGTTGCCAAAATTTCCTTCGAAATATCGTCGAGCAAAGATAACGTGGCCTCGTTTGAAAACGAATAAACGTAAGCGGGTTCTGTTCGTGGAGCGGCTCTCCGCGTTATTATTCAGTCTCGGTGTTTGCGCGTTTATCCGATATTACGGGGCAAAGCGTCGCTTAAAATTTCGCTGATGGCGATATTCGATGGAGTTTGTAAATTTCCCGTCGTTCATGTAAATATAAACGCAACTACGTTCCGCGAGCTGCGTTTATTTGCATGCAACAGCCGAGGTCCAGCTTTTCGATTTAAAGTTATTTCGATTGCAAGTTACAATTACGAGTGTTTGCCGTGTTTCAAACCGTATAATTCGTTCGAGTTGTCGGCCCTTTCCACGATATTCGTCTTCATCGTTCTATCTTACGACTTTTCTTTTTTCTTCTTCTTCTTCTTCTTCTTCTTCTTCCTCTTTTTCTTGTTCGCGAATAAAAATCGTGAGAAGCGGCGCAAGGTTCGTTCGAGCGAGACGAGAAGAATGATAACAGTGTCTTACAGTTGACGATATTTTTCTGCCGGTTCGTCTCGTCGACGAGCGGAAAATTCCGCTGAAAAACGTTGAAGCGCGGCGATTTATTCACAGCGCCGTTTACCAGAGAGCCGAGGCGCTTCTTTAATAATCGTACTACAATCGAGTTCGCTTCCCAGTTTCAACAACACCCGTGTTCTGGAAACCTAATTTAATTCGAATAACAATACGAAATCGAAGGATTTGTCCGTGTCTCGTGTGATTCGAGCGATACGATAGCTACGAAAAATATTTGCTCGTATCCTGACTTTCCGGCGAAGCAATTTTTTATCAAGTTGCGCGTTTCTATCGTATCAAGTTCCATCGTACTATCGTTGCGTTATTCTCCAATTACCAAGACGTTAACGATCGATTTAAGCCGGATTTATCACGCGAACGAGATTCCTCTGATATTTTTTTCGAATTTTTTATTTACACGTTTATTTTTATCGTATTTCATCCTAGCTTCGTTTATAACCGGAACTTGCAATCTTCTGGGTTTCGTAGAGAGATCGATGTTCCTTCCCTCGTTGGAACAGCAATTTGTCTGTTCAAAATCCTTCGAACACGATTTAAACAAGCCACGAAAATAATATTAAACGAAGTAGCTTTTCCCTCTATATCGCCCGTCAACCGATGTTCGATGATCGTTTTAGTTCCACCATTCCACCATCCTACATAGACGTTTTAAGGTAATAAATTCACGAATCGTGGTTGAAGCAACGACAGCATCTCGCGTTCCAAGAAGCTCTTTACGTTGCCAGTTTCTCGATGGCCACGTTACCATAGCCTCTCCGTGGAGAACGTATCTCAGATGGATACGTTCCAAGAAGCTTTTCCCATTGAGAGACAGCGTATCGAAGTTATCGGAGGATCCAACGGCGCTTGGGGGACTTTGGGTGGAGAACGATCGAACAATGCTCGATACGGACTGTTTCCTCCGGAAGAAAATGGAGAGAAGCAATAGGACGGATGTGTATTACATCTATTTTACGAGTAATGGGAAATCCAGTTCCTTCGCGCGTGTTTTCTTTTCGCGCGACCGCTCGAAACCGAAGATACGCGCAAACTTTATCACACCATGCTACTCGAAACTTTTTTATCGCGATAGAATTTCACCTCGACGGTATTCACCGACTAGCTACATCGGTTTTTTTTATCGTTTCTTTCTTTTTTTTTCTGCTTTTTTAACGAATCGATAAAATCGAGTTCCAATGTGATTACGGTCGCAGATACGAGCTTGGCAACCGCGTTACGTTTATTATTATGGCCCGTTATTATAGACCCGGCTTACTTTTTCCACTAATAAGCGACCGAAATACCGATGGTGAAACGCGATCGTCTCTGCGTAGCCGAATTTTCAGCGCCTATCCACGGAAAAATCGAACCGATTAAATCGGGACGAGACGAATACGAGACACGCGGTGCTCTGCTCTACGTTGGCGTAGAATCGCGAATTTGTTAAGATTTATCGTCTGAATGTTTCTGAAATTTCGTAATACGATTGGATAAAAATTTAGAGATAGAAGGGTTTACGATCATTTTATCGTTTGTACGGCGAATTAACGCACGCGATGGTTAGTTTATAAAACGATTTTACTTGTGATTTACCGACCCACGACACGGTAATAAATACAGTTTCGTTGATACACTCTGACAAGATTCGTATATTGTTAACGCAAATCCGCAAATATTTGAATACGCGTAACTAATAATGTAGGCACGATGATTGCGTCTGATTTATGATTGATTTATACTACTGGTAGGTACATCGATATTCGTATATAGCGAGGGAATGCGTGTAACGCTATTTGATGTTCAACTACGTGATTTGAGCGTCGCTACGAGCAGTTTGAAACGCATCGTTTAATATCGTAACATTTGATATTTTTCATAAATAACTTGAAAACGTTCGTTGTCCGAGTACGCGCTTGTTAAAGTTTACCGACAAAATCGATCTTTCCATCCAATGTAAACGTCGCCTTCGATCAAATCGACTCGTTTATTCGATATTACGATACAATGGGAAGTATTAAATCGCGATTTATCTATATTCTAACGTTAAAATCGACGATCACGATTATCTTGTACCGGAACGTGGAAAAATCGAGCCAATTCAGTAGCAAGTTCAATAAGCGTACAGAACTGTTTGAATCGTTGCATGGAAATCGTCTGTAATTAAATTATTCCGATAGCCAATGGTCCAGACGCTAAAACTAAGCCCCTTTGTATTAAAATTTCAACCACGAACTTGCCAAACAAAAAATTCACGAAAAAAGAGAAACGTGAATATGGCGGTGAAAAAATTGTACGAAACAATTAGTAGAAAAAGAAGGAAATTGTATTGAATTCCTGGAGAATGGCACCTTTTTTTCTTTCCTTCTTGTTTTTTTTATTTTTTCCTTTTTAGAGAATCGGTACCTACCGACACAAACACAAGTTGGACAGAGTTAACAGTGAGCGTCTTTCTTCGTGATTTCATTGGACGAAGCGACGCATTAATTGCATTTTTCGATGAGGGAGAATGCATTTTCTGTACCGTCGCGAAAGAATAGCGCTCAATCGTTGGAAAGCTTTTTCCGTAGCAGCTAAAAGATTTTTTTATCCAATTAATTCGTAGCCGAGCGCGAGCCCCGCGTGCACAGCGATGTGCCTGCTGCTCCTTTGAATTTTCAGCATGTTCAAGTTGAATAAAATGTGATCGAGCGTCAGTCAGCTTTGTACTCAAAAGCCGCTGTGACGCCAGCGCGTAATTTTCTCCGACAGTTGTTAATCTGATCGCCATGCGTGCGAATATCTACCCCTCGTTCACTTTGTTCGCCGAGGAACATTTTCCTTTTTCTAATCTGGTTCTTTGATATTGAATGGAACTCTAAAAAAAAAAAAAAGAAATTGTTGATTCGTTATAGGAAATATAACAAATCTACATGAATATAACATAGACGAATATTAGGATGTTATAGTATACAGATGAAATTGACGGATTAAAGTTCACTGCTCAAGAGCATAAATTTGAACAATGTTACAAGATAGACGAGAAGAAACGTTTCGAGTAGTTTCACGTTTGGTGATTACGATGGTTGAATATTTTTGGTGAACGTATGGTTGACGTATACTACTGTGAATTTTAATTACTAGCCCCAGGCTACCTCATCACGGGTTTTTACCACTGGGATTAAATATAAAAATGGACGTAGGATGTAGATAAATTTCTAGGTACGTTTTGCGACAGTTACTGATAATAACATAAAAATCTCAAAATCAGTACGATCGGTGCACATTCGACTCTCGACAAATATAGAGGAAATGATATTAACCAACGATTACAAGTCGATTACAGCTTTTACATCTCTGTATTTCTACGTATAAGCAGATCATGCTCGTATTTCAGGCAACAATTTGTACTACTTGAAATTTCTATTGTACATTTTCCTTTACGTTTATGTATTCTAAAGCTACGGTACTGCTCGGTAGCGAGCGAAAGATATAATAGCAAAACGAAAGAAATTTTTCTCGACGTAATTTTATTTAAGGGGAGCATCGTTCTAAAGCTGCTGTATAATGTTTCAAAGCTTCCTTAGAGCAGCAAGTCGCCTAGAAGAAATCTTTAGCGAAACTCGAACCTAACGTTGTTACTGTTTTCCGTCGAGATACGTGCTCTTAAATGCAGTTCTCGATTTACCGATTCTGCATTATTTTCCATCGAACGCGTCACCTTCTTTGCTGAAATAAATTCAGTGCTCTCGAGTTTTCCTCCGCGTATAGCTCACAATTTTTTCTCTGCGTAAATTACGGGTTTAACCACCCATAGGCAAACCGAATCGTTTACGTTTAAGCACGATTCGTTTACTGTTTTAGGCTTCTAACAAATTCTGGGATATTCGTCGACGTCTTTACCACGTTTACGATCGTTCGTTTCAGTTTGGACATTTGAAATCTTGTTCGATAAGAATAAAAATTCTTTTCGAAGAAACACGCTAGTGAGATTTCGCTTCGATCGTTGACAAAGCAGTTTAGAACGAATTGTTTGCGTCCAAGAATTAATTACCAACTCCTTTCGAGAATGTACAAAATATTATCTCGCTAGTTACGACGATGAATCGAATACATTTCAATGCCCGTAACGTAATTATCGAAAAAGCCGTAATCACACCGATTTAATCAACTTTATACAGAAATTCCCGAGCTCCGCAAACTTTATCAATTATCGATAAAATTTCAAACACTCGCCAAAGCGATTAAAACAGCTGCACGGCTGCAATGAAACCAAAAGTACATCAACATTCGTACGTAAGCTACCTCTGAAAGAATTACACGACGCGGTAGAATTAAATTTTCGGCTCAAAAATTTCACTTGGGAAGTACGCTTCTACGGTTTTGGATGCAAACAGATTACTTGGGATTATTCATTGAAATTTCCCGAAGCGAATCAAATCATTTCCTTGATCTGTTTCGTTCTCTTTAACAGAAATTCCATAAGAAACATTTTATCCGTGAAACGAAACGAATTCTTTTTCCTGGGCGCCTCTTCTTGGAATTTCACCTCCGGGATACCTTGATTCAATTCCGATAGGAAAAATAAGTATGTATCTCTATCGGGAATTCGACGAACGAGCTTCCAAATTGAACAATCCGTCGACGAACCTCAAAATCGAGGAACCAATCGACAGGGGTTTGGAGTCGATTCCATAGAAACGCCGCTCGAAAGTGATCCGTAGGAAAAACATTCATTCGCCGTGTGCAGGTTCGATGGTCAACGATACCGAGGTATCGGAAACCACTTTATACTCTGCATAGAATTGCGGCGTTGAACTCGGCAATGGAACGAGGTCGAAGCCAATTAAGATCGTTCAATCACCAGAAACAGAATCAAAATATATAGTCTGGGTCAAAAAGCGGGAGGAATCGTCGCATCGTCCGTATCGCTGATGGATTACGCAATTTACACGTATCTCGTGGTTGAAATTTTTATTCGTAGATTCGGTATACGAGTATGTGCCGACGCATGAACACGTGTACAGTGGCTTACGAAGGTATTTATTGTCTATACTTATGAGAGAAAATTTTTCTGAATATATCGTGTGTACATAATATACATGAAACTTTTCGATTTTATTTGCACTAGATTGCACAATTTCATTGGCGCTAGAAGGAAACACGATTATTATAATTTGAACCCAATTTATATATATATATACTAAATTAAATCTTATAACCTTTACTTACATTTCTAAATTGGGTTCAAATTATAATAATCGTGTTTATATATCGTGTTTATATATGTAGTATATATATATATATATATATATATATATATATATATATACTACATATATAAACTACATATATATATATACTACATATATATATATATATATATATGTATATGTATATGTATGTATAAGCCTTTACGTTATTATTTCTGTACTCGATGCTTAACGATTTAATCGATAGTCTCGCGATTTGATCAGCTTCTACTTGAGTCAGCTTCTTACAGAGTCAAGTATTTAGTATCGCAGTTATTTCTGGTTGCGCGGAATGTTTCTCACGATTTAGCTACTTCTTGAAGGTATAATTACCACTCGCAAGATCTTTCTTTTTAACTATGTATCTCGATACCAATTAACGTATCATAAACTCGGAGGAGACTGAAAAATCGACGAAAGCTGTGTAAGACGCGCGCTTAAAATTCAGCTAACTGCATGAAAGCTACTCGTTAGCCTTGCTACGTCTCGTTTGTGTTCGTAACTCTTCGGGAAAAACATCTTCCAGAGGAAAGAGCCGTAACTTGTAATTACGCTAAATAAGTCACGCGAACGATCAAAGAAGAAACGTTTCTTTCCGAAGTCGTAACTCGCGGATATCTTAAAATTACGAACAAGTCTGGTCGCAAATTCGAGGGAAAGGACGGAGAACTTGTCGAAAGAGATGTAAAACGCTGAAACAAACCTCTTTTACGAGCTTTGGATATGAAATTACGAGAGAATTGGTAATTCGTAGGCCGACACGATCGTCTTAGCTTTATGTTCCACCGGATTTATCCTCGTTATCATAATCGGCGCGTCCTAATCGGCTTCTTGAACGTTTAATATCTCGCGCGTTACGTTCGCGAAGCGTTTAAGCGGATTTCTTCTTTTTCTTCTTTAGTTCCCGTCTTTTCTTCTTCTTTTTTTTTTTTGTTTTCTTCCTCGTCTTTCGTCGTGAAAACAGCGGAAGTGATTTAAATTGGATAGCTCTCGTCCAGCAATTTTCGCGGCTACGGAATGAACGAGTCGAACGAAAGGCAGTAGACACGGTATTTAAACCGCGACATCGGTCGAACGAATTTGTTGGCTACAGGCTGTTTCCATCTTGTCGGAGGATTATTTGGACAAGTTCGCGTTCTATTGTTCGCGAGAAATTTACGAATACGATAACGAAAACACACGAGTATCAACAACGTGTATATATTACTCGCGTTAATTTTCTCTTACGACTTCGTTACATCGTAATTATGGGATAGAAGAGGGATAGAAACAGTATCATTATCATATTATTATTGTGCGTCTGTATCGGCCCTTATCTCTCTATTTTTCTAACGACGATCTATTAGAAAACTGTTAAATATTCGTCGACGACGATATTCCATTACCAAGATCCTTGAATACGAGTTTACGAATCAATACAACGGCACGTTTCCAGCATTTACGACTATTTTCTCCGTATAATGCATCCGCGTGCTACATTTCTTCAATTTCGCTAAATATCCGTTTCATGCCATTTCACAATAACTTCGTGGTCGCGCTAATCTAGATCTGCACGCGTTCCAAATTAGAACCTCTAATATAAATATTTATAACGCATCGTTTTTTATGAATTTTTATGTTCACAGCATAAATTGCAAGTGAAATCACACGGAGTTATTCCTTACTTAACCTTCAACTTTATCGATGTTTGTTACTCAGCGGTCGCGGAGAGACACGATCACGACGATGGGTGTCAGTGAGAATCGTAAGTTCTCGCTATGACTGCGATAGTCAACGCCGCGGAACCGATGAGCCCCTGATTTCGTTTGAGAGAATAGGGGTAGTTGAATGATTGCGACACAGGTTTAACGTGAACGTTAAATATATTCTCACTACTTTATACGCTAATACACAACGTCGTAATTTTGGATCAACAACTGTCGACGTGAGACATTTAAGGATTCTGCCCTGAGATAAGAGAAGGACTGCCTGAATGACTGACTGTGAGTGTGGCACGTTTGCCTGTTGGCTTACGCCTTTTATAATGGGCGAGTCCGATTCCTGGGTGTGTCCGGGAATCGGCGGAGAAAGCGGATTTGCCGCCAAAATTGGCGTGGGAGAAGGCGAGGGAACCTTGGGAAAGACCAGTCGGGTCTGGGTAGTGTCTAGGACGAGCAATAACGCTAATTGTTTCATGCTATAATTTGGGAAATCTGAGTCCGACTTGACCGTTTGGGTGGTCATTCAATGGGGGTAGTGTTTTTTAAGTGTATCGCGCGTCTCCTCTCGACAAGGGGTCTTACACATCTGCTAACCATTTTGACCACTTAGGGATGCCCCGGCGTGGGCCCTACGCCGTAACAATGTTTCTCTTTTTAAATGCGATCGTCGGTATGCTAAGATTATTAAATAGATACGGTCACATCGAGTAACGTAATTTTCATTGGAAATATTTCCAATGGTTGTAGAAATTGCACTAAACGGAGAAAATATTTCGAAGAGTTTCCACGAAGAAGAAACGCGGTTACAAAGATAAAATCAGACGAATATTTGCTATCGAGCTTCGTCTTGCGTGCAACTACGATATCCAGGGAAACGTCGCGACATTCACGCTCTGACGTTTCTTTTCCTCCACTTTCTCTTTTGTTTCTCGAGATTTAGATAAAGCTACAAATACCGGAATTCCTTCGAAAGTTAGGGCCAAACTTACGTCGCGATGAATTCACCTTCTTATCGTGTCGTTTCGTTTCTGCAGAAACAAATTATGGAACTTTTATATCGGCTTTGTTTCGTGTCTAAATGATTTCTCTGGTTGGAACTTTTCATCCTCGCTTATATTCCACGAACGTTATAGCGAAAAATTGCAGTGAACCGCAAAAGTCTTGAATGTTGGTTTGAAATTTCGATCGATATAAATGAGATAAAAATATCTTCGAAAAGTTCGCAATTACAAGAAATTAAATGTTTACGAAATAAGATAAGTATTTAGCAGTCAATCGAATATTTAGAAATATCGATTATCGATATTAATTATAATATTAATTGATAAGGTCGAGAAAGAATTGCCGAACTATTTACCGTTTCTCGAATTCCGAATAATGCAGATTTTGCGTTTAAATTGTAATTTCGGTCGATGCGCGGTCAAATTTTATCGACAAACAATTCCGAAACATTCGCTGGCAAATCGGCTTCGAACGGATTTACTTTTTGATCTTGAAAAACGCTAGGAAATTGTAATCTAATTTTATTTTAAACAACCCGATTCTCCAACCGACTGTGGAACTCGGCAGGAAATCGTAAATACTGGAATTAAATTTGTTTGAAACGTAAAACACGCCAGTGAATTACGCGGAACGATGTAATTTGTTTTTTGAGTCAGTGATTGTTCAGCTTAGTTTCTATCCTTTTTCCCCTCTGAATCGTTAATGTCGGTGTATGGAAAATTTTATACGCAAATTTTAAATAGAATCTTATTGCTAAATTATATATTTTTATGCAAATTCGTCATTTTCTAGAAACTAATTCGGGAAATGAAACTCGGAAATAGAGATTTTTTTTACGCTCGAATCGTTATACCCTAAGTACTATAAATTGGACATTTTGTATAGAGAAAATGGAACTCGTAATATTATTGCAATGAAATATTATGAGGTGATATTACACATTATTATTCGATACGCGCAAGACGGTAATAATAATTCCCCTGACCTTTTTTTTAACTGGAAAAATGATGCGCGATCGAATTTATATCAGGACACAACTGGTTTCAGTTTTATAATGCAAAATCTGATAGAAATTCCGGAGCAATCAAAGCGACCCAATTCCGTCGCGAAATTAATATCATGATGGTTCGGGATGGAATTAATTTCATCGATACGTGTTTACTCGTCCGACGTTCAGCTGGAAACTGTCGAACGACATTTTTAAATAGCTAATTCAAAATTCTCTGCATTTGTCACGTTTGTGGCTTGTTCTTCATAATTAAATTTTGTGGCTCGTTCTTCATAATTAAATTTTGTGGCCTTTGTAGAAAATCTTTCGCATTATTTATATTCACTTAGAACAATAGACGAGTGCATCGTTAAATGTCAATTGAACAAACGCTCAACGCTGGTAATTAAATGTCAACTAAGAATCATAGTGGTGTATATCAATCCATTTTATAAAATAGTATTCTAATGAAATAGTATTTTTTATTATGAAACGTCGTGATGTTTTTTTCAAATCGCGAGAACGTATCGTGGACGATGGTTTTCAGAGTTAAAATGAGAGAGAGAGAGAGAGACTACTATAATTTTTGGTCTGTCAATTAAAAAATTCGATAGAAACGAGACACGCGTGATATATTAGTCACGTTCTTTGTTTTCCTCCATTTGAGTCGCTGAAGTCATAAACGCGTCTGATCATTACGCGCTGTTTCTACTTGCGCGTATACTACTCGCGGATGAGAGATCAAAGTAAGCGATTCTCGGTACTGCAGAGCGATTCTTGAACGATTCTAGTAAAATAGAGCTATCGTCTAAACGATATTAAAGCCCCTGGTGGGAGTCAAAGATTTGTAACGTCGCGCGTCGCGAAGGAATTTAAAGCGTACAAAGTTTGCAAAGTATCGAGCGCTTCTGATACTCTTTGGATCGGGACCAAGGAAACGCTGAGAATCATTAGTCAGGCTGGATGTCGATATTAAAATATCGAAGAAAAAAGGAACGAGAAAAGTCGGAAAATCTATCGGAGATATTAGACTAACATCGTTATAGCGTTTATTCTTATATATGGTGAAAAAGCAAACGTATAATATGCAGCATAAAACGTACATAACCTATAAAAACGTGTAATATTGACCGATCTTTTTATACTTACTACGTACTACGTGCCTTTTGTATTTAAAAGTAGAATAAATGTCTTGCATTGGCGATTAAGGATTATTATTTGTATATTTTACAAGATTACGAATATTTGATCGCTTTAAAGTAGATGAATATTGAGATAAACATTTTTTATATCCTAACTGCTAATTACTAATCGAACTTCGTTTCATCGCGTTAAAAATTGTTAAAGCTTGCGCGCAACTTTTTGCAACGTATTGATAGTGCAAATGATCGAATCAAGTATATTAAAAATTACCATTCACGGCACACGATGGTTAATTAAATTCGATTGTTCTGTTTCGATATCCTATAACAATTCATCGTAAAAAAAATTCAACGAAAAGCACGAACAAAAAGGCTGTTACATCCAATTTTCCACAAAAGCTAAAAAAATTAAAGTCTCGTTTCCCTCTATTTGCCTGAAAACTGTTACCGTCGAAAACTTGGTAGAAAATGAGGTTTATCAACATTTACTGATACCGTGCCAGCATCAGGTTCCTTTTACATTTAATTAAACGTTCCCTTATCGAAATTAAAACTCTTACTAGCTGGTCGTTCGTATAAAATTTTCCTAATTACGCTCGGTGGAACAGCTTTCTGCAAAAACCGATGCTCCGTTTATCGGGACACTAATCTCGCCTAACGCTTCGACGAAACTCTCCCGTCTTGTAATAAAATCCTTCTAACTGAGGTAGGGAAGATAATGGAACAGGGAGAAATGGAAAACAATAAAAGCGTGTCGCCAGAAAACTAGAAAACACCGTCTACTGCTTGAGGACGAGTTTCGTGTATCAGCACCGCGGTTGCTTAGAACTCTGCTCGGCTTTTTATGAATTTGGAAAATATATATCTTCGCTGGTTTCTTTTTAGTTGGAAAACGTCCTAAAAAAACTCCGCTATAGTAAACCTCGTACGCTGCTATCTCGACGTTGTACCATCTGAGAACAACGGGCCGAAGAATTTATCGCGTGTAATTTGAGTTTGCGAAAGGCGCTGAAAAAAATATCGCCGGGTTACACGACACTGTGTAGTCATTTTTTTTTACAGGGAATGCGTACTGTAGAGGTCCACATGCTGGAACGAAACTTCATCAACCGTGCTTGAGTTTATCGAATCTGCTATTCGAGTCTTGGTCCCTAAATTATCGACGAGAATCGGTCTCGCGTATTTGCCAAATCGATAAACCCGGAAAATAAAAAGCAGAGAAAATTGATGAAATTGTACGGAACACGTATCGGTCAAGTGCTTTGCAAAGTAAAATTTGGAAAATTTCAAAAAGCGGAGTCGATCGCTTTGGCCTGTAAACGATTCGTATATCGAATTCGAAGTATGAGCAGAATTTTGCTTGTTCGTCGAAGCGAAGAATTACGATCAGCTACAGATTTTCGCTATAGTCTGAAATATAAGAATCAATAATCGCTACGAACAGATAATTCGATCCTGGACGCGAGAATATATTCTAGAAAATAAAAGCGTACGTGCTCGTTTTAAAATCAAGTTAGAAACTCTTGTTCCTAGAACGTTAGAACATACGGTGTGATTATGCAACTATTTACTCGTACTGCAGAAGAAATATTCGTGAGAGGGGAAGTATTTTTGCTAGTTTAGATAAGGCACGAAATATATTTAAACGGTTGCAGGTAGGTGAAAATGGGAACGTGAAACTAGTTAGGTGGTATACTTCTGGAATATTTAGCGGAGAACGTGTGAACCGGCGGGATGAATGAAACCGTGAATTTGTGAATTATTGAAATGAATAAAATTCTTCAACGTAGTAGAGACAGAGTTTAACGTATAACAAGTTATCAAATCCTGAAATCTCTTGCGAAGAACTACCGTTAAACCCAAAAGTACTTGGCTGCCTGAACACTATATATTCAGTTTTTAAAATACGATTTACTCGCCATACATTCTGTTTAACTTTCAAACGATCGTTGAAACGTACAATTTTTATCCTACATTTCGCTGTACAATTATTTATCATCGTAGAGTTACTCTGTCTTCTTTACTCGTGCATAATTTCACGTAAACCATACTCAATACCAAACGTAGTCTCACGCTGTTTCGACCAGTCGTGAAATATCGTTTGCTTTCGCGATTCGCCGCAGACTTCTTTCGTTTTAGAAAACTTCAATTTCCATTTTATTACGATCTGTATCTGTACTGCGACGATCTTCACTTCGAGATAACAAAACAAAAACAAAAGAAATCCTCAACCGTGTATTCTAAGAATTCTGCATTGGATTCAGCGATATCAACGAGCTTCGTACGATTTGTCCGTTATAAACGAACGACCAGATAATTTCTCAGAATCCCATATCGCGAATAAGGAAATCGTTTCTACACGACGCTGCACTTTTTTTCCTCCCCCACCCGCGGTTGTTGTGTTTTTTACAGTAATAACGAGAAATTCTCGCCTGCGGAGAATACATCAAACTGGAAACGTTCTCTCGTTATCGCGGCGCGGTCGAATGAAATTCTTATAGAGAAATTTGCGGCCATTAATCTCGCCTCGTAATATTTCACCGGTTCGACGAGCGTTCCGCAATTTCTTCGAAACGAAGGACCAGGCCGCCAGAGGATTTAACCTTTCAATAATTCGCCAGCTCCCTCCGAGATTCTCTCGTTCGAACGAGGAAAAGAAAGCAAGAGAGGAGATAGAATCGCGAATAGAAGATAGACAGTCAGGTATTTGCCTGTCCTCGTCGCTACGGTTAACAATTGGATCGATGGTCGCGTGTCTGGCGCAGAATTAATAAGCTGAAATAAGTAATGAGCGTAATTTCAACGGAGTTGCCAGCGTGCTAAGAGAGACGTCGCGGAACGAACTATGTTATCGGAGAAGCTGTCAGAAAGTTCACCGATATCGTACTTATATATAAGTACACTCGTGTATACAGCTTCGAGTTCTGCTATTTAGGAATGGATCCAAACGGCGATCCTGCAATTCAATGCAACTGGTAGAACGAACATCGCTGATTTTCATGGCTGTGCGTTGATGATTTATTTGAACGAATCGTCGTTAAGGCAGGCAGGATTTAAATCTCGATTGGCGCGATTACAGTAAGTACAGTTCATAAGTAAGTAATTAATCAGCGAGGAGCTCGATTAACGATTTCTTGCGTTATAAGGATATCACAGGTTGAAAGTAAAGGATTGTCCTGCTAGGTGGATTTTCACAGAGACAAAATCAATACACGTCGAAGATGACAAGGGAAGTGCGTTTCGTTCGTGGTCGTGCTTATAGAAACAATAATTCGTGACTAGTATCGTGACCCGTTTTTCCAATGTATTTCCATCTAGTAGCGAATATATGATAATCATCGAAAGTTAATTTGGATTATAGAAATCGTATTGGCACGGATAGAATATTTTACGTGCCTTATCCGAGTCTCGTTTTATACAATAGTATCGAATCGTGTTCTTGCTCAACCGAGAGCAACTAATGAAAATTGCGCTTCTGTTGGATATCAAGTTACTTGCGAATAGCAGAAAATACATAATTGACCCAGGGTACAAGAAGCAAGGAATACTTCTACGGATACGCGAAAGAAATTTTCAGATAACTCCGGCTTTCTTGAAAATTGCATTGGTTCCTATCGTCCAATTGCAATTAGCTCGGAAAATGCAAGAGCTTATATTCGATAAAGAATAAAGTTGTATATAACAGAGTGCTCTGTACGTATTCTAATCTCATCGGGTATATCTTATCGCAATAGATACAACCTGCTTCTGCTCGGCGTTAATCGTTTTCGTTCTTCTTCGAAAACCTGATTCTATGCGGATCTAATTATTTTTAATAACATCGCGCGCGATCGATACCGATCGCTAGTGCCAGCAAGGCAATTGAATAAAACTTCGTTCGAAATTTACCACCTATCGATCATTATGCATCTTAACGCAACCAAGCTACTACATCTTAATTAATAACCATAAAAAGCAATAAATCTTTCGCTTTAAAAGCATCTGTGCCTCATCTCAACGTGACTTTTCCTTACCGAGATATCGTATTCCAAAGAAGAGCACGAGAGGCTGTATGTTTCTCTTATTCGCTCGATCGAACCTTTCGCTCGTTCGCTTCCACTGACCTAGCTCACTTCCGATGGCCACACGGTGGTCTGTGACTGAAGCTGAGTCAGCGTCCTTTTTGCCATTACTATTACTCGCGACGTGCGTATTTTCATAAAAAAAAAAAAAAAAAATGGGTCACGGTAGTTCCAGGAATTTCGACCATCGTTCGGTAGCGTCCTACGTATCAAACGTAATAATTCGGAGCTCTGTATCTTCGGAATCAATGGAGATATCGATGTGAAAGAAAGCGTGTTCCTTGAAGTATTCTTTCCGATAAATTCTTTCTCGAGAATTCTTTTAATTTGTAAATTTAATAGTTTTAGAAATGCTCGTTATTGACGTAAGAGCATTTGTCGCAATTTCGTGTCACGGATTTTATTTCACGAAATGTACTCTGTGTTACCGTGTTTGGAAAGTTTAACAATCTCGCACCGCTAGTTCACCTGCAACGCGCAACTGCAACAAACAAACGCAGCAACTATCGCGATGAGCGACGATAAAAACTATACTGCTATAAATTGAAAAATATTTATACGTATAACTGTCTTTGTACGCCTGCACGGTTTTAGAAAAAAATACGAGGGAAAACAGTAAATATTCAACGTGCAAATGAAAAATGTAACAATTTCCACGTATTAGCAACGAAACTAACAACAAATTCGTAATAACTCCATTTCACTCGGGTATCTGCGAATAGTCGAATATCTTTTGAACGTTCGAATGTTCCGAATCTTTTAATTTCACCCACCACGAACATCAAATTTATAAACTTCCTATCATTCGTACAAATTTCTACGATATCCTCAGTTTTTGTACAACACGTTCTCAATTCTCAAATTGACGTATAACGTAAGGAAAATGAAAAAGCGAAAATTAAAAAAAAATAAAGAAGCGAAAGAAACGCAAAGTCTCTTTACTCTCGCGCGTCAGCCGAAATTTATAAACGGCGAACCAAAGAGTTCTTCCGTGGCACGCTAAAACGCTGTCCCCAAAGCAAACAGACTAGACGTCGAGTTATCACTCGCGACGCGTGACTTATTGTCGGCGGAAAACATCGGGAAAGGTATTCGTTCGCGTTAGGAAACGTGCCCAGCAAGATTTTTCAGCCGTAACCAGCTCTCTTTACCAGTAGCGGACCCGGCTGCGTGTATTCTGAATCTCACTCGATCCCCTTCCAGAAACGCAATTCGTTTCTGCACTTGCGGTTGTCCGCGGAGTTACGACGCGGAAGGACACACGACCCGGAATATGATACCGTTTCAATTTTTGGACGAGCAACGACAACAAAGAGAATCGGTCGAGACTCGTTCCGTGTGTAATGCGAGATCTCGAGTTTCGCGACGAATATAAAATGAGAAGAGTATTTAAATTACCGGCCCACGATGGTATTTGAACATTTACCATTTACCAACATTTACCAAAATATTTTATCCCCGTATCGTGCGTGTTCCGTAACACATTTTGTAATTTTAACAGCGCCATAACGATTATATCGATCAAATTCGAGAGCGATCTGATAACGTCTATAGAAGTTGCGCGATATTTATTACAAAACATTGGTGGACGACGCGAATAAGTCATCTCTCGCGTACATAGTAAGCGTTAAATACGATCCCACTGAATATCCAGATTTATCGATGTAATCGATACATAAACCGATTGGAAATTTTTCCCATCTCCGCGAGATATACGCTCGTATTAGACATCTTGTAATTTGCCTGTACATTTGGAGAATCGTTTCGAACTTTGCCAATGTACTCGCGAATAGACGTGTCTCGTATCGTTGTTATCGAAATTTCAAAATCTGCAAGTACGGTACACGTAATATATTCATGGAAGGCATCCACCAGTGTTGAAATACTTTCGCGAGTCCGTGTATTCGTTCGTATTGTGGAGTCGCTTTTCTTCTCTACGTATTTTTGAATCTTCTTAGAAGTTGGAAGAACTGTAAAGGTATTGAGAGGGTTTGGAGAGAACACTAAATAACTTTATTCTTATACTATTTTAATTCTACACGTGGGTTACTATCAGAAAGCCCAGGCAACGCACTCGCTCTTCTTTTTCTCTTCGACTGACTCTTTTGTCTCAACGAAGGCCTGGACCGTCTTGCGACGCTCACATACACTCTAGGGAGGGGATACTTACATGTGTTGCTCGCTATTCGTTCTCTCACTCTCACACGTACAATACAAATGTACTACCTAATTTAACAAGAACAAACGAAACTTGTTGCGACATCGATCGGAGAGACGATGAAAAATTCAACGTTCGTTTCGCGTAAACGCCGTGGAATAATTTCGATCGATTTCGTGCCGAGGGAAATACACGTGATAAAATTTTCAGTTCGATCCCCTGTTAATACCCAAGTATTACGCTAATAAGGCTTTTACGCGGGGCCCTTTTCGCGACGCGCACAGTTCAATTTATTCGAGAGCCAACTATAATGCTTTCTCTTTGACCGGCAATTTTACTATTAATTTTCATTACACAGTTAATAAAGTTTTTCCACCCCAGAAAGCCTGTCGCGTTACTTGCCGTCTGATGACATTTCCAACAGCCACGCGTGCATCCACGCGCGTCAATAATTCATGCGCCATCGACGCGACGCAAAAATCCAATGTAAATAGAGCCGTACGATTTTTCACTGCGATACGTTTGCATATTTTCTGATTTTAGACAAAATTTCTACGTGCTACGTTTTTTCACTGATTTTTTTTTTTTTTTTAATATTCTCGGCTCGAACAGCAACGTTTTCTCTTTTCGGAATAACATCAAGCGAATCACCCACATTACAAAATTTAAATTGCGTTTCTTCGACCGTACTCGCGGAGATACGAATTTACAGAAAGTTTCGAATAACGTAGACGTCGTACGAAACGTCGTTATTCGTATTTATTGCTTGTAATATGTCAAAAGCGTACATTTCTCGTATTTATATATTTAATGCCAGAAATACGAGGAATTTCAAGTAAAAGTGATCAGTCTTTAAATGGTTCGTTCTAGACTCTTTGCCATTTTGTCACACAGTCAAACGATATATTACACGGTTAAATCATACATTACTCGTCTTTTCCTTGTCTTTCAATCCGCAAGGTATGTACATGTTCTGTTTGTCATAACTCACCGGAGAATTTTATGCAAAAAAAAGAAGAATGCCTTTCTCCATCGCGCATATTTCTGCATTATTTCCTAGCATGCATCACCGTTTAAATAACGTATTTGTATCTCATAAAAATGCTCCGCTTCTCTCCCTAGATCGTCAGTTTTGTCTTCGTCCATTTTTTTTTTATCCTCCATCCTACGATATTTCCCGGGTTCGGCGTTCTTGAAAATTGCATCTCGCAATTTTCAAGACCTCGCCAATCTGTCTCTGAAACACGTATCCGCGCCACCCGGCGTTCATTAATCTATAAAAATTCATAAATTGCCCATACTAACGATTGGTTTGTGGTTCCCTTAAGGGAACCGAAGAAAGAAAACACGTTGGTCGTCTTATAAGCTGCGAAAGTGGGCGAAGTAACGGATTAAAATTAATAATAAAACACGTGTCGACTCCCCCTTTCAAACTACGGTTGGCCTCGTCGCAACGTAGAATCGTGTGTTTGTAAAAGGTAAACCGTATTTCTTGGTAGATTACTCTGGAGATTTGCGCGTTTTTATTTTTAAGGACTGACACGCAGAGTTCATAAAATGTATAGTGAATGTGTTAAAAGCGAAGGAGGAACGCTCCGTTGCTGCCTATCCGTGTGCGTTTTATTAGAATACATTATTATAGTTTTTTTTTTTTTTTTTTTTTTTTAATGGCGTACGGAGAGGAATATTTTCATACGGTAGCTAAATGTATTTTTCAAGAAATATTAGTAAATATCTATGAGGGAAATGTATTTCGAACGTATCGATTATTTGGTCGGCCAAACATTGCTGAAAATATTGCGTGTTACGGATGTGCTGTGAGACTTTATTCAAACGCGCCTTCGTTTCCGGTCAAACCCTTTCAAAATTTTTCCACTTTGATCGTGTCAAAGAAAAACGCGCGACGCTATTACGGTTTACCGTCGGAACGTCCTTGGATTTTTGGATTCTGATGCCGGATGAAGGTAGGAAACGTTATCGACGAAGAGAATTTCCTTTCGACGCTTTTCTTTAACCGGTTGCGCGCAGGGACAAAATCGAAGATGACGAGTTCGCGACGACTGCTTCTGAATAAATTCGGAAAGTTCTTGTCGGTAATTTCGTTCGGAGAAATTAACGGGTAACAGTTGAGAGAAATATACAGTGCGATGCAAATATAGGAAAAAACGTGAAAAACCGGACGGTCAAGAAGATGAAACGACGCTGAAGAAGTATGATAAAGCAATAGGTACTTGGTACCGGAATAACCGATGTAAATACACTCTACGGAAATAATTATCGTTGAAGCTGTATTATAATATTTCAATCTCAATAAAAGTTACTACTTTCGTTAAAAGCGTTGCAGAAGAGAAGCACTTAGACCCGTCATTTTGCCAAGTATGATAATCCTAATGTTAAAATCATGGGAACACAGTTGATTACATCGTCGAAATGTCGCTTCAAAATATTGATCTAAAGCCCATTATTAATTAACAAAATTCCACCAAAATTCCTATCTCCATCAACGTCGCACGTTCGCTAAAATCCGAACGATCGTATTCACTTAAATCCCGTGATATTTCTCGTTTCCATGTTATTGTATCACAGAGAGAGAGAGAGAGAGAGAGAGAGAGAGAGAGAGAGAGAGAGAGAGAGAGACGGTGAACCTTTCGGCAAAGGGACCTATGAAAAAAAGTCCGGATTTCCTCCGGTTTTTGCGGCGCGATCCTATTCGAGCACATTTTTCTTAATCCTTTTAACGCGACGAATGCACCTTTGAAAAAGTTGAGTTGAAATTAGAGCGAGGCGTGAACGAACCGCCTTTCAACGTTTGCATCATTGCGGCCTAATATCCTGTCAGCGGTGGGAGTTGGAATCATTTCAGCTCTTTGCACGACCTGGTGCACACGCCTATTGCCCTCTAACAATAAGTAAAGCTACGTATGCTCAACATACAGGGTGTCTCAGAAGCAAACCGAATAGCTTCATCGGTATGTCAGGTAGCGCGTCTCGTAATCTTCTTTTCCATTTATTTCTCGAATATATGGGTCTTGTTTCTATGTTCCGGGTAATTCGTTGTTCGCGGAAGATTTTCCACCGATCGGCAACGACCGTAAGAAAATCGAATACGTTTATGGAAGAAAGACCGGTCTGTACGCTTTGAACGTCACTTTTAACACGTACAAGTAAAAGAAAAAGCAAAAAGAGAAATAACAAGCGAACAAAATCTTCGTCTTTGTCAAAATCTTATCTTTCGAAATAAATCAAAAACAAATGCACGAAGATGTATAGCGCGTATAGTCTTCTTCGGTAACCCGGCAGACGTATCGATAAAATTATTCGATTTTCTTATGGATTACCCTGTGTACACGTACACGCACGGGCGTGTATCTTCTTTTTATAGGGTTGTGAAGAAGCGCGCGAAAGCGGAATGAAGGAGCACAAAAGGGACGACTGTAAAGTATGCAGCCGATCAATAGCAAGGCAAAGCGGTGATGTGTATTGTCCTTTCGCGTCGGAAATCGTGGCGTCTAACGCGAAAGGAGACGCAGTTGATGACGGAAATGTGTTTCTTCAAAGGGGAGGAACGAGATTTATCAGCGATCGAATCGTCGAGCCGGGTGACGTCGCGTCGCGTCGCGAAGAATCCACCCTTCTACGGGATCCCTTTGTTCAACGCGCCCCACCGCGAATAATAATCTCGTTATTGGGCCGCTGCAGGCCAACTTGCGTGTACTGTGCTTCGATCGTGCCTTCGCCCTCTTCGAAGAAAGCTTTTTGGAGATTCGAGAGATCCGAGATCGTTCGATTAAACGTGACGATATTTCCTTCGGTATACCGGGGATGGAATTCTTGAGAAGTGTACTTTGCTTTTGCATTTCGATGTTTCGATTGAAAGAAACGTACCTATGTGTGCTTTTTTTAAACGTTCAATCTATTTTTTTCTTTTTTTTTTTTCGTAGCTAGATCGATAGAGGATAGACAGGTCTTGGGAAATAGAAGATTGAATATTGTTTCGAAAGTTTAATTAAATTTACTCGATATTTCGTCGGTGACGGAGAACTAATAATGATCGATCAAATAGTAGTAAGAATAGAAATAAATACACATTGGAATATCTATTTGGAACGTGTTTCAATGCTAAATATACAATTTTGCAAAATCGGAGGGATATTGATTCGTGAAAATATCGGAAATGCTATTTAATAAAATCGCTTTTAGCTTTTTGAAATAATAGTAATAATAATAGCTGAGACTACCATGTTTCCTCTCGTAATTGGAAAAGAATCGGCTATTGTAAGAACATTTTCGTACGATGGACTTAAACGTTCATCGAATTTACGTCGCACCTTGGTAAGCGCGTGTTACATGCTCCACACAGCGGAGTCTACGATTAATTAGGCGCTTGTTAAGCAAAAAAGAGAACACACGATTATTCGCCCGGATCGTGTAGATCGAGATAATTTCCATTTAAATCGCTGTCAACTTAAAATTACGTTAATGAATTTCAAGAGAAGCCTGGTCGCGTTACGCAGCATTCGAACGGCGAAGTTCTACATTGTGGTTGAAGGAAAATAAAGAAACGGAAATCCACGCGAAGCGAATATAATCGTGCCAGTGTCTGCTAGCAAAAAGTGCAGCATTCGCGAACCGGAATATTTACGCGTGCCGCCATTACTGATTCGCGAATAAAGATCAATTTCAGCCGGCTTTAAACGAGGAGGCTTTAAACCGGCACACTCACGAATCCGATTCGAACGCCATGGACACAGGGGATTTCCCTTGAGCTTAGATTTAAGCTCCGTCTGAAAAACTGCTCAACTACGGTGGCCAGCAACGGCTTAGACGCGATTATTTTCTCTTTAGAAACGAAACACGCAACAGCGGAGATAAACAGGTGCCGCGATATTTCTCTGTTTAATCATTTTCATCCACCTTAACCGTTCTTTGCAGTCGCAGTTCGCGAAATAGGAAACGTAAATACACCTTCTACCCGATCGTTTGTTTCTCTTTTTTTTTTATTAGAAAATTGTGTAATTCTTCGAATGAATTATGCGGAGGAGCCCGAGCCGCGCGAATAAATCGTATTTGCAGCGTGTGCGCATATTTTGTAAAGAGAACGTGCAAATAGCGCAATATCGTACAGCGTAATGGTATATAGGTAAAGTAAGCTCCAAAGTAGACGCGCTTGCACGTACGGAGAGTAACGAGTAACCAAGGTCGTAAAATCATTGCGTTCGATCATACGCATCGTTGATTGGTGCGGCCGTGCTTACTCAAACGGATAATATAAGAAGGTAAAAGGCAAAAAAGACTAGCAGAAGGCGGTATCATCCCGATACTCTTGAATAGTACGTACAAGAATCACAAGCATCCAGGAATACTGCGAACAAACATCCGCAAGGCTCGAAACGGTGCATCCAGTAAAAGGCCGCATCGAGTCAACCTTGCTACTAAATACTCGACCAGGTCGTGTCGTGTCTTTCTCTCGTGTATCCATTCCCGTGTCTCGTAATCTCGCTTTTGCGTTAATAAATTGTAGATACGTTTTGGTATCCCAGCCTAGCTGCCGGCGTATCGCGGAAACGTTACACATTTTTGATCGCGAGTTGGATTACGTTGTTGGCCTTTGATCGTGTGAACGTACGCTGGATCGTATTTGGATAAATTGTGTTACTCTTATTTGTGTTCATAAAACACATCGACGGAGTTAAACCAAAGGAATGTAAACATCCTGTATCGATTAACGACTATAGCGACGTTAGCTGTGAAAAGCTCTTAGAAAACGTCTCTAGGGAAAGTAATATTCTAAAGTAATTTGTTATCGCGACAAGGGTACCATTTCTTTTTTTTTTTTTTTTTTTTTTCTTTAGAAGGAAACTCGGTGAAGTAGCTCGCTTAATTATTCGGTAGATCCTGGAAGAGCGAATCGGCGCGCGAAAGGTATACCGGAAGTATGAAATATCTGTAAGAAATTACTATGTTTAATAAGGCCGCGGGTGGTCCGGCTACCCCTAGTGCCTATAAAGGCTTCGTGTTTAAATTCTCAATAAGCCTCTCGAGTGCTTCTCTACTTTTAAAGATACTTCGCTGATTAATACTTGGAACAGTTTTGCAAACACGTGGACACTACTTACGAATCGCTTTAAGCTCCTTTGAATTCCCTTTTATGGTAACGTGAAATTTTACTTGGAGAAATTGTCAAGAAACGAACAGCATTATGGTAAGAGAGAAATATTATGATTAGTCAGAGCTTGCAATTTAATATAATTGCTCTCTCGAAGACTTTTTGTTCTTCCTGTTAAGCCATTCGCCTTATCGTATATTTTTTCTCGTCCTAATTGTGTATTTGCATGCATATATCAATATTATAACGCAAAAATATACGTTTCATAAGCACGACCTTTGACAAAGACTGACAATGGTAAAAAGTTGAATGCGTTGCTCTGTACAGTTCATTTTGATTTTCGATCTCGATGGATTAATCAAAACATCACGTCGTTTCAGCTCGCATATCGATACTTGTTCGGTACACATTTCCGTTCCAAGTTTTTCGTACATGAAATTTTAGTGACGCGAGATCAATCAACATGAAGACCAAAGACATTCGCATTTCGTATTTTTATTACAACGTTTTAAATAAAACTTCACGCATGTTTCTCTTACATAAATCCGGAGGATATGCTCACGAGGCTCGACGAGACTGTCCTGTAAATGAACAGCCAAATCGACGCAGTCCCTTTTTTTTTTTATTAATTTTTTATTAATTTCCCAAATATCACGATTAACATCCAATACTAAACACAATACAGATGACTAATTTCCACAAGTTCATTCGTCGCAAGAAGATGACATAAATAATTATAAATTCTAAAGGTTATCTAGAAAGCTGTGTTTGCAACATCATCTTTTTTTTTTTGTACTTCTCAGTTTATATAGTTGATGAACGCGAAGAGCTCAAATAACAACGGCTGAACTCAATTTATCTCTATTATTTCTTCTTACAAGAATAACGTTGAAAAAAGGTAAGGACAAGAAAAAGGAGAAGGAAGAAAACTAAAAAGCAAGCACGCTTTTCTTTCGCATCTTTCCTACGTTGCTTCTCGTCGCGAGCTTCCTATCTCTCACAATTACTTGAATTTCAAACGAAAATGCAAAATCCTCGGCAAGTTAGCCAGCCGTGAGACACTGGACGAGAACATCGCGAACTTTAAGAATCGCTTTACCATGCTGAGAACTCGGCGACTCCTCCCCTCGTTAGAGTCGTCACCAGAGTCGCTTTTATCGTAAAACATCACCGTGAAACGTCTTATTTAATCGCGTTACAGCGTGCAATTGCCGTGCTCCATCGAATAGAGAGGCTCTAAGTAAAGGAGAGAGAAAGAGAGAAAACGCGTACACGAAGAACGATTGGAGTGACACGCTTCCCCGCTCCATTAACATTTAATTGCGCCAATCGTCTTGGAGTATGGAGACACATCGATAAACTCGTTAACAGAATATGTGTCAACGTGTAATCGAGTGACTACAGAGCGGTGAGTCGAAGGGAGATGCGAATAGAAGCGGTTTTATTCGCGTTCGTTCGTTCTCTCTTCCATGTTTCGTCTCCCTCGGCCATCGATTCGTCGGATTCTCAATGGTACGGCTCAAATGTGCCTCGCGATGATAGCGCTTCTATTACTTTCATCGGTGGCTTTTCGCTCGAATTTCGTTCGTTCCACGAACATGATCTCGTGCTCCACCACTGATGCGATTTTAACGCGATCACGAGCACGCCGGTTGTATCAAATCACGGGGATGAACCGATCGAAGGACAGGGGTGAGTGCAGTTGCGCCTATTTCGCTGGTGTTCGAATACTTGCAATGAATTCACGGACGTTGGGAACGCGATTAGATAATATGGTTTGAAACATGGATAGATTAAAATATCTTTGACTCCGATCCAATATGCTTGCTTGTTTGGAAAGCTTTATTTTCATTCGTATTTTTTTGATAGTTTGGAATTCAGGTTTTAGTTTCTTGGCGAAGCTTTTTCGGCAATTTCATAGGTATATATTTGTCGCGTATTTTTGCGCGGATTTATCTCTAAAGTCGGCCGGTTTTAAATCTATAAAATTTGAAAAATCGAGGAATTGTTCCAGCGTTAAAGGGCTAATACTTTCGCTGTCCAAAAAAAAAAAAAATTTCTTTTTACCTCTAAAATTTTTCATTAAAAACGAATTTATTTTTAAGGAATGTTTACTTTAACACGCCGTTCGAGTCAGTTATCGAGACGTAAGGATAAATACGAAACTGTTAAGAAGATCGTTTGTAAAGTTCGTAGCCTTTCTGATAATTTGTAATAATCATTTTCCCATCATTAACCTATTGCTTTTTGAAATTGCAATTACACGGAGGAAACAAAATTACTTGTATTCTATTCATGGAAATTTCTCTTTGAAAATTTCTCGCGTCGTCCGAGGATTACACTTTAACCCAATTCGCGAGAACAAGCGAGCCAAATTAATTTTCGTTTGTTTAATGTTCAATCAAGTATGGAAAATTCGAAACACTTTCGGCACTTTCAAAGATAATTCTAACAGAATCGTTCAATTTTCGTACTAGTATCGAGTGTTACGCCGTGGACAAACTGGGACAGAATACGGTCCACTATGAATCGTTCGCAGAATCAAAAACTACGAGCCGAAGTAAAAACGTTTCTAGTTATTAATGCACGAGATAGATTATTGTTCGTTTTAAATCGATCGAGGACGATCACCGCCGGTTCTCAATTTCCTCTCGCTTGATTGTTCAAGACAAAATCCTTTCGCGTTTCCGAGCAACGTAATTTTTCGTTTGTCCATCTTCCTTTTACAAATCAGTTACGCGTTCCATCGATGCTCACTCTGTGTCAAATATTTATCTGTATACGCTGCTTTTTTTTTTACAAAATTCGATGCATCAGAGAAAACAGGACATTTCATAAATCACGGGACGTTTGGTTTATTTGTTATTTATTTTACTGATTTGTTCAAGATGTTGAAAAAAGGATTGATTTAGAATTAAAAAAAAAAAAAAACGTTTTACACTTGTCGATCACACGGTAGATCTTGTTTAATTATTTCTCAAAGTTATGAAACGTTTACAGTAATTAATTAGTTCACGTAGAGCTTGTCGCGTGTCAATGGAATTACAGAGACGTAGAAATTTTCTACGACGTCGATGGCGATACGAATTATTAAAATATCACGTGGATAATTTTCCTTCTAGTTTTACGCGAAAAGAAGCATAGAAATACGAACAGCGAAATCTAAATGAGTAGTTAATATTCAAGCAGAAAATCCTCGTTTACTCTGAATGGATTCATCTGTGCGACTTTATATCGACTATACGTCGTAATATTTGCCATTCTTGCGATATCCGCGTGTCACAATTCAAATATAATAAATAAGATTTTCATTTGTACATGCAAATTACGCACGGTACTTAGAAAAATACAAATTTTACAAACAAATCTCACAAACGACGAATCACCCGATTATTCCCTTCGATGTAAACTTACGAAAGAAAAATCTGTAACCTGTAACCTGTGTGATTCAGACAGATTCATCGATATCGTTAGTTGATAAATTTTTCTGCGAGAGGATCCTGGTCTCGTAGAAATTCTTCGGTAATAATTTCAACGATACCTTGATAATTTTTCAGGTTTGCTTGATTCTTCCTTAAATATCCTCATGCATGTAGTCATATCTTTCCCGAGCATTTTTACAGCGGTAACCATCGTTCTGGTCGTCCGCTCGTTTCTCTCTGTTCTTTTTCCCCTTCGTACCGCGTTACCATGAATCCTAAAAATTTTAACATACATTTCCATCTAACATCGCGCTCGCCATTTATCGTCGCCAGCGAGGTAAACCACAGACTACAAATATTCATTTTCTCAGATCTATCGTTCCGCTAAGTTTTATTCCGCGTCTCCGATACAGTTTCAGCACATTGCGCCGCGTCGTCTTCATCGGTTCGTATGCTAATCTGCTCGCAATTTGTATAATTCCGAAACGGGTTAACCACACAGGACGTCGCAGCATCCAAGGTCGATAAGTTTTTCTGGCTCCGTGATAGGGCGTCGTTATCTGCAGGTGCTGTGCAGAGCGAAGCTCGTTTCTCGTCGCCGAGGTTTACTTTACATTTTAATGTCTGTGCGACCGCGGATCACCACGATCCTCCGAAAAGCTTCTAATTCCGTGGGCTTTTCTTCTGTACAGAAATGTCCGAGGACAAGTGATACAACCGGGCGAAAGATCATTCTGGAAGCAGAGATGAATCGATGATGTAAGAAGTAAAATTTATTCGCTTGAAGCCTCGTTTCTTTCCCACGACATTTACGTTAAGGACTCATCGAGTACATCGAGTACTCGGATATAATTTTCTAACTAAACTTTCGCCTGTATTTTCGTATTTCAATATACATCTTTTTAGAAACGAGGCGGATGAACAAAGGTTCCATAATTGGACCTGTTACTTCTATCGATAAGTGAATATTCGTTAATAAGATCGAACGTTCGTTGGATACACGTATGACGCGTTCATCGATCGATCCTACTTTATTTCTGTATTTGTCAATGATTTATTTTCTAAGCTCGATTTACCAAAAGAGACAACGTTTCGAACGAGAAAGGCTTCTTCTATGTTCTGGCTTATCTTCGGTTGTAGGTTAATCTCCTGAGCGATCGCTTACTCGCTCTTGTTGCACTCTTATTCATTGTCCGCCTGACGTTAACCAGGTTATCCGAAAAGCACGATTTTCCCTCGCTTAAAAAATATGATGTAAAGTGAATTTTAATAAAGCGAAATTGAGAAAACAACATTCTGTTAAAATGAAGAACACACTGATCGTTAAACCGGAATCGTTTATCCGTTCCATTTCGTTCGGCTGATCTTACAAAAGATCGTATGCTACCGTTTCAAGCCAGAACTTCTATTTCCTCTGTAAACCGGAGCGTTCAAACAAGCGAGAAATAATATATTCTGTGTATAGGATAACAATGCGCTCTCGTCAGAATCGAAAGACAGAGAACAAGTATAAAGATACCGAGTGGACATGCAAACTCGGTTGCTGTGCGTGGCTGCGAATTAAATGTAAACACGCAAGACGTGCCTCTATATTTCCTGTTGAAATAAAATATTAATTTAAACTGGAGAAACGGGACAAGGAAACATTTTGCTATTTAACGTATTCGCAGCGGAGGCCGTAGCAATACAGTGCCGTAATATACGCCGAAGCCGTATAATACGTCGAAGACTATTCTTAGACAGGTATACACCGCACGTAGTTAATTAATTCTCGTCCATGAATCATAGAACATTCGTCGATTTAACTCTGCTACGTCCTCTCTGTCATTTTCGACCCAATTGTATTTTTCTAACGTCGAAAAAATATCTCCAGTTTATGTCCAAGCTATTAAAAAATCTTTTTCGTTTCATAGAATAACTTGACTTTCTTCGTAACACGAAAGATTATCAGCGAATAATTCTATAAATACGTTGAAATAATTCGCTTCTCGCTGATTTTTCTCTGTTACGTCTGACTATTTTTAAATAGAACGAACGTCGACCCCCATTTGCCAACCGAAATTGCAACAGAATCGTTCCCTTTGTGCGCGAAGTCGTTCAAAGCAACAAGGGTAAGCCGAAAATTTGCGAGAACGACTATAGTTCAATGCAGTTTGTGAACTATTATTATTTTCATCGGCGAAGCGCGGCGAATACAAACGCGAACTGTACTAAAGTCATAAGTATAATCGTGCGGTTATTACACGGCTGTTGAAAACAGCCGCTCGCTGTTTTGTCTTCATTTCCTTGGAAAAATTAGTCTTTTGAAAACTGCTCCATTTCATGCAAAACTAGAATACCTTTATATCCTTCCTAAGTTTTCGTAACATTCAGCTAATACGACGATCCTAAAACGACGTTACTTTTTGTTTCTTGTTTCAGGTAAGCAGTGACTATCCACCCCACCATTCTTATATTTTGTAGATATTTCATCAGGGTAAGTCGTATCGGTCTCCTTATTTTTATAGAAAATATTCAACATCTGTTAACGTTTAATCCTGCTAAATAGAAATATTCAAATATTTTTCGATTTTTCCCACATTGACGAATGTTTCTATAGAAGAAAAATGGTTTCTTTTTTTCATTTTTCTACGGAAAGATCACGTAGCACAGAGTACCAGTAATTTTCATACTCTTATACAGTAGCCAGTAGCTCCTATATAAAACAGAGGAGCATAATTCACAAGTGGAAATAAGGAAAAAATATTCGATAAAATTTTGTTGTCGCCGCTTTATTATTTACTATCGGTCGCCTTCTAAATTTTCTTTTATCGACCATTGTTAATCACATTGTTACAAATCGTTCGTTCGTTGATCACAATTAAGATGAAAGCAAAATTGGGCCGTCGTAAGTATATATCCGTGTGAAAAAGCGTCGAATACACAAACTTCGAATTTACAAACTTCACAGGTCGTTGATTGGAAAGCCCAGTATATTGTTCGAAGGAAATTTATCAAAGTATTATCTAACTAATTAGCAGTTAATATTATAAACTCGTGAATTTCCAATAAAATGAAAATCAATGGAAGGAAGGTAGATTTGTGTATAAACCGACAAGAAAGTCGATAAAGAAGTATCATAAAATTTCAGCTCTGAATCGAACAGCCATTGTCATTAAGGGGTTAATTAATACCGGCGTAATTAGCTGAGTTTTTTACCTGCATTCACGATATATATTACAGCATGATCATTTCCACCGATCTTCTTTACGGTACTTGCAATTTTATCCGATCTGATGAGCCGCGAATGCCGCGCTGTAGTTTGCGCGCAAGAAACTCCGTCATTTATCGAAGTTTCGACGATAACAAAACATTGTAATGACGCTGCTGAAAACGAATACGTTTTTAACCATAGTCCATTAACTCCGTAACCACAGTTGCAACCTATAAAACAGGAGAATATCCAACATTGAAAGCTCCAAAGTAACAAGAAAAGAGACGAAGGAGAAAGTTAAAAAAAAAAAAAAAAAAGAAAAAATGTAGGTTTCGCGATAAACTTGGAAGGCGTGCTTTAATAAGAAGAAGCATCATTACGTATCTATCGCGTTCCGCAAAGCTATATGTTACTTTAGACGAGTAACTGATGAACGAGTTTTCAACTCAGAAGTCGGGCGATTGTAATCTGTCGTGCGTGATATATTGTCTCCTGTGCCCGTAAAGTACACTTTGATAGTATAGACGATGTTTTATTAATGTACTATCGACAGAAAGTTCGAGAGCGATATAATTCTTAGAGGATGGATCGCGAGATGATAATCGAGAAAAATTTGTTGCTGTTAATAGCAAATGATAACTAAGAAGACTCGACTCGAAACTAAGAAGAATCGACAGTGATAGAAATTACGTGAAAAAGATGAACGCGTTAGGCAGAGCGTCGATAACGTTACTTGTTTCTTTTTTTCTTTTTCGGAACGTGCAGCCCTTGTAAAATGAAGTAACCCAAACAACTAGATAAAACGCGGTGTTTGTTGTTATCGACACTGTCCAGATCGCGTAGAAAAGTTTCGAAAATCTGGATATCCTTCGATCAATTCTTCCGTTTCAATGTCTTCCGGCGACAACGATTTCGTTTGGGGAAGCAAAAGTCCGTGCAATCGCGTTTCCAATCTTCGCTTCGATAGTAAAACGGATCATTTCGTAACTTGGCTGGAAAGTGGTTGGATAAAATCACGAAGTTCTTAGGAATTTCGATCTCGATGGTTGCGTGAAAAATAAACGAACATAATAATATACGATGACCACAGGGGAAATACGCGATAAACCATATTTTTCGCGTTCTATCGAAGAGAAATTTTCAAGTTGAAAACGTTCCCAACCAATACCTGTGTCGCCAAACTGGTATTTTTATTTGATTTTTGGATGAAACTCGTGTTTTTGCCAACCCCTTGAACATTTCAAAAATTTCGATCGTCGTAGGATCGGTTATGCTCTTGTTGGTTCTGCAAAATTAAAAAAATGCATGGATCTGTCACCCATTTTTTTTTTCTTCCTTTTTAAAGAGTTACGTATATCTTTCGATTGGACAGATTATTTCGCTTTTCCACTATCGTATTTAACTTCTTTTTCATTTCAAAAATTGCATGACGTCGAAACCAAAAAATAAAAAAATAAAAAGGTAAAAAGACGTATATTTATCGCGTTTTTGTTTTTTTGTTTTTACGGAAGATACACTCTCGTCCGCTCGTACGAAAAATATTTTTGCAATTTATCGGATAAAAATAAAAAGAAAAAAAAAACAGGGACCTTCGTTCGATAAAAATTAGCGTACTAATAATATTTTAATATTTAAACTCGCATCAACCTTATATACGAACCTCTTCCACTACATTTCAAACAGTGTCGATTCAGTCAAACATATCACCGAGTATGTTCGTTCAAAGGAGACGCGCAACGAACGAATTCCGCAATACAAATTACATCTGGTGAAAAAACATTGCCAGAGAAATTTCGTGTTAACAAACGGCCATATGCTTGGTCACGCGCGATTTGATTAGAAAACTCGTTTCGCTATTGCGAACCTAGTAATTACATCGGGATGCCTTTAATATATCTCGTCCAATCCTCTATTTTCTGCCTTGCTCCGCACATATGGATACGTACGACGTAAATTGAACTCGATGAACAGGCGAGTTCGGTTGACAAGCTTTTGATTACACCGTGAATAGAACGGAACAGCTCTGCATGAATCATCTTCTTTTTCTCAAGACGAGACGTACACTGAAAACGAGGCAGTGCTATAAATTCGTAAGTCGTGATTTTACGATCGCGAATTTCCATAATTCCTTCTTCAAGAATGAAAACATGCACGTTATCCAGGCGATAGTATCTTTCTGTATGATGGTAGCTCTGAAACATGGAGGAACGCGTTATGCCTGCCAGTCGATGGAGATGTTATTATCGCGATTATCGGTGTTCCGAAAATAGCCATAACTGTTGGATTAAACAATTTATTGAGTTTTAGTCAGATAACGAGCACTTCGATGTCGCTTTAATCGACGTTCTCGTATTATCGACGGTATTTGAAGACGACAAACATGACGAATCGTATTTCTCATATTTTATTAAAAAAAAAAAAAAAAATACAAAATTAGTATTCGATATTTCTTCAACCAATTCCGCGTCAAAATTATGTTCCCATTTGATTTTGGGACTAAATAAATGTTTTTGTTAATAAAGCATGGATACGCGTGTTTTATAAGAAAATATTTCTTCTTAACCGCAGAATAACATAGAGGCGAAAGTATTGATTACGACGATATTAAATGGAAATGGACGTACATTTGGATGAGTTTTAATTCGTTGAATTGGGTCTAGGGACAATTCTATGGTTGCTACGCGTCGTGAAAATATCCTCTTCGTTTTTCTGCTGGATCTACCTTCTTTCAAAAATTCGTTGCAAACAACACCCGATAAACGCAGGAAATGATAAAAATAAACTCGGTATATCGCAATTTCAGGCAAAACGATTTATAAATTGTACAGTTGAAATCGTAAACGCCGCGAGGATAAAATGAATAAAACAAGATTTTTTTTTTAGTATTTTTCAGGAATGAAAATCTCGCATAAAATACTATGAAACACGTTAAGTACTGAAATTATGCGGATATTTTACGTTTATTACATTTTAAATTACGTTCTCATATTATTGTTCCCTACAGGATTTTATTTCCTATGCAAATTTAAGTATCAGAAGATCAGCAAAAATGGACTTATCTTTATTCGTAGCTATCGTATAACTCGTTTTTAGAGTAATTAAACGATAACAAAATTAATTATTTCGAATTTCCATGGAATTGTTTCAAAAGTTCTTCCAACTTTGATCCAAACATTTATTTTATTAATTTCCATCTCTGAATAAGTACTATATAGATATTTAAACGATATACTGGATTGAATAAAAAAAAATTTAATTCACAAAGAACTCTCCTTCGTTCAACCCAAATTTTAATGAAACGAAATCAGTATGAACTTTTGTAAATGACGGGATTCAGGTTTCATCGAACTTTATTCGCCGAGGCAAGAAAAATCGCATGAACAATAAAAAGATCAGCAAGGATCAGTAGAGAGTTACGAAGACCGAAGTTCTGACAAGAAAATGATAAGTTAATACCCGAGATATAAGCTTTTCACGACTATAATTGCCATCGTTCATCCGAAGGCAATATTATCGCGACCTTTAACTTGTCAAATCAAATTTTTTATGAAATTTCGTAAATCAAACTGCTCGTTAATTACACCATAATGTAATATTTCTAACATAACAGCGTATTATCGACTATTGTCAGCAATATTTCCATGTGAAAATTATCTTAAAGATAGATTGGCGTACCGTAACATAGCAAAGCATCGATACGCAACAGAATCTACGTCTTTTTAGACACGTATAGTTATATATTTCCACGGTCTTAACTCATTTAACAGTTAAAGCGGTTGAGCGATTTATAAGGTTTCGATGGTCGTGCTCTGTCCTAGAATCAGTAAGAAAAAAAAAATCAATTTCCGTTCTATCCTTCGTTATCGTTCTGCTTCGAGAAAAACAATTCCACTGGAATAACGAGTTTTGTCCTAAATCCTGCCATAACGCGAAACATAGGGGACAAAAATATGATTAATAGGCATTTGTGACAAAAATTATAAGGTATCCCTAATGGTTCGTCCGAAATACCCAAAATGGTAGGGATAAAACAAAGAATGGTAGATCTCGTTTGTTAAACCACCCACATCAATCGAAACCGGTTTTTCCTCTGCCAACCCCAACATAGGTACTATAAACCCCAGTGACATACTTCATCGAAAACCTAAGCTTAACTTAACCATTCTGTCATTCTATCTTTTATCCTTATCGCGTACATTTATTATATAACCAGAAGCCATCGTTTCAGAGAAAGAATGTTTATCGGGATGTTGAAATTCAAGAGAAATTTTAAAGATTTGTTATCCTCGTACAATTAATAAATTATTAAACGATGTGTGCATCGTCTTTTCAATTTGTCGTTTTTTATCGGATAGCTTCGTGTCGTTTTTTTTTTTTTTTGAAAAAAACTAGTTTCTTTATCAACTAATTGTATCATCAATTGTAGTAAATGTAATTGTGCACTATACGCTGGTTTGCGATCTACTCGCTCTCTTACGATAAAGATACGTGTCGTAACAATTAGGATACAAATAAGATGAGATAAACTCTCGTCGAACGTTGGGTAGTTATTGCCTGTTTTTCTTCTGAAAAATTTGTCCATAATGCATCAACTGTCGAAAACGCTATGAGCTTTGCCTGCCACTCGATATAACACGATTAATCGTATAAGATCGCCAGATCAAAGACAAGATAGCAGTTTCGCGTGGTCTGCAAAATCAGGCAAAAGTTTAATTTCGTATAGACATGTATCGCGCGGATGTTTCGCAACATCCATCCTCGGATAAATCAGCGAATATGCTCGTGAAATTCCAGTTTATGGAACAAATTCAAAACTAGTCGTGTACAGGCACTGTTTGCGCAATGTGCGTTAGCGTTTCTATTTTCGGAAAACGCTGCATCGGTTTAACCCACGAACACGATCCGCCATAAAAGGCACAATTTCGGTCAGAAACGTATCCGATAAACTAACTTTCCACTACATATGCTATTTTATACTTCCAGAAGATCCATAAAACCCCGGCCAAGTCGTTACAGAAGCTGCTTACCGACAGAGTTTATCCTCGACGCAGTTTTGCTTCGTCCAGACATTCGCGATCGCGCGAATTTGCACGTTCGTTTACCTTTCACGACTTCCTCGTATTTCTCACTCTTCTACGAACCCTGACACGAGATTTCACGATCGAGTAGCGAAATTATTATAGAATGGACAGCGGCAATTAACCTCTGAACGCATGCATCCGTAATATAGCGTCTGGTATTAGCCGATATCAAAATGCTCGGACTGTTTTGCTGGCTGGCATTTTGTCGCTGGAGAAGTTCACAACGAGATCCAAAAAATTTTGTTCAACTTAGCATTTTGTTAAATAATACGTGCATCGAAGAATTTCTCGTCTTCCTTAACAATGAGCCGTTTCAAGCAGTTCTTACAGGATTGCAAAGTACTTTCTTTCTTTCGATTGAAAAAAAGTTTCACAAGTTCCGCATAAATAAATAAATAAATAAATAAATATATATATATATATATATATAATAAATGGAATAGTATAATACATATATTCTAACTTACATCCGACAGATTTTACGTTCCCTTTATCCATGCATAAAATCTGATATTGCCTTTTTTCAAAATGTTTCTCTCGAGAACGAAGACTCGCGTGTAAAAGTGTTCGATTTACTTTTTCATTGAGAGGAATCATCAAGCGTTACTCGGTTATGCTATCGATTACCAATCAAACAAGCAACGAACGTCGATGCGCGAAACAGCGAACGAATGTTTTTCATCTCGCTAATAAATGGCAGAACATAAATCGATCGAGCCGAACGAACTGGCTTTCGCGAAATTTCCATCGACGAAGTTCGATTCAATTTTCGCGAGTCGTCGAGTTTTCCAGCGAAAATCGTTCCATTGCTCGATGTAAATTCGTGGAGCCACGCGAGGAACCACCTATGACGGATCGTCTAATTTCCCATTACCCGGGCAAGCGTTGCCGGTGTCTTTATCCAGGACGAGCGCGTTTCTGTGGCCAATTTACATGTTGATGCAAAAAGTTTCGCTCGAAAATTGCTTCTCCGTTGGCCGAGCGTGAACCCGCTGCGCGCGTGCATCTCCGCTGCGGATTACGCGCGCGATTCCCGAGATCTCGATAGTCATGTGGCCACCGGAATACGTAATTCTGACAGGCCAGAAATGAAACGCGAATCATGATAAACGCGACCGTTCCGTTAATAAATTCGAGCCCGATTAACCCAGATCGAAAGCATCGTCGTTGTTTCTAACGGGAATATAGGTGGAACGGCGACGATCGATCGTTCGTGGTAAATCAACGTCTTCTTGAATATGGAACCGTTGATCGAGTAAGCGCGATGTCTTCGAAAATTGAGAGTCAAAGAAATGAAAAATCGAGGAATCTATATGACATTTTAAACCGTCGATCGTCCAATCGTGATACGAAGACTGTAGGAGAAACCTGCGGACTCTCCCTCTTTTATGGGAAATTTGAGAAATAAGAACGGGCATAATACGTAAAAATATAGACAGGAGATACGCAGAGTGTAGTATTTGTTTTGCGACAAGGATTAGAAACCCTGGGACTTAAGTAACTTGAACGTTACTGGATATCGACTGTAAATAATTTATTTTTTTTTCTTTTTTATACGACATAAATGTAGTATTATCGAAAATGCATCACCAATCATCGAGATTGCTGAAATTTTAAGCGCAACAAATTCGAAAGTTTAATGCCGAAACCCTGTCTGATATTAAAAATCGTTGTAGTTATTAAGCGTTTAACTTGCCAGAAGTTTCGAAAGTCGAGCGCATTTCGAGTAGCCAGTGGATGTGCTTGAAACTTTTCAAGAAGAAAGTTTTTTTCAAACTCGGTAGCCGTGGCGAAAGGCTTAAATTAAGAACACTTTTTAGAATGGAAAAAAGCGGAAAGTCGACGCTTGTTATGTGGCACTTTCGAAGAGCACCACTTGCAATTCAAAGGTTCATTATTTCACGCAGGTAATAAACCCTCGTACGGTTAAATCACTGTGCGAATCTACGTATCTACATACGCAACTTTTACTTCACAAATGGATTGCATGTACAAATACGAAAACTCTGGATAATTTATCCAGAGTGAATATACGAAATTACTTCAAAATTATCGTTTTACCAGAATCACGGACAGTGGTGTTAACGGTATTTTAAATAATTTCCCAGAAAATTAAACTCGATCCGTTTTAACGAATTCTTAACAGCGACTCTGGAGCCGTGGACCACAGAACACGGAAAGAGGACATAGAAACGTTGTAAGGAAACAATCTGAGAAGAAACTACATCGTAATGAAAGAAGGAGAAATGGACACCGTAGAAAGTTTAATTATACATTGTGAAGTTCGTTGAACATGGCAGATGAATTATGCAATGAAGCCACGTGCACGCAAGAAGAATTAAAATAAATTTACTTACTTAAACGTAAATGATTACGTTATTACGTAATAAAAGATGGGCAAAGGTACGGTGGAACAATTGACGCGTATGTAACACGTACGTGTGCCAATTACCAAATAGAAGCAGTAAGAAAATGGGTTAAAATTGTTATGAAATGTTGCTGAAATTCGTTCGTTGTTCCGCTATTCGCTCTCGACAGCTTGCGGTATTGTTTTCTTAAATTTTTCGCTCGAAGAAAACGCTTTGAGATCCCTTTTCTTAAACGCGTACTCTTCTTCGTCCCGTATAAGCATATGCATACACCCAGGTGCGATTAAAGAGATCCCCTAATTTAAAACTAACTTTCAACTAAAGTTATACAAACTTCGAACTGAGACATAGCGCGTTAAAGTTGGTTTACGGTAACGTCAACTTTTCAGATTTGTTTTTAATTAAATTCGCCCGGCTAAAAGCATTCTTTTTCATTAAATAGACACGATCGAGCATAGATTAATCGACAAAGCGTAGCGGAACGCTCTTTTAAAGTAAATAAATAGTGTACTTAAAGTTTGCTAGCGGCGAATTTTTATGACGTATCGATTTTCAAAAGACATGAAATTTCATAGTATACGGAGAAACATTTTTCCCTCCATTGATATCGTATCAAGCAAGCGTTTAACGTGGTATTTAAACGAAATTCCAAATCACGCGATGAAATTTTCTCCTGAATTCATCTGCGATATTCTTCTGGCGGGAACAGCGAAGAGAAGGAATAAAAATTGACGAGGGATTTTCGAACCCGTTTACGGGCAAAAAGATTTATCAAAAGCCCGTGCGACTTGTTCTTGCACCGGGCATCGCATATTCAGTTTACAAAACGAAAGCGACGAATATTCGATCGAAATATATGCGAAAATCGGTCAGCTGCATCGGACTCAAACGTCCCGCAGAATTTGCATCTTGCACGTTCCATAATTAGTTATACGCGGAGTTAATCGATCGGCCGGCGGTCAGTTAACTATTTAAACGACTGTATCGGTTAGTTTGAACGATCCGGTTAATAAAATTATTATCAATTAGTAAATGGAGCACGTTGATTTTTCTCGTTCGTTCGCTGTCTATTTCCAGCCTTGTCTATTTAACTTTCATTGGAATCGTTTTATCGGTTGACCTCTTTTTGTTTTTAAAGACATTTGAATATTCTCAGACGGACAGGCGTTTAAAGACATTCGAACATTCAGAGACGTCCAAACGTTCAAAGACATTGAAACATTCCTTGACATTTTTACCAAGAAAGATGAGAAACCGTTATCGGATTATTTTGACTTTTACAGGCATATGTGAATCATTCGTTACGCTACTGTACTTCGTGCTTTCGACATTTTTAGACTCGTGCCAATTATTTCTTCGATCGCGTTATCGTACTTGGTTCTCACATTTCGCTAAACTTTCTTATTTGCTTGTACACTGTTGGCTTTTTCGATGCTGGGACTATCGAGAGAATCTTTTTTTTTTCTTTTTACATTAGAGAAAATATTTTTACAATTACGTAATGTAATTACTGAAATGCAAAATTTAATTTTTAATTGTAATTCGTCTATATCGAGTCAAATTTTTATAGTCTATATATCTTATACATCGTTACCGTGGTTTTGTCACGGCACACACACACACACACACACACACACACACACACACACACACACACACACAGATGACAGGGAAACACGGTCGGTTTTGCATTCCGAGTCTGAGGAAAACGTTTATACGAGATCGCGCGGATTTTCAAGTTTGATCCCCCGGCACGGTTTTCTTCTTCTCTTGGTATCCACAAAACGCGAAGAAAATATGGAAATCGTTTGGAGTCGAGAAGGACGAGAGATCTCGAAGAAATTGTCGAATAATATTAGAGTTTGTTCGATTTATCGAGATCGTCTATCCTCTTTTAATTTCGTGCTCGAAGAAAAACTCTGGAAAAATCTCGCGTGTGAACTCCAATTTCCGATAGCTGATACGAACTCTTTGTCCTTCTTTTTTTTAATAAAAATTTTCATAAAAAGGACGATCCGCCGATAATATGAAAAGAATAGAACAGCAAAATTTTGCGGAATATTGGCGATTTTCAGAAAACCAGATCCAATCAAGCGTTGGAAAAAATCGAAACATTACGCTTGTCTTTCAATGCAAATATTAAGCTTTCGTTCCAATATGCGCCTCGGCAATGTGAAATTTTATCGATCGCGTACTCCGTGGTTCAATTGATTCCAATTTGAATTAACCTAGTTTATGAATTTAACTCGAATTAATTAATTCTCAATAGATTTGCGTATACGTCGTGTCCGGATAAACATATGAATGAGACAAATCGACGAGTCGTACCTAAAAAGTATGATTTGAATATTATCTGATAGGATCAGAAAATTTGGTTTCCGACTTGTGAATTCAAATGGAATTCATTTAAATTTCCTTTTTCTTTTTCATTTTTTTTTTTTTTCTGGCCCGTAACATACAAAAATAAGCTCTCTGAATCGCGCGAGTTGTACAATATGGAAAAAATTAAATTATATAGGTCTTAATTATCTACTAAATATATCTACGTGTAAGGAATATCGCGTTTCTTCGTCGCCGAGAAAACAAGAAAAGGAAAGCTCTGTGATATATGGATATTATTAGCACCATCTCTCCCACGTCTCGACAAAGAAACAAACACGGTGTCTACTCCATTGCCCCTGAATCTACAAGTGCTTCCAGTCCAACAGCAATTCTGGGTGCATCGTAGCATCCAATGGAACCAACATGCTACCCTGTGACCCAGATTTGCAAAAGTGAATTCTCTATAGTACTACAAAGAATTCCACTGGATGCAAACTACGTTGTATTTGACGAAATCTGTCTTTCTTTCTCATACACTAAACTCGTGTGTTTAATCATATTCGAAGGAAGAGTGCCCAAAGGGACGATTATTACAATTTGATTAGAGAAAAGAAGCAGTGTTAGAGTCGTACCTTGAAAATAAATGTCTGCAAGTGTTTTAAAGAAATATGAGAAACTTCGATCGGACGTAGAATAATACATCACTTTTGGTATAGTAAGTGCAGTGTCTTATCGAAATATTTTTGAAAATAGAAAGTTGTATAAATAGTTTTTAACGAAATGCACGAGCTCGTTCTTAAATCACTAACGTTGCAAACAGCAATATGACGAAAAGATACGTCACGCTCATTATTTACATTCGTAACGAAGTTCTTTCTGCTTTTTCATACGATCTGAAATTTCAGGATACCTCAAGCTGAATATACTTTCTACGAAAAAAAGAAAAAAAAGAAGAAAATACAATACAAAGACACAATCGGTGTTCTAAACTTGAAATTATTGCCCTTTTATTTTTCATGTATCGATACATTTTATTACCACCGTGGTCGTCATATATGTATTTACTAGGTAAAATTAAAAATCCACAGCGGTATTAAATTACTATCGATTACACCTCATTCATGTTCATTCGGATATGAAATACAATTATACGTTCATTATCGATATTATAAATTTCACTGTAGATCGTTGGATACAAACTGTAACGACGAACCTTTCATTACGCTTATAACGTTTATTACACTTATTACACGCTTCTATCGCGTTTACATTCAATCTCGCTCGATGTCCAGAGATACCAAAGAAATTTTTAGCAACGTCGATTCTGTAGTATAATAATGGATAATTATAATAATTAACGGACAAAATTCTTCTAATCGAGTTTATGAAAATACCAATCTACGTAAACATTCATAGCCCTCTAGTCGTGTCTCGTATTTCATATGGCAGAAATCACATGGACGGTTCACATGGAAAGAGACAAATAAATCGCATACTGATTGCGAGTAAAATTCTGCCCCAAATCAAATTCTAGCTCTGCTTTCGAATGAATTTTCTACAATATGCCGTGTTCAAGTAACCAGCTCAAGTGATGGCGCGATAGAACGGCGAAGACACAGCACAGATGTTCCCGTGCCAGTGTCACTAGACGGCTATTAGAAATTCGAAGGAACTGCACTGCTCGTGGCAACAGAATTTCCTGAATTCGGCAAGGCGCCGTATTCGACGCGTCTGTAAATCCTCTGTCATTATATACAATTGCGTGCAATTTCACACGATAAATATTTATCGCGGTAGCTGTGTTTCGACTGAACTGATAATCGGCTGGAAGTTCGTTCATTAATTCCTCTTAAGCATGCGCGAATGTAATCTTTGATTTTACTACGTTGTGCGATAGTCATTAAATGTATCGTATATCGTGTATAGCTATTTAATTGACCTTTGCCTAATTTGTTTTATTCTAATATATATGTCTAGTCCTATTTAATAACTGATTGAAGAGCTTCCTGCGAGAAAGAGAATTTTATGTCAAGATAAAATTCTCTCTGGGTCACTCTTGCTTTTATACGAAAAAAAAAGACTTTTTGCGATACCGTTACGCGATATCATAACTGAGTTGCAGCGTGAGCAATGTAAATATCGTGAAATCGTAGTTGCCGCTCAACTGGTGTAGACTTAAAAAAAAAACATTTACAAATTTATATTTAATTGTGTAATTAATAACGAAGAAACTAAACACATCCATAGGAATAATTTCACTTGATATGACAGAATATCTAATTCTGTTATACAGAAACGATGGAATGATTTATTTACAGAATACGCGCACATTAATTACGTTTATTCTGTTTAATTATATATTTAATGAAACGTTAATTAGACGAGTATTTACTCTTATACGTAACGTTGATTTTAAATCTGTATATTACAATTGAACGAGATATTTAGCGTTAAAAATTGTTTGGCTAAATAGAACAGCAAGAAATTTCATAGAAATACCTTTTCATTGAATTATTTTGATATATTTAAACGCCATTAGCATACTTTGTACGATCTCACAAAATATCGATACACGTTTAGTTATTGTGTCGTTCAAATGTTATTACGAAAATAAATATTCATACGACAATATTTCCCAACATTGTCCATCCTCTTTAATATTTCTAAATATATTTTCTATGCATAACCGAGGACTGAAAAATAACTATCGTTTCACGATCTCGATTAAATTCGTCTGTAGAGAAATTGAAACAAATAAATTACATATTCCAATACGTTACAATTTAAATCAAACGCTGATTGAAATCGAGCACAGATGATACAGTGTAACTGTACAGTCAAACCTTCAAAAGGAAAGAAAAAACAAAAAGAAAAAAGGTGGAAAAAATCCGAAAAGAGGAATAACAGAGAACGCATTTTCAAGAATAAGCAACGAGTTAAGAGACTTGGTACAGTTTCTTAAGGGTTAAGAACCGTCAAACATGCAGGCGAGTCGTGTCACTGGAGACGAAGAATGAAGTTGTAATATGAGAGCTCTCGACATACTCCATTATTCACCATTTGAACGTAATATTTGCGGTGTGATATGGTTTCAGGATCCAATCCCAGGCGAAGATAAGCAGACGTTGCTTCTAGCACTTGCCATCTGCCAACCCCATCGGAACTCTAACAGATTTTCGTTCCCATAGTATTGGATAACGCCTACCCTTTTAACATTCTCGTGTCTTTTTCGTCTGCACCCTCGTGGTCCCGGAACATAAGTAACTTTCCTCTTCTCTCTTCTGCCTATCGTGCGGACATAATAAGTTGGCTCGATAGTCGGTGATAAAGTAAAAAGGTATGTCGAAGTCAGACACTGGGGAAGCGGTGTGGATCAACGCGTGAAACGAGAGTTTGGTTGTAAGATGTAAAAGGTGAATATACGAAGGATTGTACAGAAAATTAGGATTGCCATCGGTACGTGTTTAAGCGTTAAAACGGAAGAGTCGTTTAAGAGAGAATCGAAGGACCAACAATTTGATGTTTCGTTAAAGGAAACATTAACGACTAAAGTATAAAGCAACGATCTTGAATAAAAGTATAAGAAGTAATTGCCACCTCCAAGATCGATGCTATCGCAAACAAATTACTTGTTAACATCAAGGAAAAATACAGAGAATAATTATGAAATAAATGTTACAGCGCCGATGACAGAAAAGTGAAAATAAATAAGAACGTGCGAAGGAAGTGGTATTTTTAAACGATTTCATTCCACTCGCAAATCAATCACAATTTTCTATCGTGAGTATTCGAACAGAAAAAAAAGACGAAGAGAGAGAGAGAGAGAGAGAGAGAGAGAGAGAGAGAGATAGAGAGATCATAGTGTGCGTAATTCAATATCTACCACTGAAAAACATCCCTTTGATGCTCGTCGAGCCTGTATTGTATTTCTTTTAGTAGGATTTCGTCGGTGCGTAGTTTATCATGAAAATATTATCGGGTTTCGATACTCGAATAAGTTACGATCCGTGAAATCCGATGTCTGATTATTGTCTCCTTCGAGACAGCTTTACGATTCAATGGCGGTCGGGATTTTTATGGGCGATATGTTTATGCGGCTGCGTAACCACGAATATTGCTCAAACGTTTGCCAGCAACATTTGGAAAATCGTGGAAACAGCCGAGAGACGTAAAAATTGAATGCCGGATAACATATTTCAATGCGAGAAACGAGTCGCTCTTCGTCTTCCATCCCTTTATTCTCTTCCTTCTGGACCAAGAATGTCAACTACTAAAAGGAAGGCACCGTTTATGATTATTTTATTCAGTCGATGTTAACTTGCCAACCCTTTCCAACCGTATGTAAAATTCAGTTTCTTAAAAGACTGAAAATAGAATGGTAGAAAATACGAAGCGTAGTTATTTCAAATTATATATTTAAAAGTTACGTCGATGATATTTAAAATTACATTTATATCAAGTAATTGTTAACACGTATAAGATAACGTTTAAAAATTGTTTCATCGGAGGAACAGAAGGATATTACATGCGCCATGTTATTGGTTTCACGGGAGCAGCCCTGTGTATGTTGTATTTTGTGTCAACGTTTCGTAGACGTTGCAGTCTACTTCTGAAAAGTTTCTAAAGAAGTAGACCGCAACGTCTACGAAACGTTGATACAAAATACAACATACACAGGACTGCTTCTGTAAAACCAATAACATGGTGAAATCTTGAAATCCAAAATATCGTATGCGATCAATATCTTTTTTAATCGATTACTAAACTAGAGACTAAATGTTTCGTAAAAAAGAAGAAAAAAAATTACGACAAAATTAAAATGGTAACAAGCATCCTATTCACTCATAAAACAAACAATATTTTCTTTCGACGGATAATCTAAGATCATCACGCGATTTTGTACCTACGTATACTTGAGAAAAAGTCTAACCATTTTTGCCAATACGCGACAGAATGTTCAAAAATATATTTGTACAAAGCTACGATCAAAGAACTTAAATTTATTTACATTTATTTAATTTTATAGATTTAAAGCGAATTGTAAAGTTGTCGAAGAAGATCCGAGAAGTACGTGAAATATACGCGTTTTTCTTTCCATAATAGCTTGGTTTATTATTTATCGAATTTACTAATCAAAAGTTGCGCACTTTTCTAACGATCTCGTTAGACGGAATTAAAGGAAGTTCGCCAGACGTCGTATGAAATTGTGGCCTCGAGTCACAGAAACCGCTAATAAATCACCTTAAATCGTCAATTTCCAAGGAGCTTCTAGTTTCACAACTTCGCTACCTTCTCTCGCCCTCTTCGGGTCTTCTCACTCGGTCGTGCCGAGTTTTCGCGTGAATTAACTAAGAATTATGTTCTTGTTTATCATAAGTTGCGACTGCGAAATTTACTACCGCTTTCACGACGTTGTATCAGAGGGTGCACGTAGATCAGAATGCTTTCAACGTCCCAAGCGTTCTGTTTTTTTCTTTTTTTTTTTTAACTCTGATTTAACGTTACAAGTGCAACGATTATTTTTCTCTATAATAAAATAAACGAATCTATTAAAGAAAATTTTTTGTAACGAGTAACAAAGCAAATATTGAAATTCCATTCGGATAATAAAATATCGTTGTAGATGTTAAACTCGAAATATTTCCCATTTATACGTATGCGATGATATTTTGTTCCGTTTCAATATGTGCAATTAAAACGATATGTAGAATCGCATGATTTAATGAATGCAATTGGTATTACTGGTTTTGGCAGACCGGTAGGAAAAAATTGTTTCGCATTCTGTGGTACGTCGCGACTTTTCGTTGTGATTTTTCATTTCATATCTCTCCGCGGGGCTTGCTATATTTATAGCTTTAGCGACAATAGCAGAGAAATATTGAAACGTTCGCGTGCTATGACATTTCGCGAAATGCGTTCTGGGTCATCGAGAGAAGATTGACTTTCTACGCTGAAGCTTCATAAACATTCATGTATCCTACCCGAACGACGTAACAAAGAATTAAGGATACTTTGCCTTTGGATTTTTAGCTTGGGAAATTGCCAAGCTACCATACTTTGCCATTATGATACCTAGCTAGAAAAAATTTTCCTACAAATGTACATAGCTATTCGTTACTTTAATATCAAATAATTGGCAATGATATTTCTTTTTTTGCAATCGTTTAAGCATTTTTTTGTACAGTAAAAAATTGAACTTTTTTTCTACAAGCAACATCGCGATTAATAATATACTTGGACATTATCAAGCATAAATTCCTTTGGTTTCACTTCCTTCCTTTACAAATCAACTTATGAAAAATCTTCTTCGATCGTAACATACCCTAACACGCGATCTTCAGATCGCTGAACTTTAATACCCGCACATTTGTCTTTCTCTATTTTACAATATCCTTCACTTCGCAGTATAAACTATACACTCGATAAATAATCTGAGAAAAATTCCTATCCTCGCGACTCCAAATAGTTTCCCAACCCTTTCGTTGGCAAAAGAGAAAACACTGGCCGTACACGGTTACGAATCGCGCCAATATGCAAGTACGCGTAAAACGTCGATGTTTAACGTTTCTTAAAATATAAAGTGGCGTCAACGTGTTCAAAGACTTGGAAACCTATCGAGATTCTGGCTTCTCAGAAGAAAATGAAAAATTCATTGAAAAAAAAAGTAGCGAAGATAGGTACCGTGTCATCGACATAGGGATTGGCTTAGAAATCCTATCGGTCCGATCCTATTTCTTTAGGATTAAACCAACTGCAAATTCAGAGGCGTGTTTCCCCGTATCACGGTACGTGACGATGGTTTAATAACTGTCTCCGACAGGATCGGATCTGTAAACCGGTGGAGAACGGTCACGTTCACGCGACGCGAAATCATTCCTACGGAACTTTATCCTTTTTGCAAACAACGAGCCGGCAAACAAACAGGCAAACGAACGAACGAGTGAACGAACTGCACGCAATTCACGGCGTTTGCGTACGTTGTTTCAGGGAGCAGCGAGCCATGGCTGAAGAGCGTAAAGCACGCCGAACTAGGTACAGAGGTGCAACTACCGTGCGTGCTGAAATTGCCGCAGTGCGAAGGGCTTCACAGCATCAAATGGTATCGCGGAGCGACGCGTATCTTCATTTTCAGCGAGGACGTCGGAATTACGCGCGGGAACAACGACATCGCCGTCAGGTAAAGCACACGTATCTTAACTTTATCGTTGCTTTCTCGCGTCTCCTAGATAACACAGGCGACGACAGCCTGTCGTATTAACAGGCGACAAGACGTGGTCCAACGTTTCGCTACGATAGTCGTAACATACATATACCGTGGTTCGTGAATATGCGCACACTTTGCTCGGTTTATATTAACGACATATTAATATTGATAGAACGTATGAATTAATGGCAAACGATCGAAAGAAATATTTGTATATAAGATGAGAAACGATGCGTATCGAAAAGCATCAAGATATAGTATAGATATGTAAATGCAGTCGAAGCCAAGCTAAAATTTAACGTACGACTACATACGACTGGATTAGAAATTCAGATTTTGCGACCCCCGATTTAATTAACATCCCGTGGTCGAATACTTGAGATATGTATTTATAATCGAGCGTTCTTCATTTCGAAGTTAATAATCAGTTTCTTTATATTCGCATCGTATAAATTTGAAATACAAATGACGAATTGCAAAGTGAATTTCAGCGGAATATTTATTACAAATATGGATTCCTCGGGTCGCATTTTTTGCAAATTTGCAAGACCTTCTGGAGTGAATTTATTAAGGTTTTTGCTGGATAATACTTGCTATAACGTTGTCTTATACTCGCCTCTATGACATTGTTATAGCCCATTTCCGAAATACCGCAATGAAGCTCAAGCAGAATTAATAATCTTGTTTGCGTGGTTTGTTTGGTGGATATTAAGCCGCTATTCGCTTCGGAGCAAGTTTCTGTGAACACAAAATGAAGCAAACTCTAAGCGGAAAATAACAGCATATACAGTTCAGTGTACGACGTTCGATAATTAAATCGTTATTCAAAATACACTTATTCAAGGGTATAGATATATCTTTAAATAATATTGTACATGTTTTTCGTACAAAGTTAATTCCTTCGCCGCGTAAAAATACTTTACTCGAATTCGCAAGTAGATCGAACCTCGTTTCAAATTCCAAATTGGAACAACTTTGTTGCTGTTGCGTCGTAGACGTTAGAAATAATCTCCTGGATATGGAAAATGCTAAGAACGATTTCTTCGGAGATTCAAAGCTGTGCAATGGAATTCAGTTTCTCATAGAAAACTTATAAGAAAAATGCTAAAAATGACGTGCTTGAAAAAGAAAGAAAAATTCAGTTGCAAACTTTATTATACAAAATGCATTGCATTCTTAATCGTTTCTGACGGGACGATACGTTCGAAGGTAATTTTTATAAAGATCGTGCGACTTGTTCTAAATTTTTTTTTTTATCGCGGAAGAACTTTCCATTATGAACAACTAGAACAGATTATTTTGAACGTTACATTGAACATTAGAAAGTGGTTTATTTGAAAATGATCGCATCAGATTTAAATTAAACGCATTACCGTAATAGTCGAGACATAAAGCACGTCGTCTAAAATAATTCCATATTCTCGAAACGAATTTCTTCGTCCCATAAAAATGATTAAAGTATTGCCCCGAATCACGCATGTACCAATTTCCAGAAGAAAAATCGACTTTTTAATTGACTTAAAGGGTAGATCATTAAACACAAAGAGTTCGCTCGTTCCGGGTGGTCGAGCTAGGGGTGAGAAAACTCGATCGTGGGACCGTCAGAAAAATGAATATTACATGGAAGAGATTAAAACGGTAGAATTATTATCGTCATTTGCGCGACATCGTGAATGCTTCCGTTGACGAGGGGATAGTATCAAAAATATGGAACAGCTGGTAATCCAGGATTAACTGTAGAAAGTGGGCCAACCAAACGATCTGTTCCGATGCGCTTAATTTTTCCTGAATATTCGTCTTGACGAGGTAAGAATAAATCGGTCGTTTCGAAGGAATTATCTATCTTTGATATTGCGGTGAAAATATCACGTCGATCGTTCGCGTTAATCGTCCTCTTGATCGTGTCGGTGAATCAGAATGAAAACACACTCGTGAAGAAAGTTTTCTCGTCTTACCGTGCTAGTTTTGCCCGCATAATCCAGTTGTGGCGGTAAAAGGAACGTGTACGCTTGCTTCTATCCTCGATGCAGATTTTTCTGGTCGAGGAGAGGTTGTTTCGCGCGCATTGTCGTGAAATTTCTGATTAAAGCGACGATTGCGAATAAATTAGGAAACAGATAGATATTATCGATTTCGTTGATGAACGACCTGAGTTGAGTTCTATGCGTTTGTAGAAGATTTCATACTCGTAAAAATAGGAAATTATATAAATACACGCGGTTTAACGATGATAGTAGGTGGTCATTAATTTTATTTCCTGTATGATCGATAACTGAGAATAAGCGAGAAAATTATATCGCTTCATTGGGACGTAAGATACCGATGAGATTTACGATACGAAAGTTTTGGGAAATTGTATTTTCCATTAATCTATTTCTTAATGATAAATTATGTAATTTCTGTTAGCGATTTCTGTAATATTTCCTAACGCATAAAATCCTCTATTTATAGATTTTAGAATAGTTGATGTTACGGTTAGAATTAATAGTAAGTACGTAACGTGTTATAATGAAGTATATGTTCCTTTATTTTGGTAAAATTTCGTACGCGTAGTTTCTACGTAATTAAAAAATATATCAAGAATAGAAACACGAGGGTTCGTAATATATTGCGCAACAATGCGAAGCATATTTTCAAAATAGTAGACATAGTAACGCGGATCTCCATATGCAAGCACCACAAAGATTAAAAAATATCTACGTTTGAGTTCTCTTTTTATTGCTCGGTCGTTTCTGCTGTTGAGCAAGTAATTGTACACATTTTTCTGTCAGGAACAGCTTGAAAAGCGTAAATTGTTAGGTTTCGTAAAAATAATTTATTTAAAATAACGTACGCGATACGATGAAACTTGATAATTGCAACGAAAATTTTAAGGAAAATATAATTTACGAAATTTTAAGATAGAGTCACAAAATCGAAAATTATCTTTGGTTACTATCTGGAGTTTGGACTTTTTATGAGTTAATCGTAGTCTTCGAATACGTGTCGATATTTAAGTATTATAAAAATTCTGCCTATCGAAGTTCAGAACGTATCTGAAAGTAAAAATTGGTTTCTCTCAACTCGTAACTTCTAAAATAAATCCTCTTACTAGCGAATTTTATATTTTAGTACTACTTTGTACTATAGTGGAATGATGGGTCAAATCAATACTAGGTAATCCTGCTCTTCCGGTACAATGGTTCCAAGACGTAAATCTAGCCTTAGCTCCTGAATTTTTCTTCGTAAAAATATTTCATTTCGCATAGATCCTATCTATCGAAGATAGAATTAGATGTTAGAAATATTTAGGAAATATTCCGATGCAAAATTTCGATATATTTTAATTGAAATCATTTCCAAAAAAAAACCAGATAGAGAAACGAGAAACATTTTTCATATCTTATCAATGTACAACGCAAAAGGACCTAGTTAATATTTTCACCACTTATAACTTAGCGTACCATTTATAATCTTTATGATTATCGTCCACAAATGTAGCATGTTCGTAAAATTCATATCAAACGTTTGGTCAATCTCTTTATTAAACGGAAATAAAGACTGCGAGCAAATAGGTGAAAGAATCGGACCGCCGGAGAAAAGAATTAAGACAAAGAAAATAGCTCGAGTGAAATAACATAGGCGTATGTATAGACGAGGGAAATTTTACAATACACGCTATGTAACATAGAAAAGAAAAGGAGGATAATATGTGTGACAGAAATAGAACATTTATACAGTAGAGTACACCGCGTAATACGATTCTTAGAACACTTCAAATAATCTACTATTCGTCGTTTTGTGATTGCTTCATATGATGTCCGGCATTCCTTATCTTTTAATTGCATGAAATAATCTGTCAGAGCAGATTGAACAAAATCTCGTACATCTTTGCGTCTTTAAATTTCCTATAAATTCATACATATCCGCAGTTCAAATATTAAACCGATAACCAGGCGATCGACGATCAACGTCCGACGAACGAAATCGATTATCGTCCCGCAATATACGTTCATATCGTGGAAAAATGTATTCCTGTACGGCGTTGTTACTCGCAAAATCGTTTAGCCGACCCAGTTCTTTCCGGCGACGAGGGGAAAAAGTCGAAAGAACGGAGAAAAGTTAGCGAGAACTTTATTATCCTATTGGCCCGGTTTCCCATCGGCCATCGACAATTTCTCGCGGTTCCTCGTCGATTGTCGCCGAATCGTAAGAACGTGATAAAAATTCTCTCGCTGGCTCGATAATGGAGAGTTCGGTGTAATTGAAAATGTCGGCTTGCTCATCGGATGAACGCTTATCGCGTGACGCTGGCCTGGTCCGAATTGTCTAAAATAAAACAGAGAAAAAAAAGATATATAAGAAGAAGAAAAGAAGAAAGAAAAACGGGGGCGGGGGGATGCTTTATGTTCATTTACATTTCGAAACTTTTATCGCCATATCCAGCGGTCTCTTCTCGAACTTTTCTCATTTACCGTCATCCGATTTAATCGGTTGCCTTGTCTACCTCCTCTTTCGGTGCTCCTTTTTTTCCACCTATGAGATCAGTTTCTATCGCGGAACGCGAACGATTTTATAAGAACGAGGTGATCGTGACGAAGATTTAAGCAGAGCGCGATTGGTTCGATTCCGAGATCGGTGTCCGAAAGAACGTTCGACGCTCTCAAAGTGTTTTTTGATTTCGGGAACGGAACATGGTTTGGTTGATAAATCGTTTGTCATTTTCTTGCTTGTCTCGTTATTCTTCGATATAATTTGATTCTGTTAGAAGCTGGAATATAGAAGGTCTAACGTAGATATTCTTTAATCAAATAGCTTTTCTCGTAACAATTAGGGGATCGTTACTGCGAACGCTTTTATCGCGTCAGATCAAAGAAACGGAAGTAAAAGAGTCATATAAACTCGGTAGATCGACGGTGTTATTCGTATCATAGCGTAATAAAAATCGTCTTTAAGGAAATTGTATAGAGGAAATTTTTAAATAATGGATATAAAGAAAAACTTCTTTGCGAAAAAAGTTATCGCAAGAATACAAATGGAAACTCATAATTTACTTGGAAGACAGGAAAGATTCTTACTTTTTCTTACTTGGTTTAAATTTTAAGACACAACGCCGACGATGAGATGTGATCGATGTTGCTTTCATCTGTTCGATTGTTATTATTATTATTTCTTCCGAAAGCTATTATTACAAGTACAAAAGATGTATTAAAAAAAAAAAAACAATTCACTGAAAAGGAACGTCAGACAAGGAGTACAAATTAAAGGAAGATAAAATAAAAGTCGTCCGGGGAATTTCGTAGTACGAACCGAAATGTACGATTAAACGATCGAAACGGAGAGGAAACCGTGCGCTCGTTCGAGGAATTTTTATCCTCGTCGCTGCGTGGATGCGTTGCCGCGATACACGGACGTGCACACGAAACGATTTTATCCGTGTATTAACACGGTTTCTTATCCAGAGCAATCCCCGTGAGAGCCTTTTTCTCAAAATACAATTTTCTGCGGTTAAGATACTTCGAAAGATACATTCTGTCGGAGAATATTTTGAAGCGGCCGGGAAGAAAGTCTAAGGTACGCTTCACGTCAAATGGGAAATTGACTTCTTCGAGTCTTTCATGTTTTTCCGGCGTGTCGTCGCGACACGGATAACTTTCATCTCGAAAGATTTATATCGCTGTATTAGATCGTAGAATGCGCCTCTCGTATCGCTCGAGAGGGTATTTTATAAACACGCTTTGGATAGTTTGTTAGCGATTGTGCGCCACTTTTCGTCATTTCGAGTCTCCTAATGCTTTCTATGTTCCAGATGTGAAATTACGATTTTCCTTTCGTGGCACGTGGTATTCTTTAGGATTATTGGAATGAATTTATAATGCAGGGACGTTGATTATAATGCAGACACAGAGACGACATCCTAAAGATTGTATTCGTGAAAGTAAAATTACACAATGATAATTCAATTCTACGATGATTCTTTCAATCCTTTTGCACACGAATCTCGAGAAATCGATCATAAATTTGATCATACTGCATCTTGGAGAATTTTACACGAGCACGATAGATCTTACGTTATCCTCTTACAAAAATCAAAATTACGGAATTAGATAATTTGTTTGTTCGAAAGGTGCAACGCCACAATGAGATTAAAAAGCTCGCAAAGAGTGGAGTTGTTCAGTTTGGTTTCCCGAGAGGCTCGTATATTACTGGAACAATCTTGAAACGATTAAAATCAAGATACCAGGTAAAAGATAGAAACAACATAACTGACGACGTAAAAAGTTAAAGTAACTACTTTTACGTAATATATATATATATAATACACGTTACATAGGAGAATAATTCGCCTAATACGAAATGCTCGTTAAACGTTACAAAAAATGGCGCGAGTTACCTCGTCGCGTGACACGTTCCTCGCGTTTTTCCTTTATTCACCTTGAAATCCAACTGCATATTTGTTTATCTTATTTCGTATCTTTTTACTTACCTATTGTCCAGCTCGTCGTATTCTTTTCTCTATATCTAGCAGCTATTTCGTTTCTTTGTATGTTCATCTTTGTCGTTCCACCGTCTGTTTCCCTTATTTTCCACCCCTTTCGTCGGTCGGCCCCCACCATTGCACGTTGAAAGACGCGATGATGAAAACGATTACAGCAAAAGAAGAAAATTGCCTGAAACTTACGACCACCTTCCGAGACGTATTTGCCTAGCGTTGCACTATTTCTTATGAATTCCGACATGAATCTTCCCGAGAAAGAATTCTCTGGTAAAGAAAGGAGCGACACTATATGAATACGAACGATTGGCCGTACGCTTTATGCTTCGACGGTATTAAACTTTAATTTCGCATAGATTACGGAGAATTTCTTTGTAAAGATATTCGATTGCCGGTAACGCTTCGGTTGGATTCGCGTCTTCTAGATTTTATCGAAGTTGATTAGCTTCGGATTTTATCGAGCTACGATAGTTACAAAATTGGCATCCGAACGAGAACGAATATTCGAGATTTTTTATTAAATGTTCAATGGATTTCGAAATCTCGTCGAAAGTCGATAGTTCCGGCGTTATTTTCAAACTCCTGAAATTGATATTGAAGATAAATAAAAAAATCTGTGTGCTAGTTTCAGTTTTAGACTAAGCTCGCAGATACTCAGGATTTTCGGAAATTTTCATTCATCTTCGAAACGTAGCGCGTCCAAATTTCATCCTAAACCATTATCTCCCGCGTTTAACTTAAATTTCTCAAACGTAACCGCAAGGAAATCTAAATACTCTTCTATTCGAAAATTCCTTTTTTTAAGCTATCGTGTCATCCGATCGACGCGAATACCGAATGTTCGTCCATACTATCGCCAAATCCCTATTAAAACGTCAACAAAACATCCTTCGAAAGAAAAGCATTTACAGATAACATATTCTACGCTACATCAGCGAACCAACTTCGATTGGAATCTAGAAATAATTAAAACGGTATCGTTGGCTAGGATTCTTGGTTGTAATCGACAACGCATTATCTCGTTTCCGTGCAGCTTAGCCGAAGCACGAGTTGCGAGGACGTTAGGAAGTCGTTTCATTTTCAATGTAATTCCTGCTCCCCTCGGTATTATCCTGTTCTATCTCCATTTCGAGCTCATTAAATTGTGAGTTCGGTATATGCGTGGCGGATATTTAACGCGGATTTCGCCTCTCGTCCTCTACAGAACCGAGCTATGATAGAGAAAACGATAAAAGAAGAGAACGTGTCTCCTTTGGAAGGGCAGAAGGATTTTCGCAATTGCAACTTTGATAGCTGTGCGAAAGCTGACCTCGTATGGCAGCCTGGCCACTTTGGCGGGTTTTACGATGTCGTTCTAAGCGGCAAAATAAGTTTCAAAGAATTCCTATGTACGCGTTATCCGAATGCCGAGCTAAGTCACGCGATAGAGCTCGAGTTCAGCGGAAAAATAAATTTATAACGTTTCTCGTTTGAGAGATCTCTCGAAGTCATTTTGCCGTTGTATAAAGCTTGGCCGATCGGCAAATTAAAAGGGACGAGTTAACAGCGACGCTTGAGGTTTTTCATTTCACGTATCAGAATTTCATCGGAGAGGTAAGCTCTTATGGATTATGATCAAACCTGAAGAAGGAGGATTTGGGTGAAATCGTTCATTATGTAGAACCTGTGATATGAAAATCCGAAATTCAACGATCTAAAGTAACGAAGTAACGAATGGTATAATATAATAATAATAATAGGAGTAAAATGACATGGTATATGTACATAAAAAAATAATTCTCGGCTATACAGTCGTACGTTTCTCTTAAGAAATTAATGCCAATCAACACTCTATGAATCATTTAAAAGTAATCGGTGATTTAATTTAAAAAAATACATAATCTTACAAAGAAAAATTATTGTTCGAATTCTTTTTACATCGCGAAGCATGCGTTAAATCAGTGAGCATACTGGATGATTAACGTTAGTTTACGTACGTTCGTTATGCTTTTCCTATTCACGTGTTTACAATTGATAATTCATGTGTATCGCTACTACGAATGTTATCTTAACGTTATGCTGTTAACAGATCGTGATCTGCCTAGCTTTGATCACATGCTGCACGCGCTTGCAGTCACACGATATCACACATAAATGAATTGCGTACACGGGATACTGGGTGATTCATAGCCTAATGAGAAACGAGCCATTTTCAGGGGAAAGTAAATTGAAACGTACTTTAGGATAAATACAAAATCGAAGGGGAAAAACGATCGCCGCAATATATTAGAACAGTTCTATAAATTTCAAAGGAAAAATAGGAAGAAAGAAATTTTTATGAAAAGATTTCGTCGAAATAAAGACGCTCGCCGCCAATCTTTCAGCTGTAAAGTTTTTGTTTCGTATCGACATTCCCAACGACGTTGTACTTGATCAGATTTCGAACTTTATTTCCTCGAATGGAATTCGTCTTTAATACGTTTAACATCTGAAACACTGGTAATACGCGTTTTACCACTCGTCTAATGCATAAACACGTTACCAAATGTTTATACAATTCAATTCGTTCCTCGTTTTACTTATTTCAACGAACGAAACGAGCGAATGTAGATCAGCGTTCATCAATGTAAATTTCCATTCACCGTGCACCTTGGTTCCACATTATGGAACCAAGTCACTTTATATCCGAGCAGAACGCAACGAATCGTAAATTATATTTTGCATAACAACAAACTCGAATCCATTACTTTTTCCGTTCCATCGTCCTTTACGTTGACCACGTTATTACGCCGCGCGTTAGGTTCATTAACAGAGGTCAGCATGCAAAGTTTGTTTCCTTCGCAAACGAACAAACATTGCGCGGAAATTAATATTCGAAACTGGGAAAACCAATCGAGATCGATGCGACTTTATATTGTTAGAATAACGTTAAATAATACGTCCGTGGGACTGGTTAATATTTCAATGAGACTGTCACGGTCCGAGGTGTGGTAAGATGCAATTCCATCCACTTGCTTTCGACTAATTCGTTGGCCGCTAATTTCGAACGTTCTTGCTTCGTGTTCTATCTACGTAATAGCTGACCCCGTGCTACCTATTTCCGGCCTAGTTTCTCGGAACCGAGTAATTAACGTCCCCGACGTTCTCTCGGTGTCTTTAAAAGTTTCGGAAAAAGAAACTCTCCTTTAGAGAGACTCGTTAGAAAAGCGATATGAGAAGATTACCGTATCGCTATTTGCATCTGCTTCAGAGTAATCTTGCCTTCATATTCCTTGCACAGAACTTTTGTATCGGCCGGAGAAAGACGCTGTTGAAAATATGTCGTTTGATTAGATTCGGATTTGTTTCTGCACGAACGAGATTCCTGCTTGGCAACGCTTTTCTTAAGTTCGTCACGAAAAAGCAATGCTTCTGACATTTTTCAATTTCGCGTAGCATGTTTTGATACGCGAAAATTCGTTCACGACTCGGCCAGTTCAAGCTTCGTTCGGAATTTATTTCTAATTAGTTCCTTTCAATTCTTCCAACATAGTAAAAAAGAAAAGAAAAAAAAAAGAAAATACATTTTGTATATAGAAAGATTTCGTAGACGTATAGGACTCGAAGTATCGAACGAAGTTACTTAAGTAAAATTTACACGTAACCGATTAGTCGGATTGATCGGATAATTGGCAAATACCAAACGTGTTTCGAGTTCACCTTTGTAAATTTAATCTAACTACCGATAGCCAGAGAAATTTATTAGCTCGAATTTCATAGAGTCGACGCGAGGGTTGAACAGCGAATACGGTGGGCGTATTTTGAACGTAAACGTTTTGACACAATCGATGGTGCACGTTAGAAACATATTGCGGCTGAATAGCGCGATATTGGTCATCGGGAGGTCAAAGGATTTGACAGAACGCTCGTGGCGATTCGTACGTCAATCTCTAGGACAGACCATCTGACAAATGGAATGCATGATTAATGCTTGGTCCCTCTACACGTTCCTACCGCTAATAGGCTAATCTTAACTGTGTCTATAATTAGCAATTATATTAATCTTGTATCCTCGTGTTTAAGATCTGCTTGTATCTATTGATTCGATGTTGTAATTGATATAGTTCTCCTAATTGAATTAGTATTTTAATCGTTTATGGCTACGATGTTCTTGGTATCGAAGGTTCTTTCGTATTTGTATCTCGAATATTTCAGTGTTTTATATACTTCATCGAATCTCGATTAGTAATTTTTTTTTTTTTTTAGCAAATAAATACTTTTTAAAAGACAACATTTCATACGCCAGTGTAATAATAATAGTATAAAATACGTATAACGCGAAAAATTACTTCGGAACTTCAAATATCCAGAGATATCGAAATTAATTTTATGTTTCTGTACATTCGTGTGGATATGTACGAAAGTTTTTTTATTCCATTTTACGTTAAGTTATAGGTAGCCTCTTTGCATATAGGATATCTGCAGCGGTTTTTTATTTTCTTAAAGTTTTAACGTCAGAATTAAAAATTGCATATGAAGCATTGATTTTCCTGTCAATTTTCTCTTTCAGCTTCCCGTTCGAGTTAATTAATTTTATAATTATGCTTCGGGTCAATTATATTTGCGATTTCAGCTACGTTATATGAACAAGTTTAAAACATTAATAACGAAATACATTGTACATTTAACGTATCATATGAATATTGTATAGCCGTAATTTTATTCGTTAAAATAGTTAATTAATTATATAAAATCATTAAGAACGTTGATACGTAATTCGTGTTCATTCGCTTAGAAAGCAAATAAAGGATGAAAGGAGGAAACAAGGAATCTCGCAAAAAAAATATTCATTTATTGAGAAAATGAAGTTTTAAGTCCGCTAAATTTTAGTTCGCCATAAAAAAAACAACATTCGATGAATTCAACTGTATCGTTCGTGGACTGAAGCGTACATGGTCGTCGTAAAAAAGAATAGTTAACAAGATAACTCTCGTCCGTCTTTTGTTCCAACACAGAGTGGACACTGCCTGCTTTCACCTAGCACGTCAAATATTTAACGCTACCTTACGGAGACGTTTCGAACGTTACAAATCATTGTAATTTGTCCCGGCAGTTCCAGTTCTCATAAAATGTGTTATAAAATAGAAAATAAAAAAAAAGGGATTCCTCGTTTTTCCCCTTATTCTCCTTATTCTTCCTTGAAAGGAGAAGAATATAATAGAAAATAATGTAATCTTTTCACGATAGTCTGTATCCCATAAATATTCACTCCTTCCGAAATAAAAGTGAACGATACAATGTTCCATACACCATGAACAATAGAGAACGCAATGGAAAATTTCATAAACGAATCTCGTAAAACGTAATAGGGGCGGATAGATTTATTTTTCTCTTCTCTCGAGCACCAGTTACAATGGTTCCATTCGCTTAATTCACCCGTGAAGTAATACATTCTTTCCAGAGAGGATCAACGAGCGTCCGAAATGCGATCGATACTCGATCACCGATCACACGCACGAAATTCCAATTCCTTCTGATTACGGAACCGTGCTTAAGCGCACAAGTAGACGCGAGTACGCCCTGATTTTGCGCGGCAAAGAGGATCGGATGAAGCGGAAAATCTCGAACGGTAGCGTAATGGAAAACGTGCATTTCGATTTAGAACGTATTGGATGATGGCCACAGGACGGATTTAAAATTTATTTGAGCGAACTAACTCGACCCGATGACGGCTCATTTCGACGATCGAGACCTGTGTTTTCGTGCAAAACGCGCCGGTTTTTTGTTCTCGTTGGTAATTGTGCTTTGTGAATGGTTTTATTGTACGGTTCCGCTCGAAACGCTTTAAATGGAAGCAATTATTTAGTTTCATTGGCGTGTTACACGGAGATCAAGGAAAGTACCGTGTTCTAGTTCTTAATCATTGTGAAGATTACGCGAGAGTTATGTTTAAAGATTTACGTTGCGTTAGGTGTGAAATTTGATACAGATCCTGTATTAGGAGTATTTTTATAGCACGTTCTGTACGATATATTAATCGTTGTACGATCTTTCAGAAAATTACACTTAATTCTTTGTAAAAAAAATTGACACGTCGGTATTTCTTCGTCGTATTAGAGCGACCTTAGTTCGTTATAGTATCTCTGTGACTATTTGTATCGCGTAGTTGCGAAGGTAGAAATTTCTCTTTGAGATCAGAGATCTTTTTACCGTGTATTTTTTTAATTCGACACTTTACGGAATGTAAATGTTCCTTGAATTTTGGTAAAAAAATTTCGTACCGACTTCTTGTTTATTAGATACGTAGAATGATATATTTCATATACTCTTTTCTTTTCTATCCTATTTTATTTAGATATTATATTTCGCGTGCTTCTCTAAGTGAAATATGGTTGAAACTGTATTACGAATACAACGAAATAACATAATTCGCCAAATCACGATATTGATCCAATGAATTTTTTACTTTACTGGCCGCAATTTAATTTCTTTGCCTTCTAATCTGATACTTTGAATCTTCTAAGGATACATTCCTTTTCGTAGCCACCAACAAAAATTGTCATTATTTAAGGTGTTGTTTAATGTAGTTCGAGGGATAATAGACGAAATTTTCTATGCGACTTCATTGCTCAGATATTTTAGCAGCAATGTAAGAAATATAATGCGACACCGAGTAATAAAACTTAGTTATCGAGGACGAGTAAAGATCAAAGAGAAGCGAAGCTTCCTCGAACGAGGACGCGACAGAATGTCGTGAAAACTTTAATGAAAGGTCGCGATTCGTCCAAACACGGGCCAGAAAGTTCCTTCGAGTTCCTTTGCAAAACGAAGCTTCTTTTGACGAGTTTAAAAAATTCCGTGCGTTCTAAGAAAGTTCGCGCAAACGTAAAACGAAAAGCGGAAATTTTTTCGACGAAGCACAATTTTTTGGTCGGACTTTCCCAACGAAGAATTTAATGGTATTTACAATCGTCGTAGTTTGATATTTCAATAAACATCTCATCTTGTCTTTGCTAACATAATATTCAAGATAATATTAATTGTAAATCAATGATAATTAATTTATGCAACATATCAATTGCAAATTAACGACAATCAATTATTCGACATATCGATTGCAAATTAATAGCAATTAATGATAGTACATATTAGTTGCATAGTGCAAACGAATATGCACAGTGATAACGGAAGTCAATTTGCACCGTAGGAGTTTTTAAATGCAATACGTGTTTCATAGATTCAGAGAGTTCCTCAACTAAGTCGATTTAAAATCCAATTACCTTAGGAAACTTTTCAAAGCGAAAAGAAATTATCGTTAATGTCTACAGCGTTAATTTTACGTGGTAATTAGTTGATTGCGAGCTAGTTAAAAATAATAACACAATTAGCGGAAGATTCAGTGTAGATAAAGTTAAAAATGATTTAGTATTTTATTACATATATATATATTTTTTTCTTTTTTTTTATTCATTTCTCAAAAACAAGAAAGGAACAGGAGAGCGAACAACACGATGACACGAGCCACCTATTTTTACATTAAAATTGATTGATCGCAAACTAGTTGAACAGCAACGAAATATTTAATACAGATACAAGGATAGAAAAATGATCGTACATTTTTAACCAACAATTTTTTTCCTCGTAAAAAGAGGGAAAGAACGGTACGTTGAAAGTCGTATTTGTATCCTGTAATATTTTCCATCTTGATGAGCAGAAGATTCATAAACTGGATCTGTTTTCACGGGTGCAATAATTCCGATTCGGAATCACCTTCCGCAATAACGGAACAGATCGAACTCCGTGCAGCAATCCGATGTCAAACGACGTCGTGCGACTGCACAAATCTGGCAACGTAACTATACTAGTAACAATAAATAGATTACACAGGGGAGAGTACGGTCGGGGGGCCGTTTTACATGCAGTTGAGCGTATTTGTACAGCTGGTGCGTGTATCATTCCGCCGGCAATCAACAGAAGTGCATCGCATTAATGAACAAACGCACTAGTTAATAACAATTATCGCTGGTATTCGGATATTGCGTCGCTCGCGGGGTGTACGCCGTAGCTACAACTTCTAAGCATTCTGGCTAACGAAGCGAAACTGTAACAAGGGTTGGTTAGTGAGCTGAGAACGATCGTAAGAGCTATTATTGAAGATTAAACAATTGCTTGTCTGGATAGTTTGATGGACGAGTACAATCGACCGTTGCAACGATCTTCTTTTTTTTCTGTATTTAATTTCTTCGATAAATCGTAGTTATCGCGAGTTTAGGTATTCCATTCTTTCGACGAATATATTTTTCGATTTGAAAGTTTGTTTATGAACGCGAAGAGATAACGCGAAAATATTAAAAAGTATGTAAGTGTATAAAAAAAAAAAAAAAATGTTATAACACACAGTCTTCCAATTTTCTCGTTCGAAAGAAGCAGAACGAAGATCGTGGAATATCTTCTTAGAGGATGTAGAATATTTCGAGTATCTAGGAGGAGGATCAAGAAAGGACTGACTCCATAGACGTACAAATTTAGCTTTTCCGATAGTGTGTTCGTTAGTCGTCGTCGTCGTTACTCTACACCGTTACTCTACTCTGTTTATTTAACAAGATACGCCTGTGAAAAAAACTCAATATCTTTATTTATACGAAGTAAAAAATTTCTGCGACAAAAAATTGTCAGATAGAAATATCGTTTCATTTTCTATACAAATTGTCCGTAGTTGTACTGACCGTATGAAAATTTTGTTTTGACTGCAACTAGTCGCCCGTGTCAAGCGCGTATTTCTCTCCCAATAAATGATGGATTTGCCGAAAGATTATTTGTTCGAATCGTAACGAAGTTGAATGATTTTGACGATCTGTCAAACGTATTGTATCGGTTCTATCGACAATGATGGATGCGCCACTGCAATCGAATCGGGCAAATAGAATATGCGATTGTATGGTATACATCCTAATCCTATTGTTTCCTTACTGGCGTAAGTAAAGCGGTATCGATTTAACAGCATAGCGTGCAGGTTGATCCGTTTCATTGTTCCATTCATTAGCGCATGCTAATGGGATTGCAAATGTGTCATATGAATGACAGTGAACCGCATTAGAATCTGTTTGCAAATAAGAATGTTGTTGTCGTTATTCTATCCGATTTGTACGATAATCCTCTCGGCTCAGTTTGTACGTAACATACGTTATATTTAGATATATCATTTTCAACACGACGATTCTGCCACGAATTTTACACGTTCTGCTCGCGATGTTGGAGTATCGTTGCTCGTTACTAGATCACGCCTCTTTTATGCAATTTCATATCATCAACGTAACTAAGAAAATGGAACCTACGTAAAAGATTATCTCGCTAGAGAAGATAACGACTAACTCGCTTCAAAATATTCTTCATATTTTCATTTATCGCGCGCGTTTCGCAGAATTTTGCGCTTTTAAATTTTGAGCGCACGAAATAATTTCCCCTGTCCTTTATGTGCCCTAGGTCGGATATAGAATACACGACAAATTCGTCGAAGACGTTCTTGAAGATTCCGGACGTCAAATTGGAGGACGAAGGTCTCTACAAGTGCGAGGCTACATACTTGGCCGTGAATCGAAAGTGCAATAATGTGCAGCATATCATACTCAACGTCACCGGTAAGTCTTCTAACGATATATACTTCGTTCGAACATTATAAAAGAGAAAGAAAGCCACTGAATTCTCCGCGGTTCTCTAGTATCGGACAATTGAGATTCGTCGTTGTTAAATCGTTCAAATCTTTGAAGATCTTCGTCGCGTCACATCTTATCTGAAACTCGTCAAAACGAAATATACACAATGACGTATATCTTCTGTAGATAACATAAATAAAAAGAAAAATCCGCAGGTACTGCGGAAAGATACATAAGAGGGGAAACAGCAAAAGGAAATTTATCACCGCTATTTATTCAGGTCTTTCTCTTTGCCTCGCTCCCTTGTCGAAAGTTCAACCGCTAGAATTTAACTTTCCACTGCAAAGAGACCAGACTTCATAAACATTTATATCCCGAAGTTTTAAACTCCCGTTTAGTTTAGGTAATTTACTATTCAATTTAATGAACTCAACATTAGCCAATGATCGAGTCGTGATTATTTGTCGTATAATCGACTGAACAAACTATGAACTGGAAAAGAGGGTAGGGGACTGTTACGAGATAGAGGACCCTACGGAAGGGATGCTTTTCACGGTGCACACGAGTCAGAGGTGGCGTATAATTTAATTAATCGATTAAACGTCGACGATCCCCCAGTAGTAAGATATGCGTGGAATAACTCGTATTAGACGTATCGTACTTGTACGATCCGTGTAATCTGGGTAATCCCAGTAATTCGACAAACGAGAAAGCCGCAGTACTAATCCGAAGTGGTAGCGACTAAACCACTGAACCGGTTATCTTGACACACGCAACATGTCATACTATTAAAGTGCGGTTGAATTTACGAACATGAAAGGGATGCCAATTACTTTGAAATTTTAGCTGCAAACCGAGATACCGCTCGACGGTGTCACCGGCCAAGCGAACTTAAACCGCGATAAATATGTGTACTTGAACGAACACTCGTAATTTGCCGCTTAAAAGTGTCCGAATTATACGGACATCCGCTTGTTATTGATTTAAACGTGAGCCGCGATGTTGCATGTCTGCGTAACTTGAAACATTCGCGACTTTGAACATTTTTCGGACGAAGTCGAGATCTTTGCGATAGAATTGTTCTTTCGTAGAGGAAGATCGACGCTTGGTTGAAGATACCTTTGTTGGAAAAGTAGAGGAAGACGATCTGCAACGAAAACCTCGGGTTGATATCTGGAAACGTCGCGCGTAAAGATATACGCGTGTAATTTCTTTTTCATTAGAAAAGGCGTTACAGAACATTTTTGAGAACAAAATTTTCGCAGCCAGAGAAATAATCCTGAGAAATTGCCTAAAGCGAACATCTTCGATGATACTCGATAAGAAACTTCAAAAATTCCTCCAACAAGTCCGATAACTATACCTTCGCTCGCACCTTATACGTCCGTATAACGCGATACTTAAGGTCCAGTCTCGAAGAATCGGTTCTTACGTTCCGCTTGTTAAAGAATATTCCGAGGCGGAAACTATCCTCAGTTTGAAACGTCAGTAAAAATTTTCGCGGTAAGTCCACCGCCAACTAACTGTTCGGGATTTCGATCGGTCAGTATTTATGATCCGAATACCACATGGCCTTGCCCAGGGACGCTGGAATGTTTACCTCACAAATTGTATTCTTTACGATGCATCCCCGGAAAGAGACTAACCAACGCCCCAAGTGCTCGACGGGCCCGCTGTAAATCTTCACGCTGCAAACATCGTCAAGAGGCGCCATGGCATCCTAAGTGCGCGACGGGTCCGCTCTAATACAACATCTGGTATTAATCTGTAATACCAGAATACATCCCCACTTCGCGAACACCACCGGGAGAAGAACCCCTTGGACGGGCCAAGGAAGAGAGGGCGTACAACAGTTTAGCTAGTCAGTCTTACATTAACCGCGGACTCAAACCGTTCTCATTTAGATCATACCGCAGGCTACCCGCAGCCTATATTCATTTTATCTCAGTGTTCTCAAGTGTACCACATATACATATATATATATATATATATATATATATATATATATATATATATGTGTGTGTGTGTGTTTGGTGCGAGCATCTGAATATAGTGAATAAATACCATAATCGTTATACGTGTCTCCATCATTCTAATACCTTCACCCTGAGCGTCAAAGTCGTTCAAGGTTCGCGATATCAACCGATCGGTTGCAACTGACCGGTCGTCATATAGTCGAAGATCGCATCACTAACGTGGATTCTTACGTCGTCCGATTACCGTCAAACCGTGCTAATAACGCGAGACTTGTTCCGAACTCGTGCTACCGTGGCGAATCTGTTCGTCCATCGAAGGTTTGTTGTAATTACCAGCGTGTCGCGAAGCGAAACTCACGAATGGTCGGAAGTTGTAACGCGGAAGCCGAAATGTCGCGCAGGATTCATGTTTTACCACGTTGCCAGCCTTTCTCAGAGTTCTCCGCTCGCGTAAGTGGAACTTCCCGAATTGTAAATCTTCCGGGGATAGACCGAACCGTGCGGCTTTGCTTTTAAAAGCATCACACGTATTACGTTTGTGTGACTCTCTGCACGTTTGATGATTTACGAATCGTAGGAAGATTTGCCCGATGGCGGACAGTCGAAAATTATCTATGACGGAAGCTGAACATTACGAATAGATCGTGGATTTTTATGTATTTATAGGAAATTCGGTAAAACGTATAGATTGCACGTAATATGCGAAAATATAGTGTAAAATGTTCAAGTTGTAACATCTGTTATAATTCGTTAGACCAGATAGACTAAATTAATTCGACAAACTAATTAGATCGCAAATGTTTATATAGTTTTGCGTTCGTATGAAAACGAATAATTGGAAGTTGGATAGAAAATTGTTTTACCTGTTAGATATTACGAGGATCGTTATAGTTTAAATATTTTATACGTATATTTTTAAACGTTACGTACGTTCCGTACACTTTTGCTACGCTATACTACTTCGTCCTATTACTTCCACTTGAAACATCGTCGAAATGAAAATAAAATATTTTTGTCACATTTAAATATTCACAAGCATATAGATTACACGACTCTACTTTTAAAGCAAAGGTAGAAATGTGTGTCCAACGCGATGTATTTGAATGAATCAAAGGCGACATTTTTAGGGCGGAAGTTGAGAAAGGCCTGGCACGTGGTTCCCTTTCAATCTAAAATTTTCAATCGCGTTACAGTCGAGAAGAAAGTACAAAGGAGCGTCGAGGTGGATGGGTTGAGGTTTAAAGAACGCGACAAAACGAGCAACGTTTCAGGCGGTCGAAGGTCCGAAGCTCGACGATGAATGCGACCAAATAAAAACAATTAGAACGACGTTGCTATTAAAAGTTGCAAATTGCACACTTGTGCCGAGGCCGGGTTTGCCGCGTAAAATATCGCATCGTTGTGTCCGTGTCTCATTTCCATGGGCAACATTATTTTAGGTGAGAACAAACGCTTTTCAGCCGAGCCTCGTCATCCGCACTAATGATACGTTTCACGTTTGCCCGTTGTTATAAATTATTATGGCTAACGACACAATTAACGACCAACGTCTCACGGTGTTCGTCGTTTTTCGAAATATCATAAAATATCGACCTGCACGCGAATAAACAATTTTCGTTTAATATCGCGTTTTACTCTTTTGCGAATTTTCCTATTTCTTCTACGTTATATCGATTATAAACGCACGTTTTATTTATTCGATGGGATCGATGGCGTTCGACGCGAATTTCTTTTTACATTGACACGACTCTCGTCATGTCAAAAATTCAGCGTTGGTAGAAATAATTTTCCTCGAACGTTTCGTTCTCGTCGTAATCCAAATAACAAAGAATCTTTACACAGGGGAAGTACGTGAAAAGCGAAATATTACGACGCGAAATTAGTATTATTTGTTTTTTTATCGATCAGTGGACAAATTCGTTCTTTATCGTCGATTTTTGAACAAATTCGAGATTGGCAGAAATAATTTTCATCGATCGTTTCATTTTTATCGCGATCCGCTAAAAAACAGAATTTTTCATGGAGCAGCATGTCGAAAATTAAAAGTAAATACTTTGGCACGGGATTAATATTTTGTCGCCGAATTTAAAAATTGGTGGTGTATGCACTTCCGATGAAAAATTGATCGCAGCGAACGATACGTATGAAACGACGAAATAAAAAAAAGCTAACTCGCAAACTAATTCGTAAGAAGCTGTATTTTGTATAACTCGCGATTGTGCGATACCGATGGCAGTGTACAATCGTTACTGGCAATATATACGCCATGTACGTCGAAAATTCGAGAAGGCTCGAGTGTGTCTATAAATCGTGGTATCACGCCGTATCCTGTTTTCACCAAAAATTAAGAAAGTAACTGTGCTTAATCGTAACGTGAGTTGGCTCGGTAGCGGATAGAACTGCGCGCATGTACTCGTTTATTGAAAGCTAGCTGCGAAGAAAAATATAACTAACCGAGTTTCCAAATATGTTGGCTGAAGTTTAAAAAAAAGAATCGCATAAACGTGGTCGACTTTTTCGTTCGACATCTCTGAAGCTCGAATTCCTCGACGCGTTTAAATGTTTTATTTATTTCTTAGTTTTCGTTACAAAATAAAGATAATAAAAATATTTGAACTAAAACGAAAAGTGAATGTAATATGATTTTGAACGTAGGAAAAGATCACAGTTTATATTATTATACGTATATAATAAAATAAAATATTCTATACCTCTAGAAATAGTATCGTACGAATACTTTATAATATCGAAATACATACGAACTTAGATTATTACATCTGAACGTTAAAATAAATCTCAAATCTTGAAAATAATACCTTGGACAGGAAAAAATTAAGACGAAAATGCAAAAGTTTCTTGCTTGGCTCGAGGCAACAACTGGAAATAGCACACACACGAGGGTAGCAGATCCGACCGAGGGAGGAGGCTCGATCTCAGCACAATTTTTCGGCTGAGTGACACGGTTAAGGGGCGAAATTAAACACTGCTTCTTCTTTCTTACGTGCTTCATGTCGGAGTATCACTCGTTGTCCTTGTCGGGGAAGAAACGTGGCTGCGGGCGATCGCAGTTCTCATTTCTTTTTTTAAAACGACACGTTGCCTTTTGCCACTGCCTCTCGTGTATTTATACGCGTCGAAAACACACGGGCATGAAATAATAGAAGAGGGCCATTATTCCACGAGGAAAAGGATCGCTTTTATTAGAGTGCTAATTAAAATGCAGGTCTTACGTAATTCTTCGTATTTCTTGCGTATTTCTTTATCGTATTAGAGTGTCCTAGTTCGTTATAATATTTCTGTCACTATTTATATCGCGTAGTTGCGAAAGTATAAGTTTCTCTTTGAGATTAGAGATCTCGAGATAACGAACATGTAACTCTTGCGTAATCCAGTTCGATAAAATAGAAGAAATTACGTAGTCGTTATATATTTCTAATTAATGGTTGGATTTTCCGACGGAATCCTCTTTTTCGAGATTTCGATAATCGATGAACAATCTATTAGGATAATGATAAAAATATATGCGAGGGGAGACGGCATACTAAAATACTTTTTTATGATAGAAACGAGATTACGGTTAAGCATGATACTGGCAATGAGTAAGTGCGATGTTAAAAGATTGTTTATTTAAAGTTTAAGAAGTTCCGGAGATAGAGGTAATATATTTCTAGTAAATACATCGAAAGATTAAAGAACGGATTAAACATTTTTTTTCTGATTAAAGCGTCGTTTTAATTAGAATTTTAGACTTTGATTTTAACCGGGATGTAGTAAAGAAACGAAGAGGAAAGAGAAACGAATAGAAATATTCTGTACGTATTGAAGATATAACTCCACCTTAATTACAGAAAACGAACCGCATATCGTGACACCTAGTTCTAGGATGCTTGCAATTTCCAAATTTTAGAATTATTTTCGCTTATTTCCTAAAAATCTTTCTTCGTTAACATCCTTTAAGAAAGATAAGAATTTTATTAAGAATTGTAAGAGAAAATTCCCTATATTGACAAGATTAATTTCGATGCGAACATACAACGAACGAACATAAAGGCAAGACGTTTAATATTTATATCGATATAATTACATCGATTTTCAGACTTTTTCTTCAATTCGATATGAATACGCAGAGTAAATATTTCTGCCCGTAGACTTTCGATATTCGAAGAAGAGAGAAAAAAAAAGACGAAGATAGCAAGATGGGAAATCGAGTTCGATTTTATTTTACGAGGACTTTGACTTTCCGGTGCATGTATGTGCAAGCTAGCTGAAAACGTATGGCGGAACTTTCACATCGACCTAATGCCTGTCCGAAAGTTTTCTATAACTCCCACCGTGAAAACGCATGGACGAAGAAGGCGCGCGATTCCGACGGCCGAAATGAAATTTGAAAACTTGGAACTCATTCGGTGCATACGCGCAGCGATTCTTTCACCTGCTGTCAGGTTTCACCTCTTCATGACTCGAATAAATATAATGAAAATACGAGGAAAAAGATCTCGTTGACAAGAAAGAAGAATAACTAGTCCGCCCATAATTTATCAGCCGTAATTTGGTCTTAATCTGATATTAATATATCTAAAACGAAGACAGTATAATTTTTGCTAGACATATGTTTGCGATAAATGCCTTGTAATTTCTATATACATTTCATAATTTCTATATACATTGGATTGATTTCAATTTTCGCAAATATAATCGTGACGACAATCGTGTTTCTCGTTACAGCGTCAATGAAATTCCGAAATGTTTTCATAACACGTGCAATATCGACGTAACAATTTTCCATGATAAGTATTCAAATATTTTCGTGAACTATTCTACATCTTTTCCACCCATATGATCGTCCAGGCGTTGAAATCTTTCTGCGTGCCCGTTGAAATCAGGACAGATTCGACTCAAAAATCACACAGTAGCATCACCGATGAACCGTTATTATGATTAAGCTGCATAATTCGACGGAAGTAATTGTAACAGCCATTTCGTTGGCTATTGGTGCTATTCGTCGCGCGTATTTCAGAGAGCAATTTATCGGATGGAAAGCTGTTACGATCGCGAACCGCGCAAAGGAGCGGCAATCGAGCTCTATTTAAATTATACGAAGGACCACTTGTCTCGCGGCCAATCCAATTAGATCTTCTAGCTGCTGGAAATTATGGGATTTCAGGCAACTCTCTCTCTCTCTCTCTCTCTCTGGGTCATTGGGCTTCTATCGACTCGCCAGCACTTCTGATTGGACGCCCTCGCTTGCTCCTTCTAATTCGGACCCCAAATACATCGATCTGACCCCCCTCTGTCTACCCCTCGTATTATTAAAACCGATTCTAAAGGATTTCGCTCGCCGAACCGTTTCTATCAACTCAAATCGATTTTCCCTGGATTATCTCTGTCAAGGTTGTATATATCGAATATGAAGGAATTATTTGGTCAAATCATTCGGTTTGTATAGAACTTAGTAAAATTGCCGCGAGAGTAGTTCCATGGAGATGTAATGGCTTTCTCGATTGATTTATCGTATCGTAATGTAAATTCGTCTGGTTTCTATATTTATTGTATTGCAGTAAGCGTAATATACGTAGGTACGTGGACACATCGTTGTTTTTGCAATAACGAGATCTTGTCTTTGTCTTGAACAAATGTTCAAGACAAATGTTCAAAGGCAAAATCCAATATACATCGTCGTTAGTACAGAGACGCAACATTCTCTCAAAAATGAAGCGACGTTTTTGTCAGGAACACAGACTGCGTGAACCGTGAAGCTCGGTACGAAATTCTGCAGGGAAATTAGGATTCGCCCGGCTCATGAAAGTTGCAGTTGCCGTACGTTTCTTCCCGCGCCTTAACATCGTCGCCGTGCAGCGTGCTGCACTCCTGCAACCGCTTTTCTCCAGTTTTCGGCCTGGGAGGATGAAAATTTCACGGAATCGCGATTGAGAAATTCGTTCGAGTGTGGAACGCGTTTTGATTTATTTCTTTGGTCAGTGGTGGAATAATTAGAATGGTCGGAAAGAAAATATAGAATATATAGCGATGATTATAGCATAACATTTTTATCAAAGAAATCGATAAATGAAAGCAATCCGAAAAGCCACTTAAGCCACTTATCATTCGCAAAAATAAAAATAATTGATAAATTTCTATGGGAAATTGCAGAGTGATCGTTTTGAATAATTAACACTATTAATGCACGCATCCATAGCTGTGAACTGTAATAATTATAAAAAGGAACTTGGAGAAATTAAATGTTCCATATTTCAATATTAACCGGAAGTTAGCGAGGTTTCCTCTGGTTGAAATATCAAAACTGTGAGATATACAATTTCATAAGAAGATGAATCAGAAGGTTTGATAGAGGTTTCGCTTCGTTTGAATGTAAATTACGCGATAAATGCTTATCGAAATGTGGCGATGCCCAGAGTTCACCTGGGAACGGGGTGAATTGTTCATTAAACGAAAGTAATTACGCGGGCTGGTAAAATGTTTAAAAATTGTCCAGCTTGGAAACTATTGGCAAGATCGGCATTCAATGAACTTACCACCTGCAATCCGTGTAACCTGCAATCACAATTTTTCTGGAATAATTTGTCCGACTGAATCCTATTCTAGGTAAAGATAAAATGCGAGCAAATCACGCTTTAAACTTTTTCTTATCATATAAAGCTACGTACGTAATGCTATCTAACACCTTTTGCTTTATTCCTATGTTTCTACTATTTATATTACGAAATCAAACTTCAGGAGTGAAAATACCGTTGAGGTTGTGTGAATATGTGAACAGAGGAACGCGTAGATAAATTGTAAAATAGAAAATATTTAAACACAGAAGTGTAAGTAATAGAAGTCGCCTGTCTATGGTCTTGATTTATTTTTAAACACTCTCGATGGCTTCGGTGATCGAGAAAACTAAACAGATCAGATGTAGAGTTTCCTTAGACGCGATAACCACTTCAACAAATACCAAATAGATATAAAAGTTGTTTTATAAAATTATAACGATATATTGGAACGTTGATAGGAAAAGAGTTTCAATATGTTTGGTTTAGCGGAACGATTAGAAAAAGCGAAATGAAATTGATCGGCAGATTCAAGTAAGAGTTTGAATATTTACAGAAGGGAGCAAAATTATGTACAATAAGTGATATCGAGGGCGATAATTTTTCGTTATATCACGTTCTATTATAAACGTAAGTAATTGAAAATATCACGTTTGACTTTAATTTGCGAATTCGTACGTCATTTTACAATATTGTTCATTCCCTGCTTCGTATTCCTCCTGAGTCTCCGCCATCCCACTTTCGTCCTCTCGAAGCTCATTTCAGCTCGTATCACGAAATCGTTGCACTGGGACTCAGCGATTTGCTAGATTAGAGGAACTCCGGCGAGGCAAGTGGTACACTTTTCATATAACTGCATCTGCAAGCTTTCCTTCTCCTGTTACGGAGTAACCACCGTGAACGATCACAACGATATACCTGACACTAATTTTTCTATAAACGTGCTCAGGGATTTACAGTCACTTTTCGTGAACAGGTACGTTTCGCGTTCTCGGGCCGAAATTTCCGTTAGATAAGACGAGAAAAAGAAACCGGAGGAATCGAAGGATCGACGATGAACAGAAAGGATCGAAGGATAATTCTGTGACGAAAGAACGGAGGAGAGATGGCAAGCAAGAAAAATAGGAAAAAGAAGAAGAAAGAAGAGAAACGAGGAGGGGGGGCGGACGGAGAAGAAGAAGGTAAGAAATGGCAAGAAAGAAGAAGGGAAAATGAGGGAAGCAGAGTGGAAAGAAGGATTTGGATGGAAGAAACAAGACAAGAGACGAAAGAGGGAAAAATGAAAAGGAAGAAGAAGGGTGGGAGAACTCGTTAGAGCTTCGTGATTCCAAGTTACGGACACAAATAAGCCAACGACCGTATATCTAACCCGAAATTTTCATCTCCTACTTTCCCGTTCCTTCGCTCCAAATCCGTTCTACCATAATTCAATCAAGACTTTTAACCGCGAACGACTCTGATCCCGTATTTCGTTTGATCTTTCCCCAAATTTCCTCCGCAAGATGATATATCCGTCCTATAGGCGGTCCGTCGTAGCAAAAGTATAATATAAAAAGGAAAATCCCAAATCTCTTGAAAGCTACCATCCAGAACACGAGTCCGTCGAGGATCGCGCACGACGAAATCGATCCTCGTCGCCGTGACTACCGGACCACCAGCCCGGTATTTCCGGTTCAGCTTGGCAATAAAAAGTTACGGCGCTCTACGCGCGCACGTAAATTCGCAAGATGAATTTCCAGCGAAAACAGTTACTTGACATTCAGTGGCTCGCGATGAATTCAGCCGGGGCTGGTATCCCGGAAGCGGCACTTGTACGCGCTGAAAAGTTTATTCATAGAGCGGGCCTACGTCCCGAGGAAAAGCTGGTCCGCTTCTGCGTTTTCAAACCGGCCCACCGCTGTCCTCTCCCTTTGCTCTCGCACAATGCACCACCGAGAGTCCAAGGGAATCCCGAATTAAAAACCGGATTCAAACGTCTACCGCGACGCAGACGAGTCTTTCAGAGTGATATAAAGTTCGGAAGATAAAACGGGGGCGGTGAAAGAACCCAGGACAAAACGTGGACACTGAACGTCTTTCGTATTATCATCTTCAGAACTTTCGTCGAGCGATTCACGAGCGACTGACTTTCTAGTCTCGGGCTTCGCGCGAGCGTCGGAGAATGACAATGAATAATAACTCGCGGTTTGCTTAGTTCTCTGTGTTTAGAGGGCTGTTTTGACGAAAGTGTTAGGCTTTGAAACGTTTCAAAGAGGAGTGGTTTTGGTAGCAGCTGTGCGGGAATAGTTGAATGAAACGCCGTAGGACGAAGACTTTGAACTGACAATAAGACTGAAGATTGAAATGTTGGAGATAATCGTGGCACTCGAAACAAATACTTTTTCCCGTATCTGAGTTTATAATATTAATTTTCTCCGAGAAACTGTATTTTAATCCGGATAATCGAACAATATACTTTGTAACGATTTACTTTTGTAACTTATATGACAGTATAAAAACGAGATTTAATATGTGACAATAAAAATAGAAACTGCGTTGGTGTGCTATAATTGTAATAAACGTAGGCAAGGAAAATATAACAAGATTTGGTACGATCTTCGTAAATGCTTAAAATTGGAGCTGCGTGGGAGGGATCGAACGAAATACTGGACGATAAATGGCTTTGTTGTCGAACTGGGAATAAGGATGATAATGTTGAAGAAAATTACAGTGTTTATTATGAACATAATCGGGAAAAATATAATAGGATTTACTTTGATGTTAATAAATAACTAAAAGTAGAAACTGTGTCTGGGGGATTGAACGTAATATCGGTAGGAATTATAATATTTATTGCAAATATAAATAAGAGATGAGTGAGGGGATGAAACAATACTCCGTTAGTTACATAGAGGTGTGAAGATCTGATGATAGTGTGAAATGCAAGATTAAAGTTTGAGGAAACTGTATAATCATATCAAGGAAATGTAATAAGGGTGTGTAACATGACGGCGCTATATACGCTATATATTATACACGATACCGAATATATAAGGATAATGTAACGGAGAAATTGTAGAGTTTTAGAGAATATAATACTCTCAAGAATAAAAACAAAATTTTCATTGGTCGCAAATTCTCGAATAAATCCTGAATAAAATTAAGATAGAATTACTAACCGAGTTACATTAATTTTTCTAAACTATTTCTTTAAACCATATCTAAACTGTATAACTAAACAGAACTGTGTTTTACGAAAAAAATATTTTACTACAGGACAGTTCAATATAAAACAGAAACTGAAGACCAAACGTTTCAATACAAATTGTAGAAGGAATTCTCGCGATTAGAAGCACGATGGTATCGATTAGCTGTTACTCGATGAGAAAAGAAAAAAATAAAATTAGGTAGGAATTTGAATAATCTAAATAGAAAATTGAATAATAATATATATACGTATAATCTGGTAATAGATAGTTTATAATTAATTCCTAGAATTTAATCAATTTGTATATCGGAAATAGACCAATCAATTTTTCAACAGTATTATTTCATTAACGTATTATAACAAATTTATTTTCATCCCTTTTATCCTATAGAAAATAATTGAAAAACTATAATAACGTATCGAGCCACTGTACCATACACTAGCTACAAAAATTATTTACGCATATTCTTATTTTCCAATGAAACATTTTTTTATCCGATTCTACGTTTCATTTTGTTACTATCAAGCCGCGTGAAAGTACTACTAAATAGTACAAAATTTGATATACTTGAACTCGTTCTATTGGTATATAAATGCTATAAATAATAAACATAATGGGAGGAAAATATTTTTTATAACTATTGCATATCAATAACTATGTGAATTGACAATAGAGCAAAGCACACATAACTCGACAAATATGACTAAAAGTCGCTGTATCTAATACTCGGTCCACTAATGTTTTCGAACCTTTTTCCAAACCTCTTTCTCTTTAAACTTTCTCTCGAAAGTTTCCAAACTTTCTCACCACCCAACGTTCACCCTTAAGAAGATTTATTCTTTCACACATACACCTGTGTGCATCCACGTAAGCCATTTCTGTCTTCGCATTTCACACTGACTTCCGCGCAAATTTCCAAGATCTTTACCTTCAAAACATCGGTCTAGCCTTCGTTATAAATTATCTAAAATACGTCAATGTGACAGTCACGCACTGTCACACTCTGAAAATTGTTTTTGTCAAATGCAACGACAGCAATTAGTAAATTAATCTGATAAAGCTCTAGGAATCAAATTAAGTCCCTATTAAAATTTCAGTGTGACAAGTCCAAATTCCATGAACAGATATTAAACGTTAATCTAATAAATCTAACAATTAGGAAGCTAATCTTTAGATATTTAAAAGCGAGAAACAAGATGGACACAATGATCTTGCAGGGTCATTTTCATTGCAAAATCGTTTCTTCTCTAATGGGACAAATCCCAACAGACACGTACATAAACAAAATTCAATAAAACGTACAATTTTCAATAATTAAAAAACACAAGCACTTGCGAAATTGTTGATAATAATGCGCATTTAGATTAGTTTTATACTAATATAAAAATCCATTTACTTTACTGCTTACAGTAACCTAAATTTATCTCCCTTTCAATTATTTTATAAATATACAAAATTATTATATTTTTATAGTTAGGTCGTGATATTGAACGGTTAGAACAGATTCGATTGCTTTCAAATAGATGATCTGATAAAAGATTAATACAAACGACGGATTAAATCGACTGTCGTCGTTTAATGTCGACAACTTGTGTTCGTAATCAATATCGAATCGCTCGGTTTGCTTCTCGAGAAAGTCGATGAGCAAAGTGTCGAGCAACGTCGAAAATTCCGTTGCATAAGCGCCACCGCGTGTGCTGAATAGAAGCAATAATACTAGGACGAATCGAAGATGCTTTTTAACCGTGTAATTGACCGCTTTCCGTTTCTGTTTCAGTGCAACCTGCATTCGTACGTGTCATCGATGAGAACACGAAGAACACGTTAAGCACCGGTTCCACTTTAGGACCTATAAACGAAGGTTCGTCGATTTCCTTGTACTGTGAGAGCGGCGAAGGGAAACCGGTGCCTACGGTCGAGTGGTTCAAAAACGAACAACCATTGGAAGGTAAAATTTACCGATTCCCTCTTTTTTTTTTTTTTTTTACAGCATTTCACGAGTTCGCGGTCACTCTTGAATAACCGCAAGGACGTTTATGAGAATATTTTTAGCGAGAAAATTTTTGTACATTTTTTCTTTGTAGGGTTTAAACACAACTTTTGGTGTGAAATTTTAATTCGAGATCGTGAAAGCTCTGAATTTCTATTTTTCATAAAAAAAATATGCCTCCTCCATCTTGTTCTACTTATCTTTTTAATGTCTTTAGACTATTATATCTAGAAATGTTTCGAGGTATATTTAAATCATTTTTATTTTAATAGACTAAAACAAACCCGAACGATAAAGCCGTCGTATTATTTACCGCAAATATTCTATACTTATAGAGGAAAATATCTATATAAACACGTTTGTGAACGCATGTGTTACAGCGCTCAGCTCGACAATGATCGCTGATAATGGAGTAGGGAACGCGAGCAGCCAGTTGCAGATGCAAATTACACGCGACGAGCTGAATTCAACTTTCACGTGTAAAGTCAATAGTACAGCACTGGTCGAGCCCCTGACCGTCGATATCAAACTGGATGTCCATGGTAAGTATGCATGTGTACGCTTGACCTTTCCAACCAACGACCAAACATCACTGTCCCCTAAAAGTGAATCACTCAGGGCCGATAAACGTTTCTTTATCGACGTCTCGATCGACAGAAACGAGACCGAAAATAATCCCAGCGAACTTGACTCCTTAGAATCGTGTACGTATTCGTTTATCTGGACATCTCGTTGCGAAATCCCTTCGAGTTGGGACGACAAAGTCTCGAAAGGGTGTGAAATACGATCCCCTTGTGTTTTCCTTGGCTTTCTTTTCGTGCGTGCACGTTCGATTGTTTCCGGTGAAATCGAATCCCTTTTACGAAAGGTAGAATCCTTTCAAACATCTTGCAATTGAATTTATCGCTTTACGAAAATTTTCTCGTATAGTTGCTTTCGTTCGCGCGTGGAGTTTGACGTTTTCGCTTGAAAGCACATCGTTTTTTTTTCTTTTCTTCTTTGTTTTTTTTTTTTTTTTTTCTTTGGAAAGTAGCGAAAAATAATGTTTCGTTTTTGCGTTTTCGAACGTTTGAATATTTCGTTCTACGTAGCTACGTACTAAGTTTTAGAGTATTTAATTAATAGGCGTTCGTAAGAACGTTACGTTTATATATTACATTATTTGATCAGCTTTGTAATTTGTTACGGTTTATTAGAATACCGGCGAACGCGAGTATTAGAAGCAGTTTAAAATGCTCGCGGATGGTTCGAATAACAAGATTAGATTATAAATTACTACACCTACACTTCCAACGACGATAGATGTACCGAAGATTAATGTTTTTGGATACAGTGATACGAGAAGTTTTCAACGTGCGATCAATTTTCAACGGAAAGTTTTGAAAGTTAAGCATGATCTATGAATTACAAACGAAGTGAAAGGGAATGGACCGTCGGTAAATTATGATCTTAGCTAGTTTTAGCCATAAATCATTCCGCTAAAAAGTCTTTTTCGCTGTGTCGTCCGCTAAAACTAAGGTCGTTAAAATTCGTGCGAACCGTGTGCAACCTTCTCTTCCGTATTCTCGTTCGATTCCTTCCTGGCCTTTTCCTTCCTCTACCCTTTAATTTGTTCTTTTTCTCCGTCAATCAACATCGCGATTAAACACGAGCGCTCTGGTGTAACGCGTAAGACTTCTCTTTTTCTTTAAACACAGTCCACGAGAAACGACGCATCTTTCCATGGAATATCATCACTCGTGACAATTTCCCCTTAATGCGATTCACTGCAATTTATTTCCGTCAGTTTCCTTCGCCTTGATTTCATCCTTTTCAATTCGCCTGCTTTCTCCGCCTTAATTTTCTTTAATTCGTCTCTGTCGACTAATTATCACTCCTCCGTAACGATCATGTAAATTAACTAAGCTGACAAATACGATAATAGAGCGGCTACTTCATCACGTACAGTTCTATGTCAATCTCCTAATGCGTACTTTCGATCAACGTCTTCCTAAATTATATATGATGATAATCGTAGAATGATCGTAGTTGCGAAACGGTTCGTAAATCGTAATTCCTTTATCACGCCGTTTCATCGGAATCGTTCTACCAACGTAAATTCTACTGTCGTAAATTTGCATCAAAGATGTATATCTTCGATGCAGGGAAAATAGAAGATACCATTGAGACAACATAGCGTATCGTACGTAGTATCTACTATGCAACAACGCTGTAGGGTTAATATTAAGTATGGATCACTGTAGCAATGGCGAGGAACGTCTGATCTATATCGGTTCGTATACAACTACTGACTGGGATTACCCAATATGTAGCACTGTGATTTAGGATAATTGTCGATGGTAATATAAACGAAATGCCACTATATATAACATTGCCAAATGGAATTTATATCCTCTGGTAACTAACGATATCGATTTAAGCGTTAATCGATTATTTATAATACGTATTAGCTAATTTTCACTGATCATAGAAATTTAGGACTGCTATATTGTACAAATTTTGTATTTTGTGTAGCAAATCGAACAAAAATCCCTGAATTGAATCAAATAGAGATAGAATATAGACAGGATCTCGACTGTCACGTTAGAACGGAAATGACGAATTGCGAGCGAATTAGCGAGGATGGTTGGTCGGCCGATTCATCGATACAAGTATATTTCTAGCACAGAATACTGTCGTTTGTGACTCGAAAAAATAATTGTTTAAACGACGCTTTTATGTACATTTCATGCACACGAAAATTTTGTCATTTTTTTTTTTTTTTTTGATATCTAGAATCAACCTGATACGTATCTTCCACATATTGCGTAATATCCTGTATATCTGTACATCCGGTAATATCTAACAATTGAATAATCTATAACATCTAATAATATCTAAGAATATTTGTAACGCGTATGATATTTCGTACAGAATTTCCAGATTGACTAATGTTTTATTCGAGAAAATGAGATTTCCTCTGCACCGACTCGGCGATATCCGAAAATTCTTCTCACGCCCGGAAATACGATTCTAGAAATGTCCTCGAACCGCTATAATATTCTATAGAACGAACAACGATTACAAAATTCTCGCCACGTGTTCAGATGGAGCTCCGGCTGCAATTGCGACACGCTGAATAAGTAAAATCGAGGCGATCGTTCGAAAATTGCCTTGCCGCCTCGAAAATCACAGTTAGATACGATCGAACACGGCCACGAGATTAAAGAATGAAGAATCGGCGACGGCACCGTAGATTAGAATAATTTATCGCGGCACTGATACACGTTTCTCGCGTGCCTCGCCGCGAAACAAATCGTGCCGCCAGCTATTGCGGAACGAACACACCGAGTTAGCAGTGCTCCCGATCCAAAAAGTTTTCCGCCGAACCTTCCACGTCCGCGTGAACTTTCCGCAGTTATATCCGGCTGTGGAACGACGGAGAGAAACACAAAACCGTCCATAACGGCGACTAGATTAAGAGTTAAAGTTCCGGGAGGCTCGTTTCCCTCTCTTCCAGACCTCGTTTCGCCTTGGTACTCCAACAGAGCTTTCACGTCCTATCGTTTTCTCGTCAGGTTCGAATAACGTTATCGAGGGGGAAGGAAAATTTTGATTTATGACAGTATTAGGACGGTTTCTTGGGGAATTCTGTTGACGTTTCCAGTATTTTATTGTTACCTGTTCGTACACGCACTTCGAAGAAGTGGACTATGTGGATGACGATGAAATTTGAATAATAATTGTTATAGACTTTAATAGCGCTACCGTAACACGTAACGTGTAGTGAAATTTTACGTAGATTCATAGTTTCATAAACGCTAGTGAAGATATCGAACGTGGATAAATACCTATTTGTTTCAGTCCGATCCTGTAAAACATACTATATACGACTTGTTACGTTTCTCTCCCATGATTTTGACGTGGAATCAATTTTCTTTTCAACCTATAGTACAGATAGATACCATTGAAATCTCCCATATGTAAAATTCCTTTTTACGATATAAGTATTGATATTACGTATTTTATTAAACGGGCAAGCCAAAGGGATATTTGAACGAAGACCATTGCGCAGGATAGAAAGAAAAACGCCTAACTAGCGAGATCTTGGAATGTCTAGGAGAAACAGACGAATATCAAGGAAAATCCGGATCTACCCAATTACGATTCTAAACGTCGCATTCTGTGTAATTTACCGACTCGGATAGGTTCCACGTAGGTTTAACGAGTAAATAATTTGACAGGAATAATTATGGTGTTCGAATAGGCGGGCGAATACGAGCTCCGTGCTGACGTTCGTTCGTGTGCAAACGCGAGACAGACGCGAAGCTTGCCTTAAAGGCGAATGAATCGGAACTTTGAGTGGAGGAAACCGGAGAGTTTGTCGTGTGCCGGGCAAATCAATTCTCCTTTTGCACAGTGTCGTGGGATTATCCGGAAAGAAAGAACGGACGAAGCGACGAGAGGCTTTGGCGCGAAGTATCCAATACTCAGGGAAATCACAAATTGTCACGAAACGGACGCGTTTCACTCGTTTTTAACACGCAACCAAAGATCTCTGTCTTCCGTTGCTAACGAATTTGTCGTTTCAATGCGATTAGATCGAAACGTGGACGTAGCCTATATTTGCATATGTACGTGCTACTTTTTTTTTAACACTAGTTAATTGTCATAATTTGTACACTTTCGAGTCAAGAATTAATGAAATATAATTGAAATTACGTATTATTTATTACGTATTATAACGTATTTTTAACGAAATAATCGGCAAATATTAAACAAATTTAAACGAAAGCTCGCAGGATGGATATTAAATCGGTAGATATTAAATCAACAGATCGTGTATTAGTATCGTACGATTGTCGAACTATGCCAACAGTGAATTCGGTATAATCGCGTTAATGATTATTTATTTTATTCGTTAATGAAGGAATAATTTTGCAGCAGGCGACGTTGTAAAGGGGATGCTCGATTCCGTTTAATAATCGTTTCCAATTAAATTGCACGGTGTGTGTAATTAACGATGTAATATTTAGATTATTTCGAATTTAATTAACAACACGGCGTACGCATAATTTAGCATACGATTTCTGGAAGGCTTCGCGTTACATAAACCGTTGTTCTTTTTTTCCTATGATTCTGTTCATTTCCATCCGTAATTATGTGTTTAAAATTAACTTTTATACTCGCAATACAAAAAACTATTATTAATACACGTTGGAATATTACATGCAATTATCGATCACTTTCGTTGCAAGATTTAACAAATAGAAACTGGAGACTTTAGATACGATAGTATTATCTTTTTGTATAAAATATGTTGGCGTTTCTTGTAACGAAACAGGATGTTTGACATGGAAATCTATTAGCTATTTAACTGTTTAGTAACAAGACGATCGTCTTATTCATTTACGATTTGATTAATAGTATTTAGGATCTGAGGATCTTTAATAATATCTTTTACATCTATTTATTATTATTCGCTGCGAGAAGAGGATAATTTTAACGATTAAAACAATTATTTAAAAAATGACAGGTATAAGTCGAAAATGTTTAGTTCACCATATACCTGAGTAATTAAATTCATTCTTCACCAACTTGTCTCCCCTCGCTATGTGCAAATGTATACATACATCTACATATACATAACCGTGGTCGTATTCAAATTGTACAATGAAACTTGTTTCGAAGATAGTACTTCTTGCAGTCGATGGGAACTCAAACTTGGTTTGTGAGTTTGCAGGAAGTTGACTGTGATGAAGTGAACTTGATTGGAAACCATCTTGAGTAAGTAGGAATTGACTAAGTAAGATTAACCGATGTCGACCGGAGACTGGTTTAAGTAGAATTCGAGCGAAACGAAAAGTAATTATATCGTAAAATTCACGATACGTATATCGACGAAAGGTGGCTAATTTCATTGCTAAATCTAATCCACGCACTACGAATCGTCTAAAATATCTATTTCCCAGTTTCCACGAGACATCGTCGTAAATTGCTTAATTCCCTCTTTGCAAATTTAACGACTCTGAAAATCAGAACGGCACTTTACAGAACGAAACGAAAATAGAAGATTCGATGTACATACTTGTGACCGAGTATGTCCTATATTCGAATCTCCAACTACAGAATTTTCTGATCTCATATCACTCTAGAGGCTAACAAATATAGCGCAACAGTTCCATCAAAAATTCTATTGAACGACATGATATTTCGTTTTATTCGCGATCCCAAAAACGAGCCATAAAAATTAGCGTTCGTCGAGCTTTCCATGTCCAAACTTTCAACCTACGCGGTTTATTGATAGGATGCAACAAAGTTTGTGGCTGTTTTAACCGACGAAACGAGCAACACCAGCTGCTTTTTTGTTTCGCCTTTCACGGGGAAAAAATTGTATCCCGTTGGAAACGTCGCAGGATTTCTATCGATGAGAACGTTCGAAATAGTTCCAGGTGGATTTGGTTATTGCGAATTTAACAGACTCTCGGTAGACGTAGCTTCGTATTCGCGAAACATCCCCGGCCGCATCGTGACACGTTGTTTCTATGCAAACGACGCGCCAGTTTTCATACAAATAGCTATGGTGGTCGCGTTTATATAGTCCGCGATTGCCCATAAATTACTCAAGATTACTAAGCGGCGTGCCAGACGAATCGACTACCAACGGCTTTAATCGCGCACCAATGATCATCATTTTTATTTGGAATTCAATGAAATGGTCCTGCACCGCCATTATCAGACGCATCGATAACCAGCGCTCTTTTTGCGATGCTTCCAACGAGCCTCCGGTCGTTAATTATGGCTGATTCGATATAACAATGAATTCGATTTCCAGTTTCTCCTTTCTAACGACGAGTTTTTAGTAATAAGTAACGAACGGATTGGCGAGTGATCTTCGTTTGATTGGAGAAGAGAAATTTGTACGGAGAAGAAAGGTGCATTAAAACATTACAACTAAATAAGTAAACGTTTATTTTAAGAAGCTATCAGAATAACAAAAACAACAGAAGACTCGAGATGCTCTTTTTAATGTTCCCTTCACTCTACTACATTATACGACGCATTCTGCGCGTCTACGTTCCATACAATCATAGACATATAATAAGAAAGCTGAGCTCCAGTCGTTCCTAAAATCTCGTCTATATTCAAATGGCATTGTTCAACCAAAAGATACGTTACCCAAAATATACCAAAACTCTCCATTTCCGCTCGCTATTAACGATTCACGAACGCCATCCTTCGCGTTAAAGTCATACTTTTCACTTTCCACTAAAGTCCCACTAATCGTTCATCTGACGAATCGGGCAACCATCCAACGAACCGATTCGGTATACAAATATACCATACGCTATATACGAGCGGCTTACTTGCCAAATTGATTAACTGCGCAAAACAAAACGTAGAGAAAATCGATGAAATTGTACACGATAAGTTTATGACCCGAACAGCACATTGCCTTGTCCAGGGACGTCGGTATTGTCTTCCTCCCAAGTTGTATACTTTACAATACGAACCCCGTAAAGATGCTAACTAACATCCTAATTGCTCGACGGGTCCGTTCTAAGAGGAGCATCTGGTATCCATCAGTGATACCAGAAGAGGTACACCCACGAAGCTCGGCAGTCACAAGATTGGTAGGAACAGATCCCCACCTCGCGGACACCATAGGGAGAAGGATACCCTTGGACAGGACTCAGGATAGGGCCCAGGAGCTCAGAAAGAAAGGGCGTCTACCCAGAGTTTTTAGCTAGTCAGTCTTGCAATAATATTTGACTCGAACAGTTCTCACACAGTTCACACTCAGCCTATCCGCGGCCTACATTCACTCTAGCGCAGTGTTCTCAGTATACTACACACTTCTATGTTCTTTGCGATCATCGGAATAGTGTGAATAAACCTTACATTTAAATAAACATTACATCTATCTTCGTCATTACTCTACCTCCACCCTGAACGTTAAGATCGTTCACGGTTAGCGATATCAACCGGTCGCTTGAAACCGACCGGTCGCCATCTAGTGGAAGATCGCAAGAACAAGGATCACTCAAGTTCTTTGGCACCAAATTTCGAAGAGTGTAGTTAACCGCTTTGACGCGTGAACGGCTCGTATATATCAGCGTACGACGTAGCAAACAACGTGCGATACGATCGCCAGAATCGCAACAAATTCACCGTTCGTACTTTTAGGATAGGAGAAAAGATCTCTACCTCGGACGACGCGAATGAATTCAGAAGCGTAGAACAATCGGTCCGAGCGTCCGCGTTCCACGGAGCCGATAAAGAGTCTGTTCAACAGAGCGGACGGCTTCTCACCTCGAAACTTGCCCCTTTTCCAATATCGAGAGGAACGGCCGCGGACTGGGGCTGGGTGTGGTGCGAATAAATCGATTAAGTAAGCCGCTTTTAACGACTTGCCGTGGATTTAAAGTCGAATCGTTGCAAGTGGTCGCGAGCGACGTATCTGCGAAAGTCTCAGCTGCCGGCGCAGCTGGCGAAGTCAGGTTCCGGAGAAGGCCGGCTCGAGAGACACACACCTGCACGGAAGGAGAGTGAGAGAGCGCGGAGTTTGCAGACACGCCGCCTCTTAGGGGCAAACAAGAGCCGGAAATCGCATCCCAGGACTTGGAAAACTCTGGTACGAAACCGCTTGCCAGTCTGCCAACTCTCCCAGATGCCTGGTACCGCGGTCGTTGGAAAAATTTTCCACCGCGCTCTCGCCCCCAGAGCAAAAAAAAAAAGATCGCCGAGGATAATTGATTGGGGAGCAAACAATGCTCGAGAGAGGAGGAAATGATCGATCGAGGGGACAAGAGAGAGAGAGAGAGGGAGAAAGTTTGATAGGGAGAGGTAGAAATCTGTGCACGCTCGAGTGGTTCTGTATAGTCACCGAGTTTAGGGGTGTTAATATAGTCATTCGAGGGAGAAGTGGTTTTTGACGGCCGGTGTAAGAGAATCATAAATGACGATTAGTATAAACGAAGCGAGGAAAATCTTGTTGCTGAGCACAGATTTAGGATTTGGAAGAAGAAGGAGCAAACGATAAGTAGATCGTGCAGGTTTACGTAAAATTCATAAACAGAAACGTGAAACACGTGTGCTAAACGCGAGAACGTGTAACGAGTACGTTGTAAATGTTTACGTAAAATTCACAAATAAAAATGTGCTCCATCTTCTAAATATTGGAACGAGCGTTTCGCCTTGAATATTTCGGATATTTATCAAATTATATTATTTAATTTAGCAAGCTTCTCTCGATGTGCGAGTAAACATCCAGTGTGATTAAATATTCGTTTTGAATTAATTAACGCTACTAAAATTAGAGCACGAAGATTTTCCTTTCCTTTTAGCGCGGATAAAATAACAATGAATGTTTCGAATATCCATCTTGAGGAAAAAAACTTCCTATATCAATTATTCATTGCCCTTCGGTACGAAGAACGATTGCCTTACAAGTATCGTTGCCAATATTAAACAACACCAAGAAAGCCGCAAGTCGGTTACGAAAGCCGATAGATTCGACCAATTACCAGGATCCACTCACAAAAACTACCATCGCAATCCATCGGTCTGACGGGAAAAATCGAGGAAAAGAATAGCCCGAAAAGAGTAACTCAACAATCAAGAAGAATTGTCTTTCAACCCTCGTTTAACTCTCCCTTTTTATGAAAATCACTTTCGCTTTTCTCCATTGTCCCGGGGAAATCGTATTACCTCCCGCGGAGAAATTTCTCTATTATTCTTCGAAACCGCTCGAGCCAAAGTCGATAAACCGTTTTCTCGATTGTACGTATATACACACATCTATGTATACGAGTGTGAACGTTCCGCGAGGAGAGTTGCTTTCTGTAAAACCTTCGAAGCGGCGCAGCTCGTTAAATATAAAAGTAGGGAAAGAGCTGGAGGGGAAGCGGATCTTTGTCATTTTTTTCTTCCGCTTTCCTCGTGGTACGGCGTTTGTCGAAAGAAGTGGAAGAAGGACGAGGGGAGGGGGGCGGGCGGGCGGGCGAAAGGAAGAGGAAAGGAAAAGAGAGGGGCCGACAGGGGGTAAAAGAGGAAAAGTGGAGGACGCGGTTCAAGGCAAATGCAATCCTCGATATTAGATTCCCTGTTCGCTCTCTATTCCGGATCGACCGGTCTTTCTTTTCACGTTCTTGCCGCGCGTCGTTTTGCTGATTGCCCGTTCGCCGGTCTCGCTCGAGAATTATCTCCCCTGTAACCGCCTCGGGAAACTTTCTTCCCCGTATTTCCCTCGCTGAAGAGCGCACCGAGATAGAGAGAAACGAGGATAAAGGACGAGGAGAGAGAAAAAAAGGAGGAAGAGAATGGCAAGGTAAGGAGAGAAAGTTCGTGGAGAGTGGAAAGGAGACCCGTGCAGAAGGATACTTGCACGTGAACTTTTTAATGTTTCCTCAACGGTACAGGAAGCGATGCCGAGTACCTGGACTAAGTATCTCGACGGCTGCTGCCAGGAAATTGAGCTCGCGGCTGCCGCCCTGCGAGGAAGAAAGGACGAATGGACTAAGAAATAGTTCGTTTCGGTAACCGTTCCGGTGATTACCGAAACAGACGGATTCCTCTTCGCTATCAGTTTCGACGGTAGAGAAATAATCGTGGAGAAGAAATGGATAAATTAAATCTATTAGCTGGACCATTCTTATGTTGTAATCCATCGATGATATTAATTGAGATTTATTAACTGGACCGTTCTTGTATAGTAATTTGTTTATGATATTAAGCGATGTTTGGTTTGCGCGTATTAATTGCTTCGTTCGAATAAAAGTTTATCTTAGCACGAACTTTATCGGACATAAATAGTAGGACATCTAGTGATATTTTTGGTACGAGACGAATACTTTTCATTGTATTTATATTTTAATTGTTTCGTTGGCATAACACGCACTTTATAGTATAATAGACTGAATAAAGATCCGTGTAGATTCTTGAAATATCATATACTTAATCAAAGTAATTTTCTTCAGATCCTTCGGATTAAGTGTTATAATAAAAGAGTGTTCTTTAATAAAATAATTCTTTAGTTAAAGAGTCTACGACTTTGTAAGACAATATTACGGTAAAGTTTTAACAATGTTCCTGAACTTAAACATTTTTAATATAGTTTAAAATTATTAATGAGATTAATTCGAATATCCAGTTCTTAAACTGTCCGACAAGTTATACGTTAGAGTTCGTTTTTAATTCTTTCCAAAGGCCCTTATCTAAAAAAGTTGGCCCAATTGTCAAAATATAAGCCTGTTAAAGAAGGATATTTATTTGTCTGGTTTAGTATGGTACTATAATAAAAGAGAAATTTTCTTCGTCTTCGTATGTAAACTTTCCAGCTCGTATTTACCTTGCGTTCGTTTACGTTCCTTTACGTGATCAGAAACTTCATTAAAATTAAACTGCTAGACATGCGAGATTGCATGGCATCAATCTTCTGCCAGGGGTAAAGCGAAGTAGTAGTTAACAATAGGGAGACAAGATGAGATTATCGTAGCTTGTTTGTTACTTGATAATTGGATTAGCCTTAATTACAGTCACACAAAGCCTTACTGTTACATCATTATATCGTTTCGATATGCGGTATTGCAAAAACCCAATAATTGGCCAATTCGTACATTTTTTCGTTCGAAAAGTATTACTCGATCGTGTTACAGTCCCTCTTATCCCAATAAAAAACATGTCAACATAAAATCGAAAGACAAATATCTTTTTACGAAAACGAACAAGAACGAACTTAATCTTCTCGTGAATAGCCAACAATAATTTTTACGACCAAAGAATTCTCTCTTTTTCTTCGTTCCAAGTCGAAATCCAGGCAGAATTGGAAACGACGAGGAATTTCCAACGGATTTCAGGTTTACCTCCATCGAAAGCCTTTTATTACCTGGATCGCAACGTTTACAGGGGCTGGATGCAACGTGATCCGCAAATTGTCACGCGTTTTCGGCCGCGGTTCAATTACACAGACGGCCGCAGGATGACAAAAGTCGAGCTCTTCCCATCCGGAACTTCTTCTCTCCATTTCCTGCCGGCCTAACACCACGAAACGAAAGTTTTCGCGCTCGATCGACTATTTTATGACGGCTTTTTCGAAAAACCTCGCAGCGTGATTTTACGATTTATCCTAGCGATAGCAGAGTAAACGCTGCTCAGCCACTTTGAAATTTTACAACTGGCGCGAACGTGAGTCATACTAGCGAAATTCACGCGGAAACTCTCTCACCGAACGCTTTGCCGCCATATACTCCCGTCTTTTGCTTACCATTTCTCGTCTTACTTCGCGTGGCTGGCTTTGAGGGATGGGTAATTGGAAACGTTAATTACGATGACGTCTAAGCCTCGTAGATGTGTTTCCCACGTGTACGTTAGTTTCAAGTGAAACGTAATAAATTATTGTGTTGAATTTCGAATATATTTCCCCTTGACTTACTACGCTTATTATATTTGTCGGTTAAATTAACTTCTGTAAATCGTAATTGTATTTCGTATGTTCTATGATCAGCTTGATCGGTTCTGATATTTTCTAGTTGCTGGTGAAAGTATAGTACTTAATTGTTCTAGTTGACTCGAAAGATACGTAATATCTACGAAAGCTATAACAAATCGAATCTTCCAACGAAACAAAGGAATAAATAAATAGATTCGCAATTTATTTGATAGCGAATGAACGAAATAAATTCGCGATTAAAAAATGGGACGTGTAAAAATGCGCGAAACGTCGACCGTAAGGCGACTTGGCAGCTTCAAACGAACGTATCAAGTTGAATAAAACTTTGTAAAATTAAAAAAATGTACAAAACCTGTCCGTGAATTTTTCATCAGAGGCGAAAGAAAACGCGTACGTGTCTATAAACGCAACAATATCGGCAATAATCCCGGGGAAGAAAATTTCTCGAACCTGCCAATCCCTTGTCGACCGCTTCAAATGCGCGTATAATTCCGGCATAGTTATAAAAACGTATCCGCTTTGAGGGAATTACAGGCGGAAATTGCTCGATTGAAGTTTCATGGTACGGGACGCTGTCAAATCAGAGGGTCGAATAAAATGCAAACAGAAAAGCGGCAGACCGTTTAATCGAGCCAACGCAACGGGGGGAGAAAGGAAAGGGCGAAAGAAGGCAAAAACGTAACGAAAACGTAACCGGTATCGTAGACGGGAATAAAACGTGGTCGTACGTCGATTGATTCGTTTATTGAACAGCCGTCTGTCGCAGACTTCGGTTTCTCCAATTATCCAATATGTCGCCCCATCCTGATACTCGGTATCTTTGGACAGTTCTGTTAGTTAAAACGATCCCCATCCATAAATTCGAAACTGTTTTTTCCAACGTTCCGTATCGACAAAACGTTGGATTTTTTTTTTTTTTTTTTAGTAACCATGCGCAATATTATCGCGTGGTGAAATTAAGTTCGAACTAAGTCTTCGAGGATAATAAAGTTTGCAATCGAGTAGAACTTCTAATATTGCTTATCATCAGATTTAGGATTCTTATGCAATTTGTGGAAAGCCGAAGGATCGATTTTGTGTTCAATCTTCGTTTTAATCTTATCTTCGATTAAACCGATGCAATCACTTTCTGCTGGCACCTTAATGAACGTTTTTAATACTTTGTTTGTTCGTAAAGATGACAGAAATGCATAGAGACTTGCAGATTGAGTGGAATGATGACGGTGAGTGAATATTTTAGTCTATGTGTCGAGACGAGTGCTGTTAAGAATGGCTAATGCATCGGAGAGGAATTTTGGTGAACGTAGTAAGCAGAGCCACCAGCATCGAGGAAATTTCAAAGAGAACATCTGGTCGAACCTGTTCCTGGGGTAGAAAATGTAAATTTGAGAATGAGAAAACGGATGGAAATTCGCAAAAATAACGCTGTTGTCCGGTCCTTTGCAGCGATCCGGTATTTTGTTACGAAATTCTCACAATCCGAATCTTTCAGTCCTATGACACAAAACTATTTGATAAAATTCACGACCGAATGAAACTAATATTTCGTGGAAAAATTTTCAACGGTTTATGCAAAGCACAAAGATTCGTTGGAAAACGTTCGTTTCTGTAAACGACGACTCTCTCGAACTGACTATAAGCAAGAAACTAAGAAATCGACGATAATAATTCAGCTAAAAAATTCAACTTATGTCGCTAATACTTTTCAAAAAAGCGCTTCTCAAAAGTTTGACGGGAGGAACAAAGTCTGTCGCGAGGAAAGAAAATCTCAGATAGAAATTCCTTCGAATTTCTTCGTGCAACTTGACTTTCTGATTTTCCAGCACTCCTCGTCCACCCATCGAGATTTCCTCTTTATTCAACCCCTACCCCCAGCTTCTCAATCTTACCCCACCTCTTCCTGCCTTACAGCTGTCTCACCTTGCAGCTTGCACCACCTTTATATTATTCTTATAGAAGATGCAAGATGCAGACAGCGGCTCAGCTTGGATATTGCATTAGATCGTCTATACTAGACAGCTCAGCCTGACACTGTATTTCTCTGTGTACATGTGTACACGTGTTACTGCGTACACTGGCACGTAACAAGCATAGAGAACGTGTCATGAATCAGTTGCGGCCACGAAGTTCGCGTTATATGAAAAAGGGCGAGAGGTAAAGCTGTATTACCGCCAAGTTGACGTAACACGATAATTGAATTTTCTGAATAACGTGTTCCTTCCCAGGGATTATCGTTTATTTTTAAACGAATTTGCTTCTCTTTTTGTCTATATTAAGGTTTCCTCGAGGCAAGTTTATGAAAGTTTGTGGGTCGAACGATATGTTGATTTGTTAGTAAGTAAGGTTCCCTCGGGGTAGTTTAAGGGATTCGTGAGAATTTATGTATAAAAAGACGCGGCGAACCTGAATATTAGAAGAATACGAACAGAATATTAAAAGTAGTAAGGCACGAATATACGAACGTTCGAAGATTCGTAAAGAAGGCAGTTTGAAAATATGAAAGTTCGAAAATTTGAATGTTCGCGTGTATCCGAAATTTGAAAACTTGGAAGCAAAGAGATGTACAAATTTGGGAATTTCTATATTCTAATATTCGAACACTCGAAAACTTGAAAACTCGAGTGTTAAATAAAATGTTAAAAAGATCTTCTTCCCTTTCATTTCCCTGAAAACTCTTAAATATTTCAACAAAACGTCATCTTCTTTTCCAGTCCGGCCCCTGAAGATGGATTTGAACGGGGTGGTCGGCCACGTGGTGCAAGGGACGAGAGTTATGCTCGAATGTACCGTGCTAGCAGCCAGGCCGGCCGCGAACATCACCTGGCAAAACGGCACCGAGGTTCTGAACGAAAGTAACGACAGAATTCAAATACAGGAGGCGAAGGTGAAGGAGAATGTGAGTAATAACATGCGACTATTCCCTTTTGTTAATTGTTTGTTCTGCTTACGCGCAGGATACAAATCTTTAAGAGAAACCGCATTGTTATTCTGGAAGACGTAATTCAGTCGTTATAATCAAATAGAAAGCAAGGAAGAGACATAGAATAATAGATAGAAGCTGACAGTAAATTCCAGATAAAAATGGTCGATAATCCGCGAAGGACCCGTAAAAGTTTTACTTGTACCGTTTTACTTGTACCTGAGATTATTTAATATAGATCGATGATTATAGAGATAATAAACATTGAAATTATTAGCATACGATTGAAAGCTATTAGAAAATAAAGAATAATGTTTCTCGTGTTCCTTGGATATTTTACGACCAAAAGCTTCTTCATTAAAGTTAATATACTTTCTAGTGATTCGATATATCATTGCGTCGTTGTTCTTTACCAATGAAATTTTCTATCGCACACAGTACCTTATATCGTATTTCCTTTCGTAAACACCATCCTAAAAAGTAGTCAATCCTATTCGCTAAATCGCGCCGCGTAAATCAGTTTGGAATTACATTACTATTTCATAGCTAAAATTTCTTAATGGCGTTTCTTCTACGAAGTTTTCTCTTTTATCGAGTGGATGATTGGCGAAGTCGCGTTAACGCGCCTGGACGTCAGCTCGAACGCATATTTTAAGTAACAAAGTGCCGCGCCAGCTATGTAAGCCGACTTGATGTCTCTTGCAACGAGTTCACGAGCAATAAACTACTTCGGCCAGCGAATAAACAGCATTCGCAGTTGGCGCTACCTGAAGCGAGAAAGCAATTATTCAAATGCGGTATATTTCGCGCGAATTTCGACCCGCGATTCCTTCAAACCGTTCGACTCGAATTAATTCGATTAGACGCGAGGTTCCAGTCGTTCGCCGAGGCATATTCCTTTTATTATATTTTATTCTGATCGAGGTTTCTATTACTCCGCGAAAATTGAAAACACCGCGCTTTATACGCAAAGTATAACAACTTCACCGGCACATCTCTGGAAGTGGAAGAGTTCGCGATTTACAAATGAAAATAGACATCGTACGAGTGTTTATACATATATGAGATGTTTGAACGCGAGAAAGTATATCGAACGTCTACAATACTCGAAAATATAAAAGGTATTCGAAAGTGAAGTACTCATCGTGATTTTTATAGGTTGGAACGATTCTTTATTTAGATTCTATTTCTTTGATCGTGCCGAGAAAAATATAAATTTACAATTTTTTATCGTTAGAACACGTAATTTGTATTTAATTGTTCAATCATCAAATACCCAATCTTAACGAACTCGACCAATTGGCTTCCACGTAATTTAATTGAATCGTGTAAAGTTTGTATTGCGAACTCATCAAAAATATCGAATTTCAAGAGTAAATACCATCGCGCTATTTTGTAACGTTTGAAACATTCGACGCAATAGGATCAAAAGCAAAATACTAGACAGATAATCCGCGTACGTGATATTTGCGTTGAAACTGGTCTTTCGCGCGATAGAGTTATTTAATCGATCAATCACTAATACATTAGAGTAACTTGATATCATGAAACAAACATCATTTTCACCACCGACACTGGTTCATTGTAGCAAATTCGATCGGTTTAACTTCATTATTGTTCTCGTCACATAGCGTCATCAAGTCAAACGATCCTACACCTATGACCACCAGAATGCAAACCATTGGCCGCTTGTAAACCTCGTACAGTACTAAAATCAAGCAACTTTCATTTTAAGTTGACCGCGTGAAATTTCAGGTAATCGGCTGACGATTATTCATACGGGCATACGACGATACGAAATCAGGTATCGCTTGACGCGTATGAAAAAGTAATTTCACAGATGAATACGATGTTCCAGGCTTGTCGCATCGGAAAATCATTATACGTCATTTCGTGTAGCATGTCACTGTAATAACGCGTTCACGTACCTATAGGAGAATCTGTACGGCTCGCCGCCATCATAAATCCATTATGGCAATATCCGCGGCTATAAAGTCGCTTCAACTTTAGATGGCTGAATAAGAAATCGGATCACCTTATTTAGTCGTTCGGCTCTTTCTTTTTCCCTCTTCGCTTCATTTTATTTTCTATTTGCTTCGTCGCGTTTCTTCTTTTTCAAATAAATAGGCCGTGGTATACGCGAAACTCTTATCACGAACAATTACTTCTCAAATACAATCCCATTGATTCTCGTTTACGTTCTCTCGTCAAATTTCGAAATGCTTTCCACGCGAGAAATACGAAGTGCACAGAAAGCGGTAAAATCGAAGTACGCTGGACGATATCAAGATACTATTCATATTTTAATAACATCTATTGGCAAATACGATTTTCATTTCGGGTCGTGTCAGCTCGGTAAGATTAAAATTGTTGAACGTTCGTAACGTTGGAATTTATTCGAAAGGTATTTTTATTTGGAATTTGGAGGCTACCTTATCTACCTCGAGCTGAGAATCAACGAGCGTTAATCGTTGAGCCAATGGAGACCCAGGGATTACGTTATCGCAATTATATAGATTTTGATATCTAACGGTCATCGTTTTGCGTGTAGCCACGTACGCGTCGCGTCGCGGTATCATAATTAGCATCGTTTACGGAGTAGCTGATTATGGCACCGGTGACGTAACGATCGAGTCATACGGCGGCGGTATACGTGGCAACAGACAGAATTTACATAGGGCCGAGCAATTACATGCCGCAAATGCTCGCCGATGCAAACGAGCCGCGACGTGTATGCGAGATTAAGCGGATCCGCTTGGACAGCTTCGATCCGTTTCGTCCTTCTTCCCGTCTTCGACCTATCCGAATTTATGGAACAGAAGGTGCGAGCAATTCGTCTTCTCCAATTTACGGCGAATGTAAACGCGTTGAACAGCGGAGAAACAGTTGATATTTTTCCTTCTCTTCTAATCGTTTTGCTTCGCGTTTCGGTAACGAAGATTTCTAAATCGAAAATATTGTAATTGATTTTTACGCGCTTATAGGGAGTTTGGAAGTGCAAGATTGCACGGAAGCAACATAATATAAAATAATATATAAAATATGAGATATGATTTTTTACCGAGATTTTACATTTTTAATTATATTCTCCGGAACACGCGTCGAATATCCGCAACCAAACGGCGCCGCTGGCTCATCGACGTACGATTTGGTCGATATTCCGAAGAGAACGATGGATTCGAAATGCGAGATGTTAGTTTCGACGATTCGTGAGTTCGAAAGACACGTGACGGCTCGTGTCGTGAATTACCAGGTATGTAAGTATGAAACCGGAATTTTTGCAAAGAAATTACACATTTATTGTATGAAAATGATAAAAAGTGTTTTATTCGAAGTATTGCCCATCGCTAGTTATACATTTTTGCCATCTTTCTGGCAATTTGTGAATGCCACGCCAAAAGAACTGTTCCTCTTTTGAGGCAAACCAGTCGTCAAGCCATTTNTAGGCACAAAATTCGACATTTTCAAATTCTACTAAAACCTATGTTGTTGCACTAAACTTGTATCGCAAACAGTTGAAAATCTTTAGCAGATGTCAAAACAAAGAAATGGCGTCAATGACGCGTATTGAAGTTAGCTACATTAAAAGTTATCGCCACATATGGGCAAATTCCGGTTTCATATTTACAGACCTGGTAGAATGCGATAAACCTTTATACGGATCGTGTTATGTTCTTTTTATCGCCAAAGTAGTCGCCAAATTGAAAAGTAGAACGTTCTTTTCACGTTGATAAAATAACAGATCTTCTTCCGCTTCGATATACCTAGCTAAAGATTTTGAAGAATTTTATATTTGTTAGAGTTTCAATCTTTACATATTTGTGCTTTATTCGTTCTATAAAAACCGTTATTTGTTATTTTAGTTGGTTCTCCTTGTCTTTGCTTGGCTGGAGTAATTAATCGGTTCCCAGACTCGGAAATATTCTTCTTTAAGTTATCCAGGCAACAGTTCCTCTGCTAAAAAGAGAAAACCCTTTAAGATGCTCTTGGCGTTTAAAAAAATCGTCAGAATTCAAGAAACGAGAGCATAAAACTTCTTTATAACGAGCGTTACAGTTCCAATGGGAGATTCTTGATCGTTGTTATAAACTAGGAGTAAGTTTTAATTAACTGTAACTGGTAATTGAATTAGACCGCGCCTGCACCTACATCACGGCGCCACCCACTTGAAAACTTGCATTATCGATTCCACGAGGTAACAACATTCGTATCAGTTCGCCATGTTTTGTTTTCGCTATTTTATGTTCTTGCGTTTTCACGACATCAGCATACCGACACGTTATCAAAGAAACGATAAGACTTGGTCGTTCGGTCCACCTTGCATTACGATTGGTTAGGACAAATACTCGTACATAGGGTGAATCAGTAGCCATTAGTATACTTTTAACGCTCTTGAAATGAGTGTAACAGTAGGAAATTAATTTATCAAAAAAAAAAAAAAATTGAAGAATTTGCAGAATGAATAAAAATCAACGAGTTAAAAATTATAGTTGGTTTGTTATAGACTATTTTCTATTACAAATAATCGTACCTCGGAAGATAGAAACGATTTTTATAAAGCGATTTTATATACTAATATGATCTTTCTCGTATATTTAGATTTCTCAGTTTCCAATGGGTAATTATTTTATACTTGAATATTTCCTTGTTTTATGATAATTGGAATTTCCGTGATATTTATATAACACGCCTTACGATCTTGGTTAAAAATTATCATTTGTCTCGGAACGAACTCGTTGCGAGACAATTGTCGAATCTTCGATTTATCGTCCTATTATCATCGATGCTATATAAAAACAAGCGAAATAAACGTTTTCAATAACAACCTATTTCGATTTCGTTTTTCTCGCAGAAGAAACTGTATCAAAATTTATATGGGATTATGGCAAGAAGTCTTTGCTGAATCCGATATTCATCGTTTTTACAATTCTCTTGGAACAGCAAACACCGTTGTTCGCGAAATAATTACCAGCGCGAAATATCAAAGAGAAAATTTGCCAACGTCAAATCCTTCAGCCGTGGAGGACAGGTTTTTTTCTTATTTTTACTTTCTGCCATTTTTTCCGTTCCGCGGAGGATCGAACACATGTACACGATGACTCGTGAACAACACACTGAAAAATACGTTCGGGGGAAATGGTCGCGGGATTTTCAAAGACGTGATCCTTGTTCAACGCTCGGAGGGGATGTCACTATTTAAATTAAACGACGATGCCAGGAAGAAAAATTCAATAACGTTGTCGTTCTACGATAGATCGTGGAATTTTATAAGCTGATGAATTCGTAGGACGGTACAGGTATAAACGTGGTATTAATCCTCTTTTCTTTCGGGTTTTTCCTTGTTCATAAAAAGAGAAGGAGAGTGAGAGAGAACCGAAGTTATATTATTATTGAATTTTTGAATAGCCGAAGGTTATTAAATCGATTATATTTAAGATCCTGGTGACTGAAATTGATTTAGAGGAACATATTTCGGTTGAAAGAATCGATTCTTTGGAATTTACTTAAAATTTAATAAATATCGTCTCTGTTGGTTAGAAATTGACGATATTTTGTTAAACTTACGATTATCAAATCGAGAATACTTTACGAGACAAATTTTTTACTTTACTTATACGTATATAATGAGTATTTTTAAGACGAAGTATACTTCTTATCGTTTCAATAGTATTAAAGCGAATGCCTGCGAAAAGAAAACATAGCGCAAAGATTCTTTGCTTATATTTTCAACAAAATGACGAAACATCCGATTATCTGTGCATCGTACTTCGACACATAGGTACAAAAAGACAACGAAAAATCGGTGAAATTTAAATTGTGTTGCATCAGTACGCTCTGATGCAGCGACAAACGCGGCTTTAATTTTATTCCTATAGATTTCCTATCTTGGAATCCCATTTCTTCCATACAATTTTCCGCGCCTGTATCAGCAATGTGGCTCAAAGAATCGATCGACTCGTTGTTCACCACGACTCGTGATAGATTTTGTCGGGTAGTGAAAGTAGAGTTACAAGTTACGGCACAACATCCAGAGATACGTTCCGTGTCGACAGTTTTTCCGTTAACAGATAATGCTATCGACGACTTAATATATCTTTTTCGCGTTCTCTGTTCGCAGAAGGATGGCACGTTGCAGACCACAAGTTCTCTGGCTTTTACGGCGTCCGTGTACGACAACGGAAGAACGTTCAAGTGTTACGCCGAGAACTCAGTTACACGTTCTGAAGACATGAAACCGATGATAGAATCGATAACCATCGAAGTTTTATGTAAGTGAACCATAATTCTTGACGTATCCGTCCCTGCTTACCGCCATAACGAACTCTCCTTTCCCTTTGCTTGCCTCGTCGTGGACACATAAAGTGCTCCTTCAACGATTTTTATGCTTCCCCTTTTTCTATCGACTCTTTCAAAGAAGGAAACAGATTAAGTATTTATAAAAAGGAACGCGATACGGCACCGTGTAAAAGCGTAAAGTCCTTTTTTAAGGCGTGTTCTTTAAGTTTTTACGCGTTTCCTGAGAACACGAAGAAAATTGAAAACTTAATACTTGAAACGTCTTAAGATTGTTCGCGATATAATCTTCGGGTAATTTGTTTGTTATTTTACCTTCTCAATGTTTTAACGCGCGCATGCTCGTTTTACGGAGTTCTCATTTATACGTATAAATCTTGTATACATATCCAAATGGGCGCGAGCGTTAAATTGCAAGCCTGTGAACGAAGATAGGGATTACTTAATGGCGGACACTCTGTCACCCCCGTTAGTAATGAAATCACAAATAGTTAACGTACGCTAGTGGCCATTAAAAGGCGATTATAGATCGTAATAAACGTTTGAGTCTTTTAACGGCTAAAGCGGAAAAATATGGGTCACGCGTAGTGGACTATTAAAACTGGATATATGTAATTATAATAAACGAATACAGGAACGATCGGATTATAGCAAGCTCCGAACCTTTTACCAAGGGAGTCAAGGGACTGCGATATATTTAAAATTTAATAACGTCTTTTCCCCTATTTTCGGTTCTTTCTTGCCGTAAAAAATGATCACCGTTTGTCACGACAAAAACACAGATGAAATATTGTTGATAAAGGAATATCTCGATAATAAATCGCCGAGAAAAGATATTAATCGTTGCATGACAAATAACCATTTGAGAAAAAGTAGTACATAAGATTGTGTAGCTTTTCAAAATAAAATCTGATTTCGATATTTTTATGACGCATGAAGCTGTTAAGAAAGCTGCCTGCAAGAAAGCTAAATGTGGTCTTCGGTCGCGAAATATTCCCCTGCTGTTTAATCTCACTCTCCTCCTCCCCCTGTTGAACGCAATTAAATTGCAGTAACGAGCTGCGAGCAAGATAACGATGCATCTTCCCTTTTATTCAGAATTTATGATATTTGCACCATGTCGCGGACGAGTATTTATATCCGGTATCGTCGCGCTTTTGCAACAAGGAGAAATGGCTTCCAGCTATGTTCGACAATAGGAATCATGTAGTTGAAAAAACGAGAATCTTTTGTTCGGAGAGGAATTGGAAGAGATTTTTTAATTTGCATATCGAAGTTGCATATTATTAGTAAACTTCATCGACTAAACTTATTTCAGCACAGGATAACTTTGAAAAATATTGCTCTACGTAAAGTTGTTCGTTCTGAAATTATGTCTAGAATTATTTAACAAAACCATCGTGGCGTGGAACAACTTTGAACAAATATTATTCTACGTGCTACAAAATTATTTAAATGTTTATTCAAGAAATTTATTATAAGGAAGAAAGTTACGTATATAATTATCTCATAAAACTCTTTCGATAATAATTTTCAACAAGATTTTTAATATGATCAGCAGCCCTGAATTTTAACGTTGTTAAGGATAATAGGAAAAAGACAAATATCATTTTTAAAATGCAGATACAGTAATTTTACGTACAGACGAGGAACGTATATGATATTAAAACGACTAGAGAATAAAGTTCGAGAAACGTTGAACAAGGGAATGTTAATTTTAGAATGGAAATACAACGTGGTAAATAACCTTACGTAGTTGCGGAATAGTAGTGCATATTAAAACAACTAAAAAGTAAGTTGGAAGAGTAAGGAGAGGATTGTTGTTGTTGAACAAACAAACGTTGTTCCTGCGATGGAAATGTAGCCACTGCAAAACAATTTTCCATAGTTTCCAGAATCGTGTGTCTAGCAAGCGTAACAAAAGTGCGATACAATGAATTTGAGGGCTCTGAAATAGAAGTAACTGAAATTTATTCTAAAAATTATAAAAATTCAGTTCGATTCAGTAAACAGTCCCAACTTGATTGACCTCCAAAAGATATACATAAGTAATAATCAAACACGCAATGAGACACAATATCAAAATTGATTTTCATCGTACGTTTACAACGTAATATAAAAGGTAAAATGTAAAATACATAAAAAAAAAATAATGAAATAAGTATACGTTGCTACAGAGCAATGACGAGCGTGGATTTTTACACAAGTTCATATTTTTCGGAACGAAACTAAAGAAACGGAACTGAAATATAGATTTATTTGAGTGTAAATTATTTTATGTATCCGTGCGTCTTCAAATTTCGCATAAATGCGTAAAAATTCAATGCTAAAACGAAACTAAACCGAATTGCGACGAATCAGGAGAGCAGGCAAACAGAAAAAGAAAAAACGAAAAAGAAAGAATCCCTATCGTACGCGTTTCTCGTCGAAACAGTCTTCGTGGCCATTGTCGTCGGAGCCCATCGATAAAATTACTATTCTCGTACGTTTGTCTCTGGAAAGGCATTAAACGCTGAAAGCACGATTAGAACGAAATTTTACCGATCGGAGAACAGTTAGTTCGCAAAAAGAATCGTAAAGAATCGCCTGTAATTTAACTGTACCGATCCGAAGGAATAAAGGCACAGAATGATCCCGACGTTCTTCCGGGAGTGGAAATGACGGCTGAAGTAGACTTTTTCGCTGTGTTTGACCAACGTCCAATATAGTCGACCTGAAATTAAGTTACACTTCACAGGTCACGGTTGTACATGTATATATTCCTATTTTATCGCACAATCTTCAATTTGCTTCTTCGCTCTCGCACAAAGGGTATAATCGTAGATTCAATTAGATCGAATTAGATCGTTCGATGCTCGTTCGAGTGGTGGTCTCGTAATTTCACAGGTGAGAAAGCAAAACGAACTAGCGTTGCGCTCGAAACTTCTCTATGAAGCTTTTACATGTTTTTAGACGTATATTAAAACGTTTCGCGAGTCTAGTAAATTTGTCTTTCTATCGAGTTTAACATATCGATATAAAAGCATTTGCCTCGTTTACTATCACCTCCCTCTATTTAGAAATCAACTTCTTTGTCCTTATCCTTTATCCTTATAGACAAGAAAAGAATCGATTTTTGTTATACCTAACTGACGAGATTCGTTACGTGACTCCGATATATGAAATGATAGTTGTCGAAAAATTTGATAATTTCCTAATGATTCTTCGAGTTCGCTAAAACTTTCGTAATTTTCCTAATACTTGTGAATTGCGGTGTATATATCCTTTTATTTGTGATATCAGAAATGTCGAAAATCTTCTAGATAAAGAAACAATTATTTTTTAAATCGTTCATTCCGCGTTCTTTGTCATTTTATTACGCTGTAAAAGGGTTAATCCTCTTCATACGCGAAATCTAATAACTATTCGAGCGATGCTTTCATCCAGCAGACTAACGTTTAATATCTGTCAATTGCACGAGCCAGACGAAAAGATTCCGTCATAACGACACGAGGAGGACAAGACGGATAGCCTCGCGTCTGGTTGGTGTTTCCATTTAGGTCTTGCGGAATAGGTGGAAAGGGGAAAGTTTCGTTTTCGTAGCAAGCAGGAAAACTATCCACGGATTGGAAACGTGAAACTCGCACGGTCCTGGCGCGTTTCCAGCTTCTCTTCCCCTTTAGACAGGCCACTTTCGCGACTACGTACTTACGGGGGTTTTGTTTTATGCCGGGCATTTTGTGCCGTCGCGTTTAAACATATCTCGGAACGCGGACGAGGCTGCACCTTCCGCTTCCTAGGACTTCTCTCCGGCCACACGCGTTATTTTAATTCCAGACGCCTCGCGGCCACGTATTCTCGTGTGGCGGACGCGTGGATTTCCCAATTCCACGGCCCGCACGATATCAACTCTGCGTTAACCTTTGCGTCCGTACATTCCTAAAGTGCATTATTTTAATACTATGCAGGTACTATAAGAGTAAGAGCCGGAAACTTGGAGGATTTATGGTATCTATTTACCGAGAAGAGTAATTGCAATTGTTGCAAATTTTGTACGATACTTATTATTATTACTTTCGATTTAACCTCTAAAGCGTTTAATTTTATTTTACAAATTTTGCAATTGCAGGTCTTTTAACTGTTGGTTTGTTAAATTTCTTTCGCGAGATCGTTCTTGAATTTTTTTTGGGTATTTTAGAGCGTAGAGAGACTTTGGATCTTTTGTTCGCGTTAAATCGATATTTCCAACTAATTTCCCTTCTCTTCTCGAAAATATACTTTTACCTTGGTACTTCCTAAAAAATGCAGTTGACGCATGTAAAATCGATCGAGTCATTATATCCTCGTTCTACCCGTTATAAACGGAATAGCAAATCTCACGATTCACGCCTTTCCCTTTGCAGCTGTATATCCTTCCATTTGACGACGTGTTCCGTGACGTCATATTTTTCAGTTTCCTCTTTCTACGTGAACACGTGCTTCGGCATAAAACCTTGGCGAGATAAGATCCTCTCAGCGCCGCTCTTTCATCTTCGTGACGAGAGTTTCCACATTTTCACGGGGACGCTTTTAATTGAATTATCTCCGTGTTCTGATTAAAGAACGGCGCGATACAAGCGAACGAAACTCAGCCACGACTACTCAAAACTAAGATACAAATGTTATCCGTGAAAATGTTAGCGAACACTTCTCCATATTTATTTTATAAATTATCATCTATACGCGTTTAACACAAAGAATAATTTGTCTGTTGCAGATCCACCTATAGTATCACTTAAGCCAGAGAACATCACCGTGAACGAAACTGAAGATTTCATAGTATTCTGTGATTACGAAGCGAACCCGGCCACTCTGTTAAAAATATCATGGTAAATATATATCGATTAATTTTTAACGTTCCTTGATATTTGCTACAAATGTTAATTCTTCGCTCATTAAATCTACCATCAACGATTAGTAACTAATGACTATTAAGTCTTAATGGTCAACCTCTAATTCTATATATGTCTCAAAAAATGTCGAAACAACGACGTGGATATTTCGCGCGTTCTATAAAAGACAATTGAATATATGAAGCTGAAAAGAAATCTCGGTGCTTCCAAATAACAGATTGCTCGCATTTATAAACGCGAGTGTGTATAATCCATTGAATTTACCAATGCCGGAGCTATTAAAAAGAAAACAGCAATACATTCGTTGCTCTTAATCCGTCCTTTAGAGCACGAATTAGTTTGAACGCGCGTTGTTTCCCTCGAACCAACTTGTAGCCTGTATAGCCTGTGTATAGCCTTCTACGAGGTTTATGGTGTACCATCGTAGCCGTAATAGAAGTTGATAAAACGCGTTCAAACATAAATTGAATAAAAATAGGGGGAGAAGAGGAAGAAAATCAGAAATTTATGTTGCCTGTCTTTACCACATGGTTCTCCGAATCACGTAAATCTATGTTTTTCATTCTTCAGATGTTGACACGTTCTCTCTTTCTCGTGAACGATTTTGCTCGTTTATCAAGCTTCCTACTTCCGAACTACCACGGGGAAGTTTAGTCGTTTTATAGCACCTTTTCGCAAGATCGATCTAGCGTTCTTTGTAGAAAAAGGAAATAAATAAATAAATAAATCGCCGAAAAAAAGGGAGGGAGAAAATTGCGGACAGGCAATTTAGCAAGAAATTATGATAGAATGCTGTTGTTAAAAGTAAGGTAAATTGTTCGACGTTGAACGTGTATTGAATTACGCTATAACTCTTGCCGTGAATAGAGTAATTGGCTCGGAAGTATATTGAAATTTTTTTATTACTTTGCTGTCTTTTGTTAACTTTTTATAATTCATCGTTCCTACCTATAAACGATGAGACTTTTAGTTTTCTTTTCTGTTCGCGTGTTATTTAGTTATTAGTTAGTTGTTCACGGTCGAAGTTTGACAAATAGTTTAATGAACATTTACTTCTTATTTTGTCACAGAAAGTCTGTACAAGAGGAAATGATAAAACTGCAGGCATATTCGAGTATAAAAAAGATCTACGTATGAAACGTAAATCGCGAAACTGTCCAACCCAAAAAGCAATATTTCTCAACTTTGGCCCATACGTTTCCTTTTAAAAGCCATCACAAATATTCTCAACGTGTTCAAGAGTACATCAGTTCCACGTAAATACGCGATACATCAATTCGTCGTAACAGAATAATTTCCTCCTTTTCTCGTAAACATTCCTCTTTTATCTACAAACGTTAAACACTCTTATCCCCGATTAGATGTCGTTGCTCTGAATATTACCGATACCAATTGAATTTTTCTATATTTGTTTCTTCTCGATTAAACCAAACCAAGACAAAATTGAAACGAAATTGAAACAAAATTTCATCAAAGATACCGCAACCTTTCCTCTTCGATCAAAATCATATTTTCCTTCTTTGCAAAACAATTTCGCAGTATAATTCGTATACGCCCGATTCTCAGTACTTATATCCAGCAGAATATTATTGATCAAAGAGACATTAGACTTCGCCGATATCTACATCCTCTATCTGTCTACTTCTAGTTCGTCCTACATATATCTCTTTCTTATCGTATAATTTCTCCCTTATAACGTCCCGCCTCCCCTTTTTCCTTTATCACGAAAACCCTTGCCGCTCATCAAAAGCTCGTTCTTTCTTCCCTTCTTACGAAACACCAAAACACCATCGTTCTATATTCTGCTCATCGGTCGCCAATAATGGCGTTCCGCGGAACGCATTAAACGATGGTTAAACGCGTTATCCTAAGAAGCGTTAAGAGGCACCTCGATCGAGGAGCATTCTCTCCTTCCATGAGAATCCATCGTTCTCGGTTTTCTCTGCAAAACTGCTCTGCAGAGTTTATTGGCGGCGCACAGGCTCGCGCGAGTTTATAGCGTTTCGCTACCCAACCACGGCTAACTGTGTTATAAAAGAGGACGGAAGTAACTGGAAGTTAATCCTCGGACGGCGAAGATTGGATTGAACTTGGTCCGCGACGATACAGATTCTTTATCGACTTAATGTAATATTATAGAGAGCGGCCAAGAGCCGTTTTATGGGCGCGGTTTTAAGCTTTGCCTCGAAAGGTATACCGTGGATGTGCTACACAGACGATCGAAGTATCCAGACGCGAGCGAAAATTCTGTCTTCAGGCTGGTATAAAGGGGTAAAATCTAGTTTGCATAAAAATATGATTAGTATGGGCTATTTGAGTACTTTGTCGTGGAACTTTAATTTCTTGTTTCTTTGGTGTGTCGCGTATCGTTACGATAACTGATGTTCTTAGTGAAATTACGTCAAAGTCCTTTTGCGCAATTGAATTAAAAAAAAAAAAAAAATGTTACATTATCCGCGAGATTTTGCTAATCACGAATTACAAGTTACCAGTACTAGCAAATACTGTGCTGCGGAAATAATAATTTTGATGATAAAACAAATGAAATTTTATGCGGTTAGTTGGTAAATTATTGCGCGAGATGGCCCAGGCGATGACACAGCTTTTCGTAGGATTCTTATAATTTTGTCGTGATTATTCACCGTTCTGTCTCGTTGTTCGCTATAAGATTGATGAATGAATTTGTCGGAAGCCAAATTGATTAATATTCTACTCCTTATAAATTTTTCAATTTACCTTCAAATTTATGGAGTTTTTTTTAATATAGCTCCTGTGCGGTCCAAATAACAGACTATAATAAAGTAAGATATATTATATAATATGAAATAGAAATTTATAAAGTATTTCAAATCGATTTATTAACGTCTCCATTTAAATTTCTAACGGGGAAGATTTCGTCGCGTAAGTCTGCATCTCCTACTATATAAATTTATTATTAAAAATCAAGGAGAAGAATATATTGTGTAAACCGTGTAAACACGAACGATTTACTTTCTTAGCGAAACTCTTTATTACGAGAAACTCTTACACCGTAAATTTTACTAATAAATACAGAAATAAATAACTTGAGGATATAGGCATCCGCGATTAAAATAATTCTTTACAAGCGTCGTCACCAACTGACGAAACGCGTTCGTAATAAATCCTATCAACAATAAAGATATAAAAACTACCATAATCGTTCTTATATCTCATCAAATATCGCAGGACGACGAACTAATAATCTTCTCTCTCGTGGTATTTCGAATGACAATTTTATGAAAGCTATAAGACATAGAATCCTTTGGAAAAACTATCAAATCGAGAGAAAGTGATTAAAATCACGATTGTTACTGAGTTCGTGTACTGCGGTAAAATTCTTTTACCGATCTCCAAGCGGCGAATTCGTACAATCGTTTATCGACCGTGTATACCTACCGATATTGGATTTCAAAGGGTTAACGCACAACGTAAAAACGACGGAGACTTTGCGCAGGTGGATGGTATTTTTCGAACACCTCGAGAGCGACCATCGTGCTGATCAATTTTCTCACAGAGCGTTAATCAGCGAATCGAAAGTGAATATTCTGAATTGCAAATTTTTGCAACGCCGCGGCGCATCGATCTTTCAAGTTATCGCGAAGCAATTAATGCCTCGATACAGTGGAATTTTCCTGCTAAGAGGATTTAAGAAAACTTGGAGGAAATGTTCTGTAGATACGGTATACAGTGTGTCCCGTAATTCGTGGCGCTTGTTACGGGGTACAGAATGATTTTATAGCGGCGAATAAGAGAAAGTTTAAGATCGATACGCTATAAATTTTCATACCTTCTGTATGAAAAACTCTTTTTACCATATTTGTAAAAGGTATGTATCATACTTGTTCGTTGCTCTTATCAAATTAATACGAATCCATTTTGTACAATTATATCGTCCTTTTACGCTCCTCATTTTATAAATTTCATTTTGTTCGCCACTATGTATGACGAAATAAATTGAAAACATTCGTTGGTCCTGGAGAAAATCAGTCGCGTATAGTCAAGGTTCCATTGAAGGAAACGACGTTTCATAATCAATGTTCGACCCTCTCTCAATTTCGATCAATATGTTACGAAATTTCGTAGATACAGCGGAAAAAGTTACCGAAAATCTTACACGACTATGCAACGTAAGAACGAAGTACACCATCACCAAGTACATCAAAGTGTAAAAAGCAATCGTATTGATTCTTTTGAAAAACAGCTACCAGCGTCTATACATACGCTAAAATTCCGTAGACTATCAAATATTTAGAAACTCGAGCTTCGCGTCTCGTATTCGATAACGCATAGTGTGCAACACGGAAGGTATCGGAACTGGAGGGATTTAAAGTATCCAGCGTAGCAGGCTCGACAGCGGCATTCAAAACGTCAAAATAAAAAGGCGCGAATTTATCGGGATGATTTATTATATTTTTCTGTGGGCGCAACCTAAAAACCATATTTCACGCTGATGCATGTAATGGCGCGTGTGCACGCGCACGAGTTCACGAGACAGAGACAGAGACAGAGAGAAAGAGAGAAAGAGAGGAGGAAGGGAGTTTCAATTCCAGGTGCCGGCTATACGAGAGAAATATTCCGGCAAGAAATTTCCAGCGTGTGGCGCGATAAAAATACACGAAACGCGATTATTACCGAAAACACGATAATTACGAGAGAACGATGCGCGTTGATTAAGAGTCATCTGTTCGATGGCTACTTTACGCTCGACATCGATCATGCATAGCCGGTTATCATTGAGACAGGCTATCGCGATACAGTATCGCTGGTAAAAATTGCTCGTTAACAGCGTACGAATTGCTGCCCACGATAAAATAAAGGGACAGAGACAAAGGGGGAGGATTATTTTCGTCACGATTGTAAAGCGATTTTTACGAGAAATTTTCATCCTGTATTACTCGCGAACGTACTGACATGTTGGATATTAAAAAATCGTAGCGTAACTGTTGCGTAGGCAGTGAAATAGGATAAAAGGGAACACGTGTTTAACACTTTCCGGTAACTGTAAACTGGCGTTCGTTCGAAATGCAGACCATTCCAGATTTCATGGCCGGCGATGTTTTTCGCGTTGCGAACTGGTTTCGCTGTAGTTGTAATGTTTCGAAAATATTGAAAATCTGATTTGCCGAGACTCTCGTTTCGGTCGGTTGATTTCTGGTCGCCGTAGGATCGAATTTAGATGGGTTTGGAGTTTATTCGTTCATTTTTTTCTTTCTTCTGTTTTTTTTTTTTTTTTTTTTTTTTTTTTTTTTTTTTTTTTTTTTTTTTTTTTTTTTTTTTTTTTTTTTTTTTTTTTTTTTTTTTTTTTTTTTTTTTTTTTTTTTTTTTTTTTTTATGTTTAATTTTGTTTCATTCGCGTTTTCCGTTCCAACGATTATCGGAAAAAGCGTGGGATTTTCAATAAAATTGTTCTATTTACGTTAGAAATGCATAACGTTCCTTTTAATCGTTCGTTTCTCATCTGGATTTTAAGGAGGGGAGAAAATAATACGTATTTAATATGAAAAAAGCGTGTAAGGAGGAATAGTATAAATTTTATATAAAATCAATCGCAGGAAGAATTACTTTCTTGTCTCTTCCTTTTACGTATCTTTCTTTACAGAACGTATTTTATTTACTTGTTCAGGTATCGAGACGATAAAGAACTAGTTCTAACCGACGACCACTACGAGGGTGGTATCACGGAACAAACGGCCCTTACCGTGAAAAATGCGACTCCCAGTGACATGGGCTCTTACAAATGTGTACTAGAAAATAACATTGGTTCATCAACGTCAGAGGACATCGTACAGGTCTCGGTTCTATGTAAGTATCGTGAAAATCAATGGATACTATTTTCGCCGAATGATTGACAAATTATTTAGAAAATAACGATTTGATAGATATTCATTTAATACTATGTTTTCAAATTATCGCGCCGTCGGATCTTCGAATTTTTAACCGCTCAAATTCCATACGTATTCATACGTAAGATCAAATCCCTATCGAAGTATTTTTAATAATTTAAGTGTTTTTAATAATCCAGAGAAATATACGATAAGTCCACGAGAAAATAAAATCGATATCATCGATGGGAAGAAAAGATACCCGGAGAAACAGTTCCGTTCCGTTCCGCATTACGACAATTTATCGCGTTTTATTCCGGTAAACGATATTTATGCGTCCATAAATTCTCTGGAGCGCCGCTTAAAACCAATGCCAGGACATACGTAATGCCTGCATTTTTATTTCCGAACATAATCTGTCCAGCTTTCTCTTTGTAAACTTTTTTCTCCACGCCACACTGTCCGATCGTGAAACACAAAAACGTTTATTAAGGTTTTATAATTTCGTACCGGAACCGCCAAGACAATTCCGTTGACGCGATAATTGTAATTACGTATGAAAACTTACCTAATTACAGTTTCAAAGAGAACAGAGAAAATTAACAGAAGCTACGTTTCTTGAAAAGTACGCTATCCTATTAATTTTATATAAACCATATCTTCGATAAATATATGTTTATCTTTGGGAAATTCTTTATCTTTTTTCATTGCGAGAAGATAAGAAATTGCGAATAATTTGCAAGGAAAAAAAAAAAGAAAAAAATCTTTATGTAGCCTAGGAAACATCGTATCGTTAAAAGGGTTAACTGAAATATTCGAGTTCTCAAAGTAACAGATGTTTCGCCAGTATCGTGAACGTTGTATTCCCATTATTCTATAAATCTTCCGGATCCGCCAGACCGACCGTATTGCAAATAAATTCAACGACCTCGAATCGAATGAAAGATCATTTGTCGTCAAATAATTTTTTCGATTTTATAAAAAAAGAAAAAAAAATACGTGAACGATAACGAAGAAAAGAAACGTATGGAGAGAAAGAAATATCCTGGTCTGGTATCGATTTGTCCGGCCATTTTGTCGTTCTCAGCATGGCCATGCATTTTGCACTTATCTTCATTACAAGGACTAATTTCCTTCTGGCTGCCCGGCCAACTCGAACCAACGATAAATCGTTTGGCGATTATTTATTCGTCGAGTGTAAATCAACGCGAGTAAAAAGGATAGTCGAACGCGACGCAGCCAAATGCTATTTGTTTGACATTATCGTTGCGAATCTATATGTGTTAGCACGATTTTACAACGTGTCGACCGATTAAAGCCAAAGTTTTTGAGTATCAGGTGAGGTACTTGAAAATATGAAGTTAATTGCACGAATTGACAGGTCAGTAGTTATCGTCACTTATTTAACGAGATAAATGAAAATCGAACCGTGCACGCTATGAATAATGAAGCGGGTATCTTAATTAGCCGATGACCCAGCAATTACACGGTTCACCGAATCGTCAAATCGGCACGGGCGTTAATCGTTTTATGACTAATTTCGTTATCAAAAACCGATCGATTCTATCTTCGGCTGTTACAATTACGAAATCGCGAGAATCCAATAGGAACAGACTTGCGTTCGTAAGTTTTACAAAATCGTTTTATTCTCGTTATCAAAAGGCAATCGAGATTGCGTGTGGTTTGAAATAGACGCACGGCTAATTCGTAAGTCACTGAATAATTGCTATAACTTTGAACGTGATATTGGCTAAAATAGGATTCCACGGAAATCTGATAGCGTTTTTATGGCCTACTGCGTTATGAAAATCAAATCGATTCTGTCTTTGTTATCGTAATTACGAAATTCGAAATCTCGAATCGGGACATTGTTCGATCGATAAATCATTGGGAAAGATAAAATGATAAAATAGTAAAAAAATAAAAAGATCAATTTGCTGGATAATTTATCAGGATTTTTGAATAATTTCGTAAAAATTTAACGTTTAAAAGTAAAACCGAAGTCTCGCGTTTAAATATTACGCAAATAAAATATAGTTTTCGTCGTAATTTTCAATAATTTTCTCATGTTTATCCTCGTATCCCTGCTTCCCATATTGAATTTTGAAATCGAGTATATTCAAGGATAACTCTACATTTATCAACTTAAACCGAGTCTTAGGTGGTAGAAATTTCAGGTATTAGGGCTGTGGAAAAGGAACCTGTGCGTGAGGTAGATAGGTTAATCCATTAAAATGAATGATTTCGATCCGAATCAAACGAGCTGATTCTCCCTCAGCCTACAATTTTTAAATCGAATTTCCATCAGAAGATTTAGGTATCGTCGGTGTGCCATTTAGAATTTCGAGTTCCTTTATGCCAGATCGTGGACAGCTCCATTTATCAAACTGATCCAATTGCCAGGAGGCACGATGTAAGTATTATTATGACCTTGCAAGAAGGATATGTGTCATAAAAAATCTTTTTTTTCAGAATAATTCATATTTATTTATTTACGCGCGATAAATTCTTGAAAATGAAAATATTAGATTTCTAATATAACATAAATTTGATTGTAATTTCAATTTAACGTTGTAGTATTAATGTTTCAAAATTTCAGTTTAATTGACGATTAAAAATAATATAAGTAATAATCGATATTCGTTAAAAATTAAGGAAATAAAAAGCACAAGATTAAATTTCAATCTGATTATTCTTCTCGCCGGAAGAGAACGATTTTTCTTTCCTACAATTATCATCAAGAAAGTTCAAAACTTTATGTAACTACGTTATCTAGAAATTTTATCACCGAATTATACTTTTGTCTTCAAAAATAAACTACGTAACAATTAAAAAGCAACAGAGCGACCAAATTAAACAACTTTAGACATCTATCAAGCTGTGGAGCGAAATACAAGACGCAAACTTCCTTTCGGAATAGAAACCATGGGAAATAGAATAGCTCCAACCGAGTTTCGAATTCGGCCAGTGTTCCGATACCGTGGAATATCTAAAAGCCGCAGGATGAAGCGGTTTCCACAAAAGTCACACGAGAAAGTGTTCGTGCAATTCAAGTTATCCAAACTAACTGTTGCGGAATTAATATGCGATACTTACAGCTCTACTGTTTCTGTCAGCTGAATATAGTATGACGAACTTGAAAAAAAAAACGTCAAAACATAAAACTTAAAACTTAAAACGCACAAGGGAAATGTTGAAAAATACATGATTACCACCTTGTATTATACTTTAACCCTTTCACTTTGAAGCGTGAATATAAAACGATCCAAATAAAACATTATAAGAACTTTTCTCAGAAACAATAAAGATATTCGTTTCATTTTTTTTTTTTTTTTTTTTCATTAAAGAATCTTAGGAAGCAATTGTTGGAGGAAAAAAGTGTTCACGCGTTAATTGCCATGAATATAGAAATTGACTGTTTCAGAAGTTGCATGGCTTAACTAGCGATGTTTGTTTCAATCTCGTTGCTTACTATTTTGCTTGTATCTCTAAATCGTCCCGATAGAACGTACGAAGACAAAAACCCAACAATTGCATCTTTGGTTATTACCGAGCGCGCAGTAATTAAATCTTAGATAATTAAAACGGCGCAACATGTATGTATCGGTATCAGCGATTGCGTTAAATGGAAGGGGGATTTAATTTTTTATTATTCGTGTATCTTCTATCAGATTGAATAACTGAATATAGCAACTTGAATCATTTCTTCTAATCCTGCATTTAAAGAGTTAAATGGTGGAAAATAATCTTCCGAAGAGAAACTGAAACTTTCCTTTCAAGTAAATTTCTATCCAAAGAAAGCGAGCACGTTGTAAAGATACTTCGACGTTTTTCACGTGAACAGAGAAGACATAGTAATTCACAGATAACACTCGTATTATACAAAAATTTCTGTAACTGAATCTACGTTGGCGACGATCTTGCGTTACGCGATATTTCAATTGCGTGGTTTCTATTCACAATAATATAAAATACGAGTATCATAATTATAGGAGTTAATTAATTTCAACTCGTAACAAGAAATTAATTAGCCGATCTCGCGTGGAACACCTGCAACTACTTTCTACTTCTTCTACTGTACTATTTTTTCCAATTCCAATTCTTTCTAAATCTCTGAATTCGAAACTCGTTTCAAATAATTTTACGTCAAAGATGCAGGAATCGTACTGCATTATAAAAGAAAAAGATTCTTCTGCGTGTCTGGCGAGAAACGTATTAACCTTGTTATTCGTGATTTGCCCCCGCTTTATTCTCACGCGTGACATTAAACCCACACTAAAACAGAAATCTACCGTGTTTTAAAAAAGCCAATTCCAATTTCTCGACCTCTGTCTGTCTCATAAAACGCGCGTATAAATAGCGTCCTTTTTATATTAAGGTTCCGCGAGTTTTTGAATTCAATATTTCACGAACTACGTTTTAAAAAAGCGCCTCGAATAAAATAAGAAGAAAACAGGCGGATGTTCTCACCGCGCTATTCTACAAAGGCGGGATAGTTAAGTAAAAAGAAGAAAAAAGAGAATAGGTTGGAGCAAATCCACGGATCACCGAAACGGTACGATTCGTTGTGCCGCGGAGGGAGCCGTAAATATATCAGCGTGGATTAAATAAGCTGCTCTCACACACCCTCCGGCTGGGTGCCGGTTATTGGGTCAGCCATTCCGGCTTTCCGAGAAGTTAACGTCACGTTAACGTAAACTCGGCCGCGATACAATGAAATTCTAATTGCAGCCTTAATACCGCTCGAGGGTGTTGTATTTTCTACAAACAATCCATGGAAACGGGCCGTGAATTCGAACACGGAAAATTAGTTTCGTCGGGGCCGAATCGCCTTTCCTTTCCTTTCCTTCGTACACTTTTGTTTTTCCTTTCTTCGCTCGATCTTCTTCTTCTCTTCGCTGCTTTCGACCACCGACTACGCTGCCTCTCTTCGGATTCTTTTGTTTTGAACTTACTGAAATCTTGATTACCTTGCCGAAGGTAAGAAAGAAGATAAAAAAAGGAAAAGAAAAATTGTTTCAGCCAATCTGCTGATTGGATCGTCGACGAAAGTTTCCTTTCAGGTGCTCTCTGAACTCTGGTTGTCTCGTTTCGCTGTTTATCTGGCTGGATGTAGCATAAACGGCCCGTTCTCTGGTATGTTCCATGCCGGATAATATATACGCTTCATTTTGAATAGTTTTGCCGTGGACGTAAATCTTTATGCGATGCTCGAGCTCGTAAAAAATACATGAGCCTTCGGCTCCCTCTTTTTCTTTTTTCTACCTCTGTGTGATCGTTCGGCGCACCAGACTCTCAAATGAATCTTCTCTTTTGCTGTCTTTCGTTATTTATTTATTTACTTGTATCGATTAAGTTTATTCGAGCGAAGTGTTTCTTCTAACGCCGGTGGTCGAGCTGGACGGTCGTCACGTTCTCCGTGAAACATTGAATTAGTTAACTTATGCGGGCTGGCCAAAGTTACCGGAGTTTTTACTGCGGTTCGAGCATTAACTTTAGACGAGAGGAGACGTTAGGATAATATTTGATTCGATGTAAACATCGTGGATGAATTTCATTACAGCGTCCCTTTCGATATCCTTCTCTCTAAAATATTATATTTAAAAAGAGAACGGTCGAATCCCAGTAACAAAACCTAATCTGCTAACAAACTTACTTTACATAATAAAAAGAAGTCAGTTTTCGTAGTACTTTATAAAATTCCATTAACCTTTATAAGTACTAAAGACGAGAATATTTTCGAATCAGAAGACTCCCCCATGTAATCTCTCGAACAATATCGTCTACTACTACTGTATCCTCCGTATCTCTCACGCAAAACGATAACGAATCGGACGGATACAGCCTGGTATCACGGAAGAGAAAGAGAAAATTCCGGACGACAGGTGATAATAAGTACGAATACAATGTTTCTGAAAAGAAGGAAGCGTAATATTAAAAGTAAATTATGAAAGAAAAGAACCGGTATCTTCCTCATAGTGGTCGATGATGATAAGCAACCGTTTCACTGTTCCGACTCTCATCTGCTCGCAGACAAGCCAGTGGTCAAGGTGATAATGGAGCCGGAAACGCCAGTGAACGAAGCAGACCGGCAGAACGTCTCGCTGACCTGCGACGTTGTTACTGGAAATCCAGCAAGCTTGACCGCCGTCCGATGGTACTTGGACGGGGACCTGCTGAAAGAACTTCCGGATTGCACGAGAAATAGCAGCGCAACCACCACGACCACCGAGGAATCTTTAATTTTCTGCGATATCGATCCGAGTAAGCTGCTACTGGAAGCGGTGGGACGTTCCTTTCATGGGAACTACTCTTGCGAGGGTAGAAACGACGCTGGCTGGGGACCACTTTCACCGAGTGCACCTGTCATGGTCCATTGTGAGTCCCCCTTTTAATTTTTAATTCCTCGATCCGATCCATTTGCTCGTTCGCTCCCCATGTGAACCAACTAGCGGGACTCCTGCTTGCGAGAATTTTCTTCTTCTCGTTTCCTTCTTTCTTTTTTTTATACCGTCAAGATTTATCTGCCTGGCGTAAGAAACGATTGCTGTTTTAGCTCAACGATGTTCAATTTTTTTCCAATCGCTAATAAGCTGCATTTCTAATTTTCCTATAAACGCGCAAAAGAGTCCGCTGGCTAGCAATAAAGAAAGACGAAGATGAAGTTTGATCGGAGTTTTCGATGTAAATAACGAGTTGCTTGCTTGCCGTGTCGATAGACAAACCCGGGCCAGCTTCGATCTCGTACGAGCCCCAGAAGGTAATAAAGAAACGACCATTGACGATCACGTGCTTCGTACTGGACCCAGGACGGCCAAAAGTAGTTGGCTTCAAATGGTTACGAGGCCTTCATAGACTTCCCGATGAAAACAACGCTACCCTTACCATCGAGTCGGTTAATTTGGAAACCGAAGCGAACTTTACTTGTCTGGCTTACAACGAAGCCGGCGACGGCGACCCGGCTACCACGTTTATCGACGTGTCTGGTGAGTTGTAAAGTTACTCGAAAAACTTTCTAATCCCCCGTCGAATAAATCTGTCGTTCGTCTTTCACGTGACGTTCATTTCGCGTTCGAGATTCGTGCACGGCCGACCGAGATAGGAAGCGAAAGATCTTTCAGAATTTGGAAAATGTGGTGGAATAAGGGAATGAAAGGAGATTCTATTTTTCTGTATTTTTTTGTTTCCTCTTTCCTTCGATATTTGATAGAAGAGCAAGATCAAGAATATAGGAATTCTGTTTAATCTACCAAGGTATTTATAATTTGTAAAAATATATTTTATATTAGAAGAAAAGAGAATTCTATAATTTTATTCAATTAATAGTAAATAATAAATTTTATTCGATTCATCGTATGAATTTTTTAGTTCCACATACACGTGTAAATTTGTAAATAAATTTAAACGATTCGATTATGTACGATCTGTTAAAATATTTTGAAGTTTAAAAAAGGATACGTATCTCGGACAATCGAATATAATTACATTTATTCACTTTTTAATTTTACACGTGTGTGGGAATTAATATTGATTCGATTCGTAACTAGAGATGCTAAGGAAATCAGTGATTTCGTTTTCTATAAACTGCGACATTTTTTCACGCTATCAATTTATAGCTGATGGTACACTGAGCACAAGGTAGACGACTATATATATGAATCATAATTTTTTATATACATACGATTCGTTTCGCGAGCAATTCCGGTAAAATTTGTATTTCCGAAAGAATAGTTACGCTACTTGCGGCACGCACATGTCTGACATAACGCCGACCATTTCTACTTAAAATACCATTCTGCCTCGTTCCGCGATATTCTGTCTTTCTTAGTGTTCAGTGTTTGGTTAGTCGATCGAAATTCTCATTATTAAATAAATAGGTGTTAAGATATCCGTCGGAAATTTTTGCACGTAAAAATGGTTCGACAATTGGAAAATTATTTTTCGAATGAAATTATTTAAAAGTTCGTTCTATGAAACTTACGTCGGCACCACAAACACGCCTTTGAAAAGTATCTTTGCATAATAAAAAAAGAGAAAAATACAAGAAACTCGCAATATTTAGAACGGTTACGAAAATATTATTTTTTAAATCGCAAAATTTATATATACGTATATATATAGAAAAATGTCTTAAACGCGAATGAAACGTAACGCTTTATTACTTGTTACTTTTGTACAACGAAAAGATAAACTTATGTAACGTGAAAGAGCACAAGTGCTTCCACAGTTTCCGTGTGTATCTAAATTAACGATTCGTATCTTGAGACCTGTGTAAACTTGCGTTGTTTCCTCTATTTTTTCTCCTTTTATTTGTTTCTCATTTCTTTGTGTACTTAATTCGTATAAGTGGCAACATACATTACGTTACGTTTGCCGGCAACTTTTGCATAATATTTCCGCGATGTCGTAGAGGCTTCATTCGGCTGGTATTTCGTATAAAAATAGAAAAACGATAGTAATGTTATAACGCTTCGCTGCGTTTCAGAGGAGAAGGCGCAACAACTATCGCTCGACGAATATTCACGCTTGAATTCAACGTCTCCGTGTGTCGACTCGTTTTTCGGAATTCCAAGATAAATCACGTAGAACTCGCAGCCCATTTATTTAATTTAATCGAATCGAAATGCTTACGCATTTAAATAATTTCCCGTGAGTCGACGGTTTTAACAAAATTGTTCCAAAGTTTCGTCGCTGTCATACGCAGTTACAGGATTTATTTAATTACGTTTGTCACGTTTTATTTTACAGTTTCTCCAAGATTTCATCGTCTACGATAACAAATCGATTCGCACGCCGATCTATTACAATTAAAACTACCTTGAAACAGCTGCAAAATCGTATGGTATAATAAAGTTTTCAAAAAATTCCGCGTCGATTCGAGCTTATCGTAACGCAACGATATCGTATCTCGTTCTCGATTCGTAACAATGCCCGTTCCGTTTCGAGAACCAGTTCAACTTGTTCTTTCATTGTCAATAGCGGAGCCAACGTTTATCAAGAAGCTGTTCCCTTATCACGGCTTCGTGTACAATTCCCCGAACGTTAGCATCATGTGCTGGGTAGAGTGCGCCCCGATATGCAATATTTCCTGGCTAAAGGACGGCATACCGATGGATTTCTCGAAAACGAACCGATACTACCTGTCGAACGTTTATCATCCGCCTGATCCGCGAACGAATGACTTCGAAAGCATTCAATCGACCCTGGTGTGGAATCTAACTGCCTGGCCGAGCGGCCAACTCGATCGCGTCGAAGACAATGTCAGATTCACCTGCGAGAGCAGCACCAACGGTATTGGTGCTGGCGTGAAGAGCAGCACGCACTTCCATGTGGAATGTGAGTTTATTCGATTCTCAGTGATTTAAGAATCGCGTTAAGTTAACTCGACTCGTCGTATACCGGAAATTTTATCCGGGCACGCTTAAATATTTATAGACTATCCATTTTTTTAAATTATTATTTAAATTTAAATTATCAAATTTTTTTGAAATTATCCAAAATTTAAATATTATAAATAATCACAATTATGGAATATTATTTAATATCTTATATTTGTAACTTATATTTTTTAATGCATTATTTCGCTACGATGCTCCTCGGTGGACCAATATAATGCTGTATTCGAATGTTTGCATTCGAATAGTACGTACAAATACAGTCACTTTACACAGCGTAAAGTTTATACGTGTCTTTTTCTTCGCAACAGTTCCGCCAGAGAATATGACGGTATCAAAGAAGATAATAAACGTGACGGTCGATACGATACCGGAAACGGTGAGCTGCAACGCGAGAGCACAACCGGAGCCAACGTTTCGTTGGTTTCGGGAAGGTTCCACAGATACTATCATCGAAGGTCGTGTCCTCGATCTGAAAGTGGCGGTGCCTAGACGCAGCAACGGGACGTACTACTGCGAGGCATCGAATCGCCACGGAAGCCGGAACGTTTCCATGGTCATGAATGTTCAATGTAAGTAAAGAAACATCCCGACGTGCAAGTTCCTCAGTCATCTCGAGTGACGTTCAAATATTGAGAAAGATTTGTGTTCTCATGGCGGGCTATTCTCGAAGAAAGAAATGGCAGAAACTGAAAGAACGATTTCTCTCTTTGTTTCTTCAATCTTTTCATTTTTCCACTTCTCTGTTTTAATATTTTCCGTTTGTGTTAAGAAGATGCTAGGTAATTCGTCAAGGTTGGAGAAACGTAGATTCGAAATGAAATCTAATTACGCGAGCAGATAATGCCTTGTTAAAAATAAAATGCCTAAGTGTTTCGTTGAATTGGAGTGAACGATCTTAGAAAATCATCGATTATATTTTACGATTACTTCTTGTCAGTGCGTTCCTTAAATTTATAATGAAAAATGAAAAATACGATTACATGCTATGATATTTTCTTTTCTTTCAAAAAAACGTCTTATATAAAGGAGGATAAAGTTTTATCTAAATTAATTTAAGAAAAGAATCGTATTTTTTAAATAATCGTAAAATAGTACTTTTAGCGTTATCGTGAATACAAATGTTTCCCTGAATATTTTTGTCTGCGTTATTACCTTATTAAGAAACACGTTTTGGAGTATCGGAGGAAATAAACTCTTCACGTTCGGACTAGAAAAATCGATTAAATTGTTTAAGACTGTTTCACGTTCGATAAACCGAAGAACGACAGGAATTCGGCCCAAATTCGTTTGGTTTGAGGAACGTAATTTCGATCAGCGGCGAGAACGTGACGAATCGTTCTTGAAATATTTCACGCAATTGCACGTTTCATCCCTTCATCGATTTCCAGTTTCTCGTACGTTTGATACCTCTTGCCTTATATTTTCAATCTCAAATATTTCCGAAAGTAATCGAATGCTGTAACTTGCTATTGCTCGAGGTTCAGAAATTCATACTTTCTTCCAAATTACGGAAAGAAGCATTGAGACTAAAAATATATAAATTACATGTTTTATCGATCTTTGGTAGATGTAGTTACTACATCATTATCGCGCTCTATATGTACTATCTCAACAAAGCAGCGCAAGACAATGATTTAAGGAGCAAGTAAGACGCGTGTCCAAGTGACACGGATGTATTCGTGCAAAACCGAAGTAAGTTAATGTGGCTTTCTTCCTTTGTAGTTAAGCCAGAATGTCACGTGGAAAGGGAACGAGTAGACGGAGAGGATTACGTCGTGTGCTCGGCGATGGCCAATCCGAAGGAGACCGATTTCGTTTGGTCGTTGAAGAGTGACAATGACACGCTGGCGCAGAACGCCGAGATGCGCAATGGGAAAAGCTACATCCGCCTCGATACGTCGGTAACCAATTTCCGGACGTACGTTTGCGTTGCTAACAACTCTATCGGCTATTCCAATCCTTGCGACCGCGACGTACTAGGTACGTTCTGATTTGATTTCTGTTGTACTTGATGATTACTTGTGTCTGTATAAAGTGGTAAGATTATAGAGATAAAAGTGCTAGGTACTAAAGAAAGTTAAATCTAGATTGTGGACAAATTAAATACGTTACGTTTATGTTGAACGGATCCTTAGTTCAGATATGTTTATGACAATGTTTGATGTTATACTCGTTTATTATTACTCAGAATGGTTTGCCATGCAGGATGGTTTTAAAATAATTTTTGTACTTATCTTTCTTTTTCTTTCTTTCTTTTTCTTTTTTTTTTTTTCTTTTTTTTGCACCTCAATTACTTACGAACGGTTTTTAATGGTCGCGTTTAATTGATATAACAGAGTTTTAATGACGAAAGTCTGGTAGACGATGACGATGCGCGGTTTTCAAAACTTGGCAATTTAATTAGAAACGAGATTCCAGCCGAAACTGCTGCGAATTTTTACGGAGAACGGATTCCTTCGCCAGAGTCATTTTTCCTCTCGTGATATCAACATTCCCATCGTGGCTCTTGCATTATATTGTGTGGCTGTAATTCACGTGTAAAGAAAAATTCCCGAGACCGAGGATCTGAAAGCGTGAGATTAAGAAAGTCTAGAAACGTCTGTTGACCACTTAGAAATATACCAGAATACCGGCAAGTACTTCATTCATTTACCTTCGTATTTAAACATCTTACAATATAAAACTTGTGTTGTTGCTGGTTTCTAATTTTTACCATCAATGTTGTACTTAATTTTCTCATAAATTCCTTTGGTATTTCTCATAAATTATTTAAGGAGAATATAAATTAATTAATGATATATATATTATTTTATTTTAATTGCTTTTAAATAGGAAAGAGGAAGAATAATTAAACTTTTTTACTAAATTATATTTAAGGTTTATACGAATTAAATTTTCGACCGAATAAGTTACTTGAGATAGTACGTACGTGTAGATAAATTTTCAACGACCCTTTGATCAGCTTATAGTGTTTTCATACTCTAAAGGTACACGTACATTGGAAAGTTACAAAAACGAAATTACTTTCTTGTCAGTGTCACTAAATATTCATAAAGAGATGCTTTACATTTTTGCTCGGGTCTTTTGTGGATAGAACCTTATATTAATATTACGCTGAAGCGAAGAAACGAATGGATGATAGACGATAAAAAGGAAGCAATTCGAAATTAGACGAAACTATTCTTTTACGATGGCTGCAAGAAATATCTTGCTGGTCAGTAATGTTGAAATAAACAAATTAACATGGTGTGAAATTTCAGTCCGAGGTGGATTCCATTAAGGGTTAAATAAATTCCAGGTAAACTCCGCTTTTCACGTAGAACAATTTTAAGCAAAAAGCTATTCGTGCGGTCAAAGTACTTTTAATTAAGCATATTTTTATTTCCGGCTATACTTCGTGATTCGCCAGCAAGATTTAACGAACCCGAGGCGAGACACATTTTTCCATGCCTGGGGTTCCAACGCGAACATTCGAGTGAAAGTTCGTAAATTAGATTCTGAATTAGATTCCCATTGAATACTCGGTAAATTCAAAAGTCTGATTTATCCCAAGTTAAATCGGATTTGTTCTTTTAATTTGCGTTCCTCGTATATTTCGCTCGTTTATTTGAAAACGTCGAAACGATGGTAATTATTTTTCGCGTGGTTGGTGCACCTGGAGTTCGTAGCGCTTCTTTTGAACAGAGAAAAGGTGTTGTTAATAATACGTAGATGATATGTAAAAGCAAAAATGGGACGAGGATCGCGATTAAAAACGGAAATTATACTTTTATTAGATATTATGTTAATTTTATTATCGTACACACGAATTTTCAATGTTTTTTAGCAACAAACGATGGAGATTCGAGAGAGCGCGGCTAGATTTAAACGAGCATTTTCCGTGATACGAACTCATTTATGTTGCCTCTCGAATTCGAAGTTTCGAACTAAGGAAATCGAGATTGATCTATCAACTGGGTCATTACATAGCAAGATATTTCTGCAATTATGACATTAAATGTTAATAAAGACAGATGAATTTCAAGTTAATTGATTTTAATTCTTTCAAATATTAGTTAGTAGCATAACTTAGTTCCAGCAGGAAAGGAACAGTTTATGAAAATATATCAAGTGATCTATAACTAAAGTAATTATTATGCGATTAAAATAAATTACGAATTAGTTCAGAAAAGCTTTAAATAAATCAAGAAATCAGAAATCTTGTTCGTGGTAATTTCTGTTTTGTTTCAATCCAATTCTTCTTTATTTCGACCTTTACATTATGTTTCTGTTTTCAGATTAGGAAAAGCAACGTGGTAAATATAATGCAAAATATATAACGATTTCTCTGATCGTGATTAATATTTGAATCGATGCAAACAGTGTTTATAGCAATCTTTGTATTTGTAGGAAAATAATTCGGAATTCTTCCAGTGGGACTTTTAAACCGTTATCATTCCTTCGAAGGAAAATGCAATATTACCCCGGAGTATATGAATATCCAAGCGGTTAAATAAATCTACGATAAACGTTTTTCGGGATAGTTATTAAAATTTTCATAGAAATAGCTTCGTTGTAGATCGTAATGTAGCATATCGAAGAGGTACATGCGGCTCCCTTAACAGAAAATAGCTCAGAGATCTAAATTACTTAGCGTTGACTTAAAACCGTGAATTAAAACTATTCTGATCGATGTTTAGTTATAGTAATACTTAATAATATTTAATTATATCGTACATCCTCGTTTCTTCTTAGCTCACCATGGAAATCGAAGTAAGTTCTACAATAATCTAATATATTAAATATATTACGTTTCAAAATATTAAATATTAGGTTGTATCAATGCCAATTTTTTTTTCGATACATTGTCGCAAGATATGTATGTAGGAATGATCTCGAGAAAGAGATTTCGAGCAGAAAAAGATTTCGAAATAATGTAACAAAACAGAGAGAAACGTCTCAACTCGTTTGTTCTTTTTGAGCATTTCTATTCGTTGACCACACACTAAAAAATGTTTTACACTTTTACAGGCTAAAATAATTCAAATCGATGAGACGATACAAAGAATAATTTTTTCCTAAATTCGTGAAAAAATCTTAGAAATTACTGTATTAATCTCTTTCTCTGTTCGACGATTTGATTAACTACACAATCCTGTCCTGTAAAACCATATTGCACCTTAGCTTATTAACGAGACAACTTCTTCAGCTGGATTACTTTTTAAACACTTTTTCGTTAAGATAAAGGTCGAGAAACTTAAAAAGAGATTAAATGTAATTTGAAAATAATCAGCTGGATAAAAAACGATCGCGATTATGTTGATTTCCTCTCGAGGTAGAAAAAGAAGTTTTATGCCTTGCTTAGCCCTAAAGATATTCCATCGGGTTTATTTGATTAAAATGGACCACCCTATATAAGCACAATAAACTCTCGTAATAAAGGTAGCTTTTGGTAAAATATTATAGAGCAAGGGAATGGATTAAATATAAGCAGAAATATGAAAAGCTTCTCTTGAGACGAGTCGTCTTACTTTCTGTATTTATAATATTTCACAGCTGTCGCCGAAATTTGAATTGCAACCGTTCTGCCGACTGTTTTATTTCGTAATCAGGAAACGGTGCCTACCGTGAAATCTCGTTGCTCGTATTTCCACAGAAAAATTTTTAAAAGATCCTCAGAAAAATTGTTGATCCATCCAGTTTTAAGGAAGTTGAAAATATGAAAATTTAAAAAGTGTAGACATTTAAAAATTTAATAAGACCAAATACGTTTTATATTTTTGAAAACTGTTCTTTTTTTTTATACAGTAATTTTTAAAAGACTCGACTGTTTTCAAGAGCGTTTACTTCCGATATTCGTGATATTTTCAATCGCACAGTTTCTAAAATTGCTCTTCCAAATATTCATAAGCTTCGATACGAATTTTTTTATATCGAACTATACTTTGTACCGCCATTTAAAAATCTCAATGTTTTATAGAAGGAAAGCTTTTGTCAAAAGCTGTAAAAAAATTTTCCCATTTTGTTCTCTAAGAACAATTTAATTAATTTAATTTAATAAATTTAATTAAATTTCAAGAATAACCACGAGCTATGCAATATTAATTTCGACGAATCGATCCGTATTTCAGGTCATATACCGTGGTGGCATCAACTGGAAGGAAATCTTCTTCTGATAGTCATTGTCGCCGCAGTTGTCCTTATACTTGTGATAATCATCATTTGCGTGGTGATCTTCATCGTTTGTCGACGCAAACGAAATCAGATGAAATGTAAGTTGCCCTTTCTTTTTAACAATGTGTTTGTCATTGTGATTTGTTGTTCACAACGATTCGCATGACGTAGGCCATCGAATGGACTTTCTTCAAGATTCCAACAATATTACAAAACTCGTTCAAAAATTGGAAATACATCATACAAAACTATATAGTAACTAAATAATATAGCTCTTGAAAGAAATTTACGACACTTACAATTAGTCAAATCAAGATTCGTTATTAATCTTTGTTAATATTTAGTAACTAGAACTGGTAAATTTTCACGTTTTTTTAATTTAGTTGTTCTTTGCGATAATACGTGGATAAAATTAATCGTTCAAAATTTGAACGATAAAATCTCGAAGAAATCCATTTCAAAATCAAACGATCATCACGATAGGCGAACACTTCACGCACACGAACACGCACGCACAAACGCACACACGCACACACATGAAACACGGTGACATAATTTACATTGCAGATTGTTCTACGGCAAATAAGCATTATTTAAATCGTCTGGCAGTTGCATCAGCGACAATGTTTCGAGACAAATATCGTACCGTTGTTCCCACAGAATTTCCATAATAAACGAAATTTACTAAAACATCAGAAATTTGCATAATATACATAATTCGCGAAATTCAAACTTATCGGATCAATTTTACAACCTATCCGTTACACGTTCCGACGAAATTAGTCGTACATGTTGTCGCTGTGAATTTACGAAGCTACTGGTAACAATGCAATTTCATAATGACCATCGAATCGTTGGTAATTAACGCTGGCATGGTAGCGTTGTTCCATTGTCAGGATTGAAAAACTGCGAGCACGTAATGCATATTTGTCGTCGTGGCATCTCGCGAGGGGTGCAATTCATACGTCTCTAGTTAACAGTTATTATCGGGATAGGGATAGAAAGAAAAAAGAAAAAGAAAAGGAGAAAAGGAAGAAAAGCAGGAAACGATAATAACAGGTTGCGGTAATTTTGTTCCAACACGATTTGGTTTTCTGTATGCATACAGTGATCACCAGAACCATTGGCACAATGATCAAATTTTCCAATTGAATTCTGCGTAAATCTGTAATTAGAAGCATTCAATTTCTTTTACAAAATACAAGTTCTCCGGTCGAAGTTTAAATACGATCGATTATTGCTGCTTAGAATCCCGCGATGTGAAGATATACAAAATTACTAAATCTCTGAATTTAAACGTAAAAATTAAATTTAAAAAATTTCTAAATAAGAAGTAGGTATTAAAAAGTCCTTCGCATCGTCGGCTTTACTATGGTATCCAGACTGCAAAGTATTCGGCTAGAACGAAACTTTTCGCGGGCTTTTAGCTGAAGCCGAAAATAAGGGTCGTTTCTCGCGAGAAAAAGAAGCGTGAAAAATTTCGATCGACTAATTGATGATCTGACGTCCTCGTGGATTTTGACTTTGAATTTTTCATCGAAGATATCTTCTTTCTTTTTTTTTTTTTTAATTTAATAGTTTTAACTCTATATGCGTTTGAATCGTGTCGCGACATCTTGATAATCCGACTAGAATCGCGATTAACGAGAAAGCTTTCGCCGACTATGCGCTTACAAGACGTTTTTCGATAGTTTACAGCTTGCGCGATTACGATCTCGGTGTTGTTAACGATGGGAAAGCTGTTGAGCGAGTGACGACATGAAAGTTGCCGAACGCCGGCGAAACGAGCAGTAAGCGAGACGGGGTTCGTTGCGGGACGGAATCGAGAGCAAAAACGCTAAATCCGACGCCGTGTCGGGCTCAAAAAACTCTAGATACGGCACGCGATGTTTGAACCCGCGAAACCGTTATGATCCCCAAACACGTTCAGTTTCGTGGAAAATGAGCCTCGTTTACGGCTCTAGCGACCTAAAACATCCTCGAGAACACACATTCGTCAAAAATTTTGCAGTCGGATGCTTTATCATATACTTTCGTTGTATTCTCAAATGTGCGAATTCTTTTATGATTTTATTATTAAATAACGAATTATTCAGAACGAAGATTCTACGCGACTGTCTCGGAAACTGAAATCGACGTCGTACGTATTTTTAATCGTAACTTTTGAACGTATTTTATGATGCATTCAAACTTTATATTAAAAAGTCACGTTCTACAAAGAAAAGTAAGTAGTCGAGCTTTTCACAAATTTCCACGGATTTCAGAATATAAGCTAACCTGTGCTCATACTTTCGTGAATCACTGTACGCATAACGAACTATACTTTACTCTTTGTGCAACGAGATCTCGTTTCGCTGATATCCATTCGCTCGCTTTACTCGTGCTGTTTACAACGTTGTTCGATGTAACTGGAGTAAAATGGAAAGAGAGTAACGGAGGCTCATAACGATCGACGCATCGCGTTCGTGACACAACGGTGTGTGCACGATGCATCGGGAATCGGCAACGTTCGAACGCTAAAAACGCGATGGTTGTGTTTTCGTTGTTTCGAAACCACTCAACGACTTTTTTTCACGGTATGAATTTTCTCTCAGGAGTTGACAAAGTTAATCCTACGTGCTAAGTTTGCATGTTTTGCTTGAGTTGATTTTGAAAATAAAAGAAAGAAAAGAAGCAAAGAACAGGAGATAACGTAAGGATGCCCGACCGATCCGAAAAGGATGGCCGAGCAGAAAATTATCTTTTTCTCTGTTCTCTCAGCTTCTGTATTTTGTATAACTGAAGTTGCGGCGTTGTCGTGTAAGGCCAAGGCCCAAAAATTCAAGACTCTGTTTGCTCGTCGAGAGTATTTTTTACGATACGTCGAGACGTTGTTCACCTGTATAAAGTTACATTACTACCCATCCGATCTAGCTGCGGATATTCAATCGTTTAACGTCATACGAATACTAGAATTTTAGAAACGCTAGAAGATGCCAATTACACAAAAATGTACGAAATTGTATTATTAAAATTCTGTAAACTAAATTTACCTAATTACAGTCATAATTATATATATATATATATATATATATATATATATATGCAATTGATTTTTAGTGCAACAAGTTCTTCAATATGATGATAATACAGTAATATAAAATCGAATATCATCTGCTGCTTCAAATGATGAAATTTCACTTTTCTCTCTTGTACAATTATTATTAAATACGGTGTGTGATTTGGACTAACGTTCGTACGATTGAATGACCGCAACTAGATAGGCATAAATCATGCACTGCATACATTATTTTGCGTTGTTATTATCGCATAGTTCATGCTAGTTACAGAAAACAAAGCATGTCTATTATGTGACGTAATCATATAAGTAGATGGACAATGCGAATTTCCCATTTGGATGCAAAGACAAGTACATACATGTAAATTGTTAAGTATACGAACTCGTGCTGCGCCACTATAACAAAAAAAAAAAAGAAGCATTGCATTTCACCGACTGCTTCGTGGACATTTTTATATCCTCTTCGTTCGTGCAACTAATTTTAACGTAAATTCATCTTAACCGATCTTACACATACAATACACTAAATTATGTGTATTATTTATATTTATATATGGAAGCAGTATTGAAGTTTAATTAATACGAAGGTGTAATATGGAACGAACCATCTTTACAAACAGCGAAATTTTTCTCTTAAATATATGGTTTTTAAAAAAATATATTCGATGTCATCGATAAAAAACATTGAAACGAATAATTTATTAGAATCTTATTATCATATTGTCGAAAAAAAAAAATATATATTCATTCTGCTGGACGATTAAAATGAATGAATTACTGGGAATTCCAACGAGCTGAATTTTTATGCGTCAACGAGAATAATGCTTTTAATAATATGCGCGTTGCGAGTTTCATTTTGATAAATCGCGGTACATCAAATTGTTTTATAGTAATCATCTATTGTTATATGTTGAAACAACGTTATAATATTTCGTTAAAATGCAACGATACGTCCTATACTCGATACAGGATCACCGGGATTGGCTTTCGTTGTTCATAAAGTCAGATCGATACTTTCTATAGACAAAAGAAAACAAAATAAAAATACAAATGCTGAAAATCGAAGTATCGTTTCTTCCATTACACCACGATAGTGTTATTTTAAAATTTGCGACATATTTGACAGTCGTTCTGTTTTATAGCATATTTGGTGAGATTGACTATCGACGAATATTGGTTGTAATTGGATATTAATCTTTTGACGAAACAATCGAATTGGGTTTTATCTATCGATGGAAAGCCAATGAAACTTGTCGAATTTTGTACAAACAGCTCAATTAATGAATATGATATAACTTTTCTATATTTCACTCTAATTGTTAAAAGAAAAGTTTCTTAATAACGAGAAACTGAATATTTCACATCGTTATTTAAAAATTATTTGAAAGAATTTATTGTCTAGAAATGGCAAGAACAATTCTACGAAAGTACAGTGTCTTTAAATCTTCTTTAACGTTTGCTTAAAGCCACGAATTTTATAAAAGCTCTCAATAATTTTAGCAGGTTTAATATTTCGTCGGATTTGCATAATTGATACAATTTGAGGCTTTCAAATGTAAGCCATGTCCAATGGGAATTATAACCCGATATTACGTCACGAATACATCCATTTCGCTATTATTGCTAATGTGTACCATTTGTCCGCCGAAGAAATCATTTCCTGGCTATAATTTCTATTAGTCGCGGCATACAACCAAAAACCTCAAATTCCAACATCCAATCACTAATCTGATTAAAGCAAATTTTTCTTAAATCGACGAACGAAATTACGAATATTCCGATTTTAAAAGTTCGCCGATCTAACTCAACCTCGCTATTCTACCTCAAATAAAATTCGCCACGCAACAACGAACGAAATGAATGGTAAATTATCCGATGAAAATGTCCTAGAAGTTGCACTCGTCAAAGAACAATAACAAAAAAAAAAAAAAAAAAAAAAAAAAAAAAAAAAAAAAAAAAAAAAAAAAAAAAGAAAAAAGATCATTCGCCAAGAATCTCTGATCACGGAATAGCGTTCGGAACTGTTTGAACGCGATCTTCTCCTTCGAGAAGTTAGTCGCCGTTAATTAAATTCACGGCGTCGTAAACTTCGAACCGGAAAGAACGTCTCTGATTAAACAGAGGGTGGCGCTCACGAAGGATCATTTCCGGCTGGCGCAGCACGGGTCTCGTTCTTCGGTAGTATCTCACTAACACAGAAAAACTGATTCGTTTTCTGCTCTACTTTTTTAATTTGGACTTGCTAAACAAAACACAGACAGTAATCGGGTGGTCGAGCTGGAGGAACGTGAACAGTAAGTACGAAAACGCAGAGCATCCTAACACTTCTCGCTTCTCTTTTCTATCTTCCGTTTCAATTTCTCTTACGTTATCTCTTCACTGTTTTCGCCTACCTTTTTCTCTTCTTATCGTTCTTCTTTCTTATTCTCGTTGTTGTTATATGCCTTCTGCAATCGCTGGCTTGGCTGTCTTTCCGTTGCATAACAGCGATCCCTGTTATTTCGAGAGGTTAGCCTAATTTCCGGCCGCTTGATGCTCGCCTCGGTACGGCCGCGATATTGCCGGGACGTGCGCTTCCGCTTTCCACCGGCAAGAAAATGTATTTTTCGCTTTATGAAATGGCTGCACGCGCAACGCTACGCTAATAATTCAGGAGAATATTCGGCACACTGCACGGACACGACGCATACACAAGCTCACGAAAGTATTCCAATAGACACATTTTATGAATATATGTATTACGTGTGTTATATTTGCATAGCTTGTAATTAGCACTGTTACGAGACTCGACTATCGTGATTACGTTGGTAAAGTATGAAGCTAATCTTTAAATATTTATGAAAATTATGAGATATTCGGTGCAAGTATATGTTTCGTTTAAAAGATGATATTTACAAAAATTAAATTACATTAATCGTTAACAAATTACATTACGTTAATAAGCATTAAGTATTCGGTGCGATCGTTTGTAATATTTATTACATGTTTAAAATGACTATACTTGCTGCGTGCTGATCTCTTACTATATACATATGTCTTTGCGATAAATATCTTGTAACTTCCGTGTACATTTCAATTGTTTTCATATTTGATCATTATAATCGCGTTGATCGTGTCTACGGTGCTACGGTGCTAAATAAAATTTCAAAATTTTTTATTTCACATGTACGATATGAATATGAAAGTTTTCAAATACTTTCGAGAACCAATGTATACACGTATGGTGCATCATAGATTGTAAGTTTGTATGTGTGTGTGCATGCGTGCGTGTGCGTGCATGTGTTTTAACGTATCCAGGACTCGGCTGTTAACCCGGGATACCAACCCGACATAGGTAAATCTCGTTATACGATTGATCGATGGAATTATCGGCTTCGCATATCGTCGGTTTAACAAGTGACGCGCAACACCGAACCGAGATCCTGTGAACTCTCGTTTAGATCAAGTGGAAGGATCTCTTTTTATAGCTTGGATTATGGGTAAGATCCTAGAGAAACGGATATCTTCTTCATGATCATTTCGGTGAATTTAGCGTTTCTATGTGTTGTTTTTATACGATTTATGTGAAAAAGAAAAGTTTACGTGGCAAAGTACATTTGGAAATAGGAAATGGATTTTTGGACGAAGCTTAGTTTGTTGAGAAGATCGTCTTTAAGGATAGTTGTGAAATACGTTGTTGTCTGTAATGTGTTGTTCTTATCTTGTTTTATTTGAAACGTCGTATCTTTTAAAAGAAAAATGATGAACGTTTGCTGTCAACAAAAGTGGGTTTGATGATCATGCTTGAAAATATATTAGATGCTCCGAATAAAATATAACTCTGCTAGAAATTGCTTTAGGTATTGAAAGAATCGAGATCTAATCAAATCGTAAAAACGAAATCTTATGTAAAAAAGAAAAACTCGTATCTTGTACTTCCATTTGATCTCCTTATATAGAACCATCCACTTAATACATCAGCCATCAAGTAATCGCTGAAATTCAACTCCAAAGTTTAAAATATGCTTCGATGAATATTAAAAGCTTCGCAAGGATTCTCAGATCTCTTGTTAATGAAACACCAAATATTAACCACCTTAATCTTCACGTCAGCACTCACCCTCCACTTAACCAAACATACCAAATCACTTCTGTAAATCTTCACGGTACATCGCCAAATATTTTTACTACACACACACACACACGCGCGCGCGCGCGCCAGCATATCTGCAAAAGCTTCGATACCACGGTAATCTATTTTTCCAGTACTTTAAACGATTGTTTATCACGTAAATAGAGTCTCTATCGCCATATATATTATATTAATCGTATCGTGGTGCTGAATGCACGTATTATGACCTACCGTCTTTATTAGTGTGCGTTAATGTAACAGCAACCACTGTGATATGTGTAGTGTGCACGAGATTGTCTCCGATTTCCAATCTCACAGGAAGTCCTCTCCAGCCCCTTCCTCATCCTCCACTATTCTCTTCCCACCCTCCGTATCTTTCTTCCTCTCTCTCTCTCTCTCTCTCTCTCTCTCTCTCTCTCTCTCTCTCTCCCTCCCGCCCTTGTCTTCCTCTACGCCTGAATGCATGTCCTGTTGCATAATTTAGTGACCACTTCCGGCTTATAATAGTTTACTGTCGAAGTCTGCATAGAGGTAAGTCAGGTGAGGGTCGCACGTGCAAATGAATAGGGTGGCAAAGTTCTTTGTTATTCGAATGTAGCACTGTGCCTGTTGTATTACATAATTTAGAGACGATTAGATATACTGGCTGGCCCTTTTCTGTCTCTTCGTTCTTACATCTTTGCCTCTGTTTCTCTTTCTCCCTTTCTTTCTCTCTATCACGCTCTGTTACAATAGCCTTCTATTCTATCGGGTTCGCGGAGACACTTTTGGAGGTGAAAGGTAGGTGAAGGGTTGCATGCTCGATGAGTAGAAAACTCTCTTATTGAGTTGGCTGTCGTTCAAATCGTGACTTGAAACGAAGAATCCTTTTGGCGGCAGCGAATTTTTCGGCACGCCCCGTATGTTACTCCACGCCTGGTGAATATTTAACCGGCGTACTATCGCCGCGTCCGGCTCGATATTTCGATATAAACACGCGATCAAATTAACGTATCACGGTGTTCATTTTTTTCTTTTTTTTTTTTTTTTTCTTAGGTACATTCAATTAACGAGTCTGCGCGATTATACGAGGAAGTTATACTTGTTCTGGTTTCGTTCTGTTTTGGTAGAAGAATTTATTCTGTTAAGTTTATTACATGCACTCTACAATATAGCTGTTACACATGGAAAAATTCTAATATCAAAGTATTAAGTAACGAACTAATGAACACAAGACAGAACACAAAGCATCAGGGATCTCTTATATGAACGCCATAGTTTATTAGCTAATGATATTAATCGATTCAATATATTAACATTGCCTTTAAAATATAAGGCCTACTAAAGATGTTATTGCTTGCAAACGATAGCTTTTATTATACGCTTGTAGAAATATTCATGGAAGGCGAGTGGAACAATTATGTCTTTCTTTAAATTCTCGATACAATCGTTAGAATTTCGTTTTATTTCCACTGCGCTTTCTATCGAGATGAATTCGATATTCGACGTATATCTCCGGTAGAAACAGCGGCAAATTAAAAAAGATTGACCGGCATTTCACTGGCACGACGCTTTTGATGAATTGCCAGCGTCCACGCATATCCTATGCATATGCAATTCATCAAGTACGAGGGGGAAAAAGTCGAATTTTATTATCGACATCATCACGATACCGCAACTTTCAGAATTTCTACTTAGAAAAAACTTTGCATTTAATGTACGACCCTTGTGCTTTTCTTTCACTCTTTTTTTTTGCGAGAACCTACGTTTACACCTTTTTTAATTAAGCAGGAAAAGTACGGACTTTATCGTTATACCGTGATTTCTGAAAGATATCGCTTAGATACGAAAATCTCATATAAAATAATATAAAAAATTACAATTCCGCTATATATTGCGCATGAGCGAATCTTATAAATGTTTGTATTGCTACTTTCAAGAACCTATGTTTCTTTTCAATCCTTTTATGCAAAGTTATCTTCGCGAAGTTATCATCGATCGTAGATCTATTTATAATTCATGGAACGTACCGTTAATTAAGAGAAAGGAACGTTTGCGAATCAAAAGTAATCTCGCGTAACAGAATGATTCGTCGCAGGCTGGTGTCTTCCGTGGCGTCGAGTACGATAGGAGTGAAAAAAATATTTGGGAAATGGTTGAAACGGAGTGAAGCGATCGGTCGAAAATTTAATTAAAAAGTTAGAAAGAGCAGATACGTGTGCAGACGGCGCGTAACGTCCGATAGATGACTTTGTACGAAGCAGAGAAAGAGAGAGAGAGAGAGAGAGAGAGAGAAAGAAAGAGAGCAACCAAAAGGATTCTTCGTCCATTTAATTGTTATCTTAGAAAGTTAACCTTTTTAAAGTGCTGTGTCCATGTTATCCCTGTTACCAGCGTAATTCGGGTATCTTAGGAAAAGTTTCGTACAAATCTGATTAAAAGTAGGAGTTAACGTCCTTCTGCGTTATTTTCAAACGGGCAACAATAAAACGTGCAACTCCTCTTATTGTTAGTCCTGCGACAGTGAACGTGCTCGATAATACCTCGAAATTTCTCTTGGTTCTCCGTTTTATTCCCACGTCTCGTCCCCATTTTACGCTTTCCAGATTGTTGTGCTCGAAAAAAAATTGGAACCTTTGAGTAATAGCTAGTAAATCGCGTGAAAGCTAGGGAGAAAAACGACGAAGATTAATACAGCATAATTTGCAATGTAAATTAAAACTGTTAGCGATAATGAATAACGCTTAGATTGAATTAGATCGAACAGAATTTTTAGCATACTTTGTTGCAATTAACAACGACAACGCAAACAGAGTTTAATCTATTGAAGTAACGAAGAAGGGGAATTCAAAATTCTGAGAATTGGAAGACTGATTCGTGACAATTCGCAATGGAAACTAAGATCGTCGATAACGAGCTATTTTCTACATATTTTGCTACGATAAATAACGATAGCGTAAATTGAGATTATCGTACTAAGATAATGAACAAGATGCGTCGTGACGATCCTTATCTATACGATACCCCGCCCTTATTTTGGTTAATTTCGGTAAATTGATGCTTTGAAATGATTAATTACTATAGAATCCTGTACAAGTGAAATTGATAACCCCAGTAATAGATTGCCTGTCTGTAACCTGAATAATGTAACACCATAATCCTAACAATGCATTTCATCCACCTTATTCAAGCGCACATAATAAATCTTCATTCCTAAACAAATTAACCTAATTCATCGGCAATAAACTCGATGGTATCTAATCATCTGCCTGTCAATGATCAAAAAATATATCGTTCTAAACTTTCGATTTCCTTGTTACAACAAGCTGGGTTTCTCAGACGCGTTCACAAAAACTAGACCATCAAAATTATACCAGGAGCTAGGAACGTGTTTAATCGACCCAGACCATCGAGATCTAAATGTTTCGGAAATTCTCAGTCTCCGTAGTATAGGATCACTTTTTATTTCTTTCTCCTATGCCCTATACAGTAACCAATTACCAAACTATTTAGATCTTCGTCGATCCTAATAAAAGCTGCCTTTGTTGAAATACCATTGAAGAGCATTTTCACTGGCGTTAGAGAGAGAGAGAGATAGAGAGCGAGTCAAAACAAAAGATTCAAAGAACACGCGAAGAAAGAAAAAAAACCTTCAAGCAATTTGCCTGTAGATCCTGTAGCCTGTAATAAATCAGGCTCTTAAAGGATTCTCGTCTCTACAACGGTAACAGAAACGTTCAGGACACAGCAGTACGAAGCTCGAGCCAGTTAGGCGATAAACACGAGCTTGAAACCGTGAAAAAAAAAAACGTGATCGTTGCGAACACAGTCCAGACGGTGGGCCACCGAGTCCAACGGTGTCCTCTCATTCAACCCAAACAACGGTGCACCCAACGGCCGCACCAAGATGGCCTCTGAAACCCGGGGTATTGGTGCACATCAATCGAAGCCACAGCCTACGGTCAGGTCTGAGCGTTCGCGCGAACGAATCCCTACGAAACGAGCTGATGAACAGACGTAACGACGAGCCAACTATCGCCGATCGTTTCATCGTCGAGACGACGATCGCGAAGGTCGCCGGTGGCAAAGTATTCCGAAGGCGTAAGGAACACCCGCAGAGGAGCATGACCGTGTCCGGTCTGCATGACGAGGGTATGCTTGCCAGAGCTAATAAAATTAAGGCGATGTTTGGAGTGCAGCTTAAAGAGCAGGCCACTTTGCCAGGCATTTCCAGAGAGAAGACAGGTGAGTCCGCGCAAGAAACGCGTTACCTACTGTGTAGAGACTGTCGCTTTAGTGTTGGCACGCTTGGAATTTCGATGAACGACTTCCGAATGTACAGTGACTCGCAGAACTATTCGAACACTTGTAGATACCTTTCACGAATATATTGTATGCGTTATACGAAACATTCTGAAATCTCATTAGCGTCGTAATGAATTTATGCGTTATTCGTACATTATACGCGCTTATTATACAATCCAAAATGGCTATTCGTGGTAAATATATCGAAATTTGATCGATATAATGGTGTAAGAGTCGTGTCTCATCGTAGTAAGTGAAATTTAAAAATGTTTTTTTATAGAACACGTACAATATTTAAGGATAATGTGTGATGCGTTTTAATACGTTTTATATATATTAAAGGTTTCTGTGGAAAGTATTCAAATACCTTACTGAGTCACTGGATCCTTTTGCACGGGCCGGTAATCAGCTGGCCACTGTTTCGTTGAGAATTTTATCGCGAGGGCGCAGCTGTGTTTTAACCGTTTCGTGGCTAGAGGAAAAGGTTAATTCGATTATAAAGGATAGGAGCTCCGTGACGGATAGCATATCTGGGAAATAAAGGGCGGTGGAAAAATTAGGAAGTAAAAATGTAAATTTAATGCAAGAAGCTTAAAGGTCTGTGGATCGAGAAATAAAGCTTTTGTGCCGGTGTGTTAACTTTGTGCCGCTAATTACTCTTAAAAGCGCTGTCGTACTTCGTTAATGCTCCCAGATATTACTTTATCCGTTTCACTTTGTTAAATCGTGTCGAAGATCGGACCGTGATCTCGTTAGATTTGTTCTTGCTAAACCTCCGTCGAGGTTTCGGATGTTTAATAAAGGAAAAAAAGTTTCTTAAAAAGTGACGTTAGAGTTTAATCGAGCATACGTATACTTGATAAATAATCCGGCATATGATAGCGATTAGACCATTCTGTTATCACCGTGTATGTTACATTGCGTCGAGAATAATAATCATTGATAGTACAGGCACAAAGAATCTACGACGAAAGCAATTCGTACACTCGTGTATTCGATTAAATTACAAATCGAGCTTTCCCAAACACGGTTCGTCTTATAAACAAAAGCTTATCGCATCATATTCGCTTGTCCCAACCTGTAGGATGCTCCACGTCAGGAATTATAGCTCAGCCTATATACAGAAATAAAAGAAGAAATTCAATCGCGAGAAATTTCAATGGTTGTATTTCGAAAATAACGACTCAATGGCATCGCTAAAGTTTTATCATCGTGAAAATCAGAATTTCAATCGTTTCAAACCCGTAATCGAATCTCTTTTACGAAAGTATCTTTACGTTTCCGGCGATGCGATGTTTCAATCGCGAAAAGTTTAAATCCGTATCCGTATTCGCAATGAAATTGCAACAAATTCCGATTTATTAAGCAAATTACCCAGCCATGCTTAATTAAAACTACGGGCTGCAATTTCGCGGAGTTCGCCGAAGTGTATCGAATATTTGATAAACGAATCGACTATGTTAAACAGACTCGATGCTCGTTCGAACGAAAAGTTTTATAACGTTTGTGTGCCGATTTGCCAACATTAAAAACTGTACAGTCGATACATCTCCAATAGGCTACCTACCATTGAATACATCATATTTCTTGTTAAGCGTTACGGCTTCATTTACGTTAAATGCTCGACGATGGAAAAATTCCAGCTGCCCGATGTCCTATAAAACGCAAACAAATTACTTACGACTGAATATTTCAATAATACGAATACCATGAATTTATCGTCACGATATTTTCCGTTACGTGGCTCGTCGAATATTTCCATCGTTGGAAAAGATGTATTCATATAGAAGATAATTTTTCTTTTTTAAAGAAGAAGTATATTTTTTTTTTCTTATTTATTATCCACTGCAATTAGACGATTTCGATTGAAAATAACAAAACTGGAAAGTCTTTTTATAAATACGTCTGTCGGAGTATCCGTTTTTTAAAAAATTTTTGTGGGAATAGAATGGTAGAAAAATGAAAAATTTGTACCAAAGGTATATTTAAAATAATGTATTAATAATACTTAAAATGATACAGCCCACTAATATTTTTCATGTAGATTACCACGATGTAGATTATGCTTCAATTGCGTTGCTTAATTATAATTTGCATTCTATGTTTCACGTAATAAATGTCATCGATGGTTTTCATGGCGGAAAATAGAGAATATAAATGAAAATTACAATGACCCAAAATTATACCGAATCGCCTATTAAATATTAAATCTGCGTAAAAATCTAAAGAAATGTAGGCGTGTTTGAAAAAGAAATTTCCAATCAATAGAACATCTGATAGAAGCATGGAAGCTTAAAAAGCAGTATTAATCTTTTTCGATTGTCAAATATAATTTAATCGTCGTAATATTCCACGGATGGAATACGTTCTTCAAGGTACGTTTACCAATCGTATAATTTTTCTGTAATTCGAGCTTGCGTGGTACTAAAAACGAAGCACGTAAAACGTAATTCTAGATTAAAGCGCCGCGTAAAAGAAGGTAATAACGCCTGCTACCTGTAATTAGTATGTTTAATGTCGTTTGTATCAGCATGTGTATCAAATGCGAATGCTACAGGAATGGAACGTGTACTGGAAAAATAAAAAATTTCCAGTCCCCGTCTCTTCAATTAAATACCGATGCGAAAGAATTACATTTTAATTAAAAGAATGCTGTTTTATTTTTGTCATTTTTAATTCACGACACAAGTGGAATTACGTTTTTCGTTCTTCGTTTTCATAGTAACCTTCTTTTAGTTAGTCGTTACGTGTCGGTGTTATTCTCTCGCGAGACATCGTTTCGCATGTTTCCCTTTCATTTCGCTAAACATTCGTTCTAATTTTCTAATTACTCGACAAAGAAAGACAAACGCAACGTGCAAGTTTGCTTGCAAAATTATGTTGTCACGATGATGTGAATCTATATAGAATTACATTTGCAATCCTCGGAAAAGAAAATATGCGATCTAGAAAGAAAAAGTTTAACGGAAAAATACTACAAACGAATCTTCATTCTTTAAATTGTCTACAAATTCTTGCTTCCAAACGGATTGCTATACGTTCTCGCAAAGAATTAAAAATTTATCTGTTTTTCAAGTTCCTGTTTCTTTAATTCGTTTATTGGAGCCATTATATCTTTTGTTTTTCAATTACACTCGTATTATTATTCCACCGAACCTTCGAGAACATGCAATTTACACAAATTTTCAAGGCCGAAATTCTGTCCAATTAACCGACATTACCTAATTGATATATCCATGATTACGGAATAATATAATTATTTTTCATAAATGTTGCGCACGCCAACGAGCTGCATGAAACGAAAATTGCTTCAGCCGTTTAGTATCGTTGCTTGTTCTTTCTTTTCTTTTTTTTTTTTTTTTTCTTTCTTGTATGTGTTTTGTGTGTCCCCTTAGCTGTGACTTACAAAAGAATAGCGCCGCGGCAGCGGATATTGCATGCAGAATCATCGTGCGAATTGAACCGAGGCAACATCTCCCGTAAGCGAAAGAAACCAGGCGCAGGTACGTACCAAGAATTCGTAGAAACGTGCATGATTCGAGATCTAACAACAGTCTGTAACCGGTTTTCTTCCCTTTGCCATCGACCTCGGCCTATTCTCTCGCGACCAATCTTTTTATTTTTCCAAGGTGCAGTGTTTCTACGTACAGGAAACTTAAAAACGTGTGAAAATGATTGGAAAATCGCTTATTAAACGTGGAAAATATTAATAAAACACAAAACGAAATTCTAGCATCAGCTTCTTCGTAACGATTAAAAAATAGCGCGACACAAAAGAAAAATGTGGAAAGAACAGGTGAGCCATAAAATACATATTCCTTTTGCGTTTGGAATATATTGTTGCGTGCATCGTCTCGATAATTTTTGAGCATGCTTGCGGATATTGATTAGAGTTATAAATTCAACATTGACGGAAGCAATTTTGTGAAGAGAGCACACAATTTGTAAATAACTACAATGCGAAACGTAAAAAGAAGAAACGTGTGAAGACTCGCCTGATCTGTAATTAAAATGGCATTGAGGCTTCAAACGAGTTTCAAAGTCCGTTAAATCAACGTATAAACATGTGTATATACAAACGTGAATACATATTTTAGAGTAACCTTGTTTGTTACGTTTCATAATTATTAACCATATACATATATTTTATATAATTAAATTCAGCTACTGTACTGTACAAATGTACTGTTATACGTTATTAAAACCATATAAACTTTATTATTATTAAACGTATATCGTACAGGATGAGTAAATTTAACCAAAACAATACATTACTATTATTACAGTTACTGGTTGCAATATTCGTAAAAATTTCAAAAGAGCAGAATAAAATAAAACAATCGTGAAATACATTTAAAAATAAATAGTCTTCGTCGTTTGCGTTTCACCTTTGTAAGTCTTGCGATTTAACATTCTGCGATACTGTCGAAAATAATATTTCATCCGGCGAATATTTCCTACCTACGGTTGAAAAGAATTTGTAATCCGTTCCAGGTCCCGGAATTATCCTCTATGTATATACGTACTATACTGTTTAATTAAACGATTCATTTTGATAATGGAATCGTTGTAACGTAGCAAACCGATACAGCGAGCTCTGGGTGGAAATTATTGTTTCAATACGCTCTTTCGGCGTAATGAAACGGGCTTCTCCGGTTTCTCCACGGTCTCGAATCTGATTCGCGTATTTTCAAAATATGTGGGTGACGAGGTGACTCGCTTTGGTGCACGTAAATGAGCAACGTGACATTTTTTCCGGCGATTCGAGCGCTGGGGTGAAAATTGAGAAACAAAATATTTGCAGGGAAATCGACGCGATTCAATCTCATTGTTGATTCGTTATAAATCCTGTACGTATAAACATTCGCGTGCAAATAACGCGCAACGTATATACACATAGACACCGTATTTACGTACGATACATAACTACGAGATGATTGTTATTTGCGTAATTAAAGCCCTGTGCCGGGCGGCGTGAAAGTACTTTGCGTAAAACGTCCTAATTTGTTATATCGGGAAATTGTTATGTAATTTATTATTATCGGGAACGAGATGGTCGTTGAAACATTACGATCGTCGTGATGGATACGTCAATCGTTGTTGAAATTGTAAATTGCATATTACAGTTACAGTAATATTTTTTTTAGAGTCGACAGTTCTTTCGTGTTAATGGAAAAATTGCAATCAGTCTGTTCAAAACGTTATAGATCGATCGTCTGTGACTAGAGTTCTGTTCGTCTGTTTAAAAACGGTAGATTTAATTTGAAATCTACGAACTAACGATTATTACGAATAGGATATGTTAATATAATAATAAGCGAATAAGATAAAATTCAAACTAGTAGAGTATAACATATTATTAATGAAACGAGTCAAATGAAATTTAAAGAATATAAGAGTCGAGATGTACCTCACTTCCAAGTACCGATACATTACAGTGGCAATTATAACACACGAGAAATTTGCTCAGAAAACTTGTTAATCGAAATATTTTAAAAAAGACAGTGATCGCCAAGTATATTAATTACATTACATGTAGTTAAATTTAACTACTACAAAAATGGCAATAGAGCAAAAAGAACGTAATAACCTACGACTAAAATTCAGACTACCACAGTTAGGTCTCTGTTAAGACGAAATTCAACATCCGTAACGTCCAATGACAAGAGAGAGACACTAATCAAGAGGCTCCACATATTCCCCGTTATAATTTCCTTAGCTCTAGATATAGCCACTCACACTTGTTCTAGCATTTGCAATTACACCTGAATATTTATCAAATCAATTCTCTGTTTCTCGTTGCCTCTGTCTGTCTATTGGCTCTCTGCCTCTTACCTTCGTGCACCGGAGATTTCTATTTCACTCTGAAAGTACAAGCCCACTATAGAATCCCTCTCTTCGAGAAGGGACCACACACAAGTTTCTCTATCTTTCTCTCCCTACTGTTTCTCTCGTAGATCTCTCACGAACAGTCGACACGTCACGTGTCCCCGTTTAATTACGCAAGATCATGTTTCGTTTGCGCTTACAGATCCCAATCAAGCTGCGAATAACAATCACGTGAACAGCGTGTCGGAGGGCCTTCCAGAGTCCGGGGCGAAGACGTTTTATGAGAATCTACCCTTCCATGGAATCCAAGCGCCGCCTAACAAGGTCAGTATCGAGAATCGATCTGCCCGCACGAGCAGCCTTCCTTTTCAGCATGATCATCGTCTTTCTTTTTTTTTCTTTTCATCTTTCGTTGTCTTAATACACGTTCCAATCGGCCACGTGTCGATAACGGTGAGATGCAAATTTAGATACGACGTTCAAAAATTCAAAATGGATAAATGACGCGAAATTCTTGTGATCTTTCGTTCGGTGGCGAAGCATAGCGTAAAGTACTGGCCGTGATACCACATACCATTCTCTTGCATGATCGAATTAAACCTCGGCTAATATCGTTGGAACGTAGGTAATTATAACAATTCCGATCAAGTTACGTTACTTGCTTTCGAGTTATCTAATCTTAATTTTATTAAGGCTAATCGCGATATCGATTGAGCGAAAGAATTACAAATGTTTCGATTCGCAAAATGTCACTGATGACGTAAGAAAGTTTGAGGAAGATAGAGGTAGATTAATAAACGGATACCGCTTACGATACGATGGATTTATGCTGTTAAAGACGCAACGTACAGGAGAGTGCGATCTCGCTAATAGAGACATTATATGCAAAAATTTGGCAAATCGCAGCTTTCGTTGCTGCAAGATCGCAAGAACGCCGCGTCAATTGTCTATAGGCTACGTGCGTTAGTATAGGCTTCGTGATTGGACAACTATACGTTTATTATCGAGGCCCGTGGTGCGCGCTGCAACTCGCCTGAAACTTCCCTGGTAGTAGTCGTTCTTTATTGCTTCGCCGTTATTACAAATCGTAATCTATCATTTCAAGTTTCGATCCTAACTTTCTACGACGAATTGAGATCGTATATGAAAACTTAATCGATTTACGTACGTCGATTCATTTTCCTCCACTGAAACAAACCGTGACAAACCGAAACGAGCTACTGACCAAGATCGGAAGCTCGCGTTACCAGCCTCTCGCCGTGAAACAATAGTCGACGAACGTCAAACCGTCGTTATTTAATTGGAAGCAAAGCGTTCTGGCAGCAGTTGAGCATTAACCTGAACGTACACTCGTGGCCACTTGAAATAGAACCGAGAGGGATAAAAGACAGCGAGTTAACCTCTCGCGCTTCCCTTAATTAGCAGCGTGAAGTTAGAAATACGATAATGAAAGAACGAGGAAGTACTTTGTCCAACACTATGATAGAGCAGTAGAATGTGACAAGACGATTGGAAGGGTTCTAATAATAGGATAAATGTTTTTACTGGCACGATCGAGGCAAGAGAAGAATACCAAGTCGATAACAGAAACGAGGATAATTTGATAAAAAAAAAAAAGAAAAGAAAAAAGAGGAAAGAGAGAGGCACGAAAATATGAGGAACAACCGGGTGTTCAAGCCCCTCGCGTCACCGGAAAGTCAGCGTGAAATAATTGCATTATAACAAGCTCGAGTGGTGAAGTGCCGATAGTTCGAGTGCCTCGGCTTTTTCCGGATAGGAACGCGAGGAACGCCAGAAACACTGAGCGTACAAGGGAATCTGGTGTATTGCACTTTGCGTCCGCAAGAGAACCTTGAAGCATTGGATAGTCAAGGTTGGAAGACGTTCTTCCACCTGCTCATCACTGGCGTTCAACTTCTACTTAGTTCGACGATGGTCCTTTTCACAGAGACGATTGGAAGCGATCGAATCTGCTTTGCTTTGATCGAACTTTGCTTTCACAGCGAGATCTAGATTCTAGAGGAAATGGTTGAATATAGCAGAATAAATAGGTGGATCTGGACCATTTGCAGCTGTGTAAATGAAACGTAAACGTAGATAGATGGGTATAGATAGACCGATTTGAAACAAAATAGTGCGTTGCAGACAGGTTTTTAGCGGAGAATATAAGGTAGTGGAAACTATGCCAAAACTACAATAGAAACAGATTACTATCCAATACAATGTCGAATTGCAGGCAGGTTTCCAATGAAAGATATAAGACGAAAGTATAGAAATAAATTTAAACATATGATAGAAATGAAATTCTACTCGGGTAATAAAATTGAGAAATTTGTAAAACGTGTAGTCGATTAGTTTGATTCCTAAGAGACTCGTCTAATATTAGAACGCAGCGGCAGGTACACGTTGACGACAGGAGCAAGTAGAATAGCCTTAATATCTCGCGTTTAAATAAATAGCGTAAGACGAGACCGCATACATTAAAAAATTCCTCTCGTGCCCGATATTACCAATAATTAAAAATCGAGCATAGCGGGCATATCCGCCATTAAAATAGATCGAGCCAGCTGGAAGATTAAACGGCGAATAATTCAACGTACCTAGTCGCTAGCGGAGCTCAATTTAATATTGTAACGTTTTAACCTCCTTTTTCGACCCTACCGAAAGCCTTAAATTCCACGCGCTGTACCATACGTTAATACTTAAAGCCGCCAAACTCGCGACACCTAGTCACACCTATCTTACCCACAATGTGGTTGACGAACAAGCGAACTATCGATCGGTTTCACGCATTAAATAACAAATCCTACGATGCAGCTAATGCAGTGTCTCACAGTGAGAAAGGTAAAAGGATACGAAAGAAGCCATCAGCTTTTTACGAGATGATGGTACACATTTGACGACATGCTTTACGTTGTTATTGTCCGACTTGGACTTAAAAAGTAGCATTAAACTACAATGGGATTTTTATAAATACGTGGATGTCGTTTATAGGACTAATTCTATATACTTTCCGAGTTACAGGGAATGTAATTTTTCGTTGGAACGCCTGCATATGCGCAATCGACCTTGCGCCAGCGTACGCATTTGGTCGAACAGTAGGGAACATTCAGTGATATAATAACGTCACATGTAGCAAATTGTATGTAATAAACACTATTGTGTAGCAAATGATACGCAGAAATTTTCAAAAGTATATGGGATTAAGCCTACCTATAATCAAGAACGGTAAATCGCAGGTGAATAACTCTTGAATAATCAAAACTCGTGATCACTGCTAGAACAAATGACTACACTGTCAGAACTCTTTCAAGAAATAACTGTTTAAAGTAGCCTATAGTAGGCGTTGTACTACGTTTATTATCAATTGCTTAAGTTCTCAGAGAGTAACCGCTTCTTGTGGAACATATTTCTATAATTTCTCAGTGAAATTACACTTATTAAGGGGCTAAAGACACTTAGAAAATGTTGTTTGCTTATCAGAGAGAAAGATTACTATGCGTTATAACGTTTCCTCTTTAATCTAACATCCGAGAATAATTACTATAAACAAATTGCTTGATTTTAACATAACGATGCGCGTATAAAAATAAATGGCAAAAATACGATTACGTTCACCGTGTAATTAACGCAGTAATTGTTAATTATGTTTTTAATAACTTTTGCATTATGGGAAGAATTAAATTCCACAATATAGTACAGCATTATTAATTCTCCACATTCTGAATAAATTTTTAATTAATATAACCGCTTCCTAATATAAATGATGACACTCATTCTTGCGTAGAATTATTATACAGGGAGTAATTTAATTATGATATAAGGTATCGTATTAAATGACGTATAAAAAGTACACCGTTCCATTTGAAAGAAATATATTCTATTTAAAAGAGATGTGTTCTAGAAACCTTTAAAACATCTCCAATTCCGCAGCAAATACATATACCACGCGATGTATCATTCAATACCATTTCATTTTGCCCAGTGAAATTTTTATCTTCGTACCTTCTATCGTTTTAAAGCTATGGCTTGGCCCAGTTTCACGGGATACCCCATAAATAAGTAATCTTTTTCTTTCCAACCTAAGGCAACAGTACAATAACAAAGACATAAAATAAAATTGCTAAAACATACAGTGAAAAGCGTATAAGTAGGAATGTTTTGCTTTCGTAGCCCGCGTGAAATATGTAAATTAATATCATTTTATCGTGGATTGAACTATATTCACGGAACTATAATAAACGTTCAAGAAATACATACCGTTTTAGGCAAAAATATAATTGAAACGCATAGCCAAGAAATAATTGCCAAAAGTAGATACTTGTATCTATTTGTGTACGTGCTCGTTACTGTACATAATAAAAGGACCGCGAGTCATTTATACATGTTTGTAACATACAGATATAACACGCGACTTCTTACGCATTTGTGTAAAATTTAGAGATAGAAAAATTGCACAGCATGCGAATATGATACAGTATACGAAAATACGAGAATATAAAACATATCCAAAGAGAGTACACTGCTCGTTATAATTTTTAACAAACAATACGAATTCCCGCTGAAATTAAGTTCTAATTTCTTGATTGTGCCTACAAAAAATATAAATTCCTATGAAAACTCGCAGCCTACTTATCGTTTAATGCAAATGTAACCTAATAGATACGACATTACTTACCTGGAAAATTTGCTTTCCTACGTTCCCATCGGCGACAGCGATTGAACGAGGACAAAATCGTATAAGGGGTTGGAACCCTTCGGCAGACAGAACTAAGTTTACAGCGTCTGTCGTGGCAGAAGTGGGGTTAATTCTCTCTTATTTAACCAAGTGTCCCCGTAATGGCCGTATCGGAAGCAGGAACGGTTCGTATCCGAAGTAATTGAGTATGGACAAGAGTGGAGAGCGCGAAGAGGCAGAGGAGAGTGTGGATATTAGAGAAGGGGCCCTTTGTCGAGTATCTTCTGGTTCCGCAAGCTTTTACCCTTGCCTCGTTCGTCGGAGATCCATATTTCAACGTGGCAACCACTCCACCATCCGCGACAGATTAACGCGTAAATTATCGATCGATCACGCGTCCGAATGTTTATTTATTTGAATCCAATGGCATCGTGACGAGAAATGGCCACTTTTCGAGACCCTTCTACAATATCGCTGATTATTATTTGCCTGTCGATTTGCCATTCACGCGTTGATGAAATTGGAATGAAATTATTAGTCTCGCGAAGATGAAAGGGACTGAAGAGTATTTGAAAAGGCAAAAATTGGTTTGAAATGAATCGGTTGATGAATACGTGAAAAGTAATGGATAGGTTCGAGCTCGTTTATATTATTCGTTTTTGGGCATGACAATATGTAATAAGATCACTGCGTTCAAACGATCGATGCTTTTACTCGTGATTGCGCCAGATCTTCGGGTCTCATATTTATTTTAACAAAGAACGTTGAATGGAATTCTTGATTGCAAGTTAAACACTGTTTGAACACAGTGATTCAAACGCGTTCCAACAATCTGAAACACGTACCGTTTCGAGCAAAATATATTATATAATGTGTACAATATATAATAAAAGCATAAACATACTCATGAATAACACGATAAGAATGATCAGCGTATATTCAATAATCGTTATTAAGATAATGATAAAGCTGTGCGCTTCGATAAATTTAGGGGATTTTATATTAAAATAATTATTTTAAATGAACAATGTAAATTAACGTGAACGCTCGTGTATTCAAAATTTATGAGAAGATTGTCTGTAACATATTTACCATATTTAACATATTGTGTTTATATTATCCTTTAATATAAAGGTTTTTTTACATTCCGATCCGTACATGTAGTAATTATGTAAAACGAACGTATACAGAGAAAGTATGAATTTCAGAGTAAATTAACATGCACTAATTGCCAGAAACGGAATATCGCTATAATTTATTGTATTTAAACAACTACTGTGTAATTACAACCAGAACATCTATTCGTTTCTATCTATATTTATCGTATTTAAAATAATGCGTTCGCGTGTAACAATCTGGATATCTTTCAACCTGGCCACATCAATTAGCTGTTTTAATTATAATCGATATAAAGTACATCGAGCTGGAACATCTCTTTTTAATCATTTACAGTAATATTAAATAATATTCCACATTATACAAAGACGGAGAAAGAACTGAATTCACTTAAGGTCGATAAAATTATAGCGAACAAATGTGTAATAATGTAGAACTTAGCTTAAAATCGCTTAAATTTAAATAACTTGATTTCAATTTTCTGTTCATACAAATAAACCAAGATTACTTAAAGCTCTTTGAATTTAAGTTACTTCGTTTCAAATCTAGGTAACATTGTTTTATCTAACAACAGCCGTTCCTTTCAAGTTAAGCAATGATTATTTAAAATACTTTCAACTTCATTTGAATGTCGAAAATAGAATGGCTAGTTCGCGTTAATAAAATGGTTTCAAGCTACTTGAACGCAAGCAACTCCATGAAAGGGACTTAGCTAGCGCGAACAAGCGTAGTTTAACATGTTTTAAAATCATTTTTAAAATCAAGCAACGAACAAGTATACACCGAAAAAATATCAAGTTACTTGAATCCAGGTAACTTGATTAATTCGAACGAAACTTCGATTTGTGTCTGATAAATGAAAATTCAATTGAATTAAAAAAGAAATCCGAAAGCTGTAACGCCGATGAAAGCTACGAAAGATATAAAATAACTCAGCGACTTTCAAACGCGGACGAATATCTTACTCTAAAAAAATAAAAAAATAAAAAAAAGAAGAAGAAGAAGAAGAAGAAGAAAATGGGAAAACGAGAAGTTTATTTAGTGGAAGGTTGACTTTCACATCACGAAACTCACAGATGATTTATAAAGAAGCATTACGTCTGTGCTCGTTTCTATCTGCTGATAACTTTGATCATTTCGAGTATGAATTCTCCCCGACGGACTTATTCAATTCATTTTTCGTTATATCGAGCAGCCCTCAAAGCGAAAGAGGAAATCTGAGGATCGACGGACAGAAGAAAATGGCGCCGCGCAACAATTCCCAAGCGAATAGCTTCTGAAGTTTTCTCCCTCGTCGAAAGGATGTCGTCAAACCGCGTTTCGAGGCGAATTCGATCGGAGAATAGCGTATCGATTAGCAGAAAATCCCTATCGATTCTATTGGAGAAAAATAATAGTAAACGATGACCCATGAAAGTATCCTGAACGTATACTATGAGAAACTCGTATATGTATGTACATGTGTTGTATAATACGTTATATAACGTGTTATATGAAATGTATTAAAGTTTCATTAGCACTGAAACAAGAAACAATCGTCAGCGTTATATTGGTCAAATTTGATATATATAATAATTTGAAATATATGGCATAACACGGCCGTTTGAAGCATATAATAATTATTAAAGACGACGGCTTCGCTAAATATCGAGGCTTGTTAATATAATGCATAATTGACTATTTAAATACATTTGCGATTTCTGGGAAATATATACTCGTATTAAATATTTTGTAATTTTTATATGCATTTTCAAATTTATTCCAAATTTCATCGGTATAATCATGATACTCGAGTTTTATTACACACATCGTGTATCTATATATGATGTTCGAACACTTCGGTGAACCACTGTATGTCGTTGGAATAATACATATCGAGACTGACGGATACTTGCAGTTCCGTTTGCTCAGGTAAAATAGTTCGCGTTAAAACCGTATTGTAATTTCGCGAGAACTCGGAAACGCGGTCATGCTTCATGAAACTTCTATAATAAACATGGTTGGAAAGCTCAATTGGCGCGTTTAACGTGCAGAGTGTAATTCCACGACTACGTTTTTCATTCGAAAACATTTTTCGGATATATCGCGTTTTGCATTTCGCTTGATTGCGAATCTATAACATAAACAAATGTCGAGCTCGATCTTCTTTTTTCTTTTTTTTTTTTTTTTCGAAAAATATTGTCACGTCAAAAGGGTTTATTAGTCGAAACGCTAATGGCGGTGGATTTTACAAATAATTCGCGTTATAAAATGTCGACCACTTTTTGTTCTTTTTGTTACATTTGAAAATTGGCCAGTTAAAGAAACCTGATTCGTTTTGAGGATCATAGTTAACTGTTATATGTTGTAAATGAGAACATGTATTTTCCATGTTTACCGATGCTTTTTCGCCAATTTCCGAACAATGTTTGATCGCTCCCATTTTTTACAGATTTAACGGTGAAATCGTCAATTCGTAATATGATACAATTTATACAGCGTGCATAAATAACAATTAAAGATAGTGCAACTGGTTTGAAAATTTGTCGAATAGCCGTGAATAGATGTATTATATGATTGTATTATATGTATTATATTATATGATTGCTCGGTTTTAGTACTATTCGTCACTCTAGTCGAGTCTTGATTGAGATTGACATTAATTTTGAAAATTGTCATCTGCACGAAAGCTAGTTGATCCAACTGAGCGAATTTTAATAATTGGAAGAAAATAGTCGATATTTCGGTAGATCGATATTTTCAGAGATGACGTAATACCTATTTATACATAGCGAAGTCGCGTTTCTAATGGTGTTTTGTTTGAAACATTTAGAAAAAGTAGCAACGAGTCAAGCGGAGCTTGTCATTTCTATACAAAAATACTGAGAAGAATTTTCAAATTAGCAACTCAAGATTCTTAAACTGTATGATAGTTCTTTAATTTAACGAAATTTCAGATGTGTACCGTGAACTTGAATCGTAACTTAAACGGAACATCGAGTGTTCTTTTAATTAAATTTCTCTCTTCGTTCTTTCCCAAGAGGAGAAATTACTGAAAAAAAACGATACTTCCTACCTTGTCCTTTATTTCCAATTAAGGCTCGTAGAATCAAAGTATCATAAGCAAATCTAAAAAAAAAAAAAAAAAAAAAAAAAAAAAAAAAAAAAAAAAAAAAAAAAAAAAAAAAAGAAAGAAGAAAAGGAGAACTCGAGAATCCAGGGGCTTACAATAGGAAAAGATGGCGCGGGGCAAACGTTTTCATTTCAATAAAACGGACGATACGATCTGAGCTCTGGTAAACAACCTCTTAAGATAAAGGTTTAGAGGACTCCAAAGAAATTTATTCGTTAAACGTTAAGCTCGCGGTCTTAGCTTCTGTCATAAGGAGAAATGTACAACGATCGCTTGAACAGGAAAATCCCGCAGCAATACTGTTGTCTTAATTTGAATATTGAAGCGGAGTATCGCTTATAATGAAATTGAATGTATACCGTGTTTAGTCACGATAACAGCACACTGTTGATCGGTATTTCCGCGAAGATTCGCTCGTCACTTTTGCCTCGCCATCTTCTTATTTCGTTCTCGAACCCGTTAAACAACACGTTTCTCTTTTATATAGTACGTTTCCTCGTGTTATCAACGATGCGTTTATGACAACGAGAAGTGAAAGGGCGATGTAAAATTTTTATACGAAACGAGTATCAGATGATGATAAGAAATAGTATTAAAATTTCGCAATAAAATATCCGTACGCGTTAATGTAGTGGAGGAGAATGCAGAAAGCGTGAAATTCGTGGGAAAATTCGAATTTCCTGAAGAATGTTGGAACGTTGAAAGGAAAGAATAATATCGTATACTTTTCTAGAGATGGAACGTAATATTTTTTAAATTTACGAGTGCCTACTAGAAATTCGCACCTTATCTGCTTATAGTTCCGTTGCACCTTTTTCAAGATAAAATTTATAGAATCAGGATGATACTGCTTGATCTTTAGTTACGCTTTACGATATTTAATCGAGATTATATATGGCAAAACGACGAAACATATATACATAAATGAGTCTGTCGGAAGCTAAACTGATCTAATACAACTTCACTTTTTATAAATTTCTCAACATCGTTATCTGATACGTTGATATTCTCAAAAAAATAGACGATTTATTTGTAAAAGTTTGTTTATTACGAAGAACTCGCATGGAACAACAACAAGTTCCGCGATAAATCTAAATAAACGATATTTCTATCGTTTCTTTGCTATTTTTCAATTAACGCAATTGATCGTGACTCGTATAATAAATTCATTTCCACTGCGGAATGTAATAACGCTTATACTATTCTTCATAAGCCGTTTGCGATGAACAAGTGCGTTCTATTATACTCTTCCTATTACATTCATAAGACACGGCAAAAGGACATGATCATTCACAGAGTAGAATAATTATGGAAGAGAACAGCAATTTCGAAAGCCTAAAAGATCGCTCTAAACGACTAGGAAATAATTTATTGTTACGAACCAGCGATTTTAATTGGCAGGCTGTTTACGTTTCACCCGAATTCGCTAATAAGAATGGAATAAAAGAGAAAGAACTGCAGACCGTCTAAATTATTAAAGGGTAATTAGAAACGAGGGCTCCGATAAGGTCTTCTTAATGGCACCTCCTTTGCTTCATTAAGAAATAATTCACCCGGCCTGAGTGGAAAACCCGCTCGCCCTTTTTCCTCCGTTTCCTTCCTTTTCAATCCGTCGTTTTATTCTGATCTCGTCCGCGACACAATGCCCGTGACGTATAATTGTGTATTACCCATTCTACCCTAATGCGTAAAATCCATTAACGTTAAAAATTATTTCACCCCGGAGGGAAATAGCCCGCGGGAAAAACAAACGAGAAAAGGGTTGGCTCCGATGCTCTACAGCTACATAAACAGTGTGATTTATCGTATATTCGCTCAACAATGCTTTCCTTTCGTCTCCTTTTCTTCTATTATTTTTCTTCTTCTTTTTATTGTTGTTGTTGTTGTTGTTGTTACTATGTTTCGATTTTGGACGAAAGAAAGAATATAAAACCGTAAATCTTAACGAAAAGTTTTGTTGAATTTTAATCTGAATCAAAGAATATGGTGTTGATAAAATGTATATCGATATAGAGACGAATATAGAAATTTTTCAAGCATTTAAATACAATTGCCTTTCGATTTATAATGCTGGCAAAGTTTTATGTAGAACATATATCTCTGCTTCGATATAAACGTTGATAATAAGAAGGAGAAGATATTCGCAATGAAGATTCATTATCGCTTATTAGGTGTGTAATAGACTAGATCAGAAACAATATCGTACAGATTTTATCAGTTAACGGAAAGAATGCTAGCTTCGTGGTCTTTTAGAAACTTCTATCCATTAATCGATTCTCGCGCCGATTAAACAAGAGTTTAAACGTATAGCCGAAATTCTGCAAACAGTGAAGCAAAATTTAAAAGCGATAATACATCCTCTTATCGGGATACTTCGTCGAATTTCACTGGAAAGTACCATACAATCTCCGTTTATCCGAGCAAAAATCAGCAATATCATTCACGATAAAACGGAGGTCAAATACTCGAAAACGATTAAACAAGATCTGAAAGCGATAATACATCCGATTATCGACGGAGTTCATCGTATTTCACGTGGAAACACCATCCATACGATCATCGGCGTTCATTGGAAACAAAAATCAACAAGATTATTCACGGCGAGAGGCTTCGTAGGGAAGCGCGGGGCTGAACCTTTCAAGCTAATAATTCGCCGAAAGTATCGCTTTCGTCCATTGGAATTGCAAAGCAGTTTTGCTAAAAACCGGTCGTGGTGGCTAACGTTCGGCGCAGTTTTTGTCAGTGTTTTGCCAGGGGGACGCTTAACTGAAAACTGGCAACGCGCTCCGTCGTCCACTTTCGACATCAAAGAGCGGATAACAATGAATAAAAGTTCTGCCCCCACCCCTCTCTCCTAGAACGCTCCTAATTTCGGAAATGGAAACGAGCGGAACTTCTGCTGTGATCACGTCAAGGAAGCATTATTGTTCGGATTGAGGGACGAGCCAGGAGTGGCAGACGAGGCTAAAACGTCACAAGAGAAATAATTAGCCTGTCGAACGAAGTTTTCAACGAACTCAGGTTCCAAGGGCTATGATATTACCGTGCAACGACGTTCTAAATGAGTTTCGACCCTTCCTCGCATCGATCGACCAAGTACATCTTCGTGTACTTTGAATTTTCTATCGATGGCTGTCCATCTTCATCCGTTCTTAACTAGGTTTTCATTTTTCCATGGAACGCGATAATACCATGGTATGGATCGTACGCTCGAATTTGCAAATTGTACGAGTTAATAGCTGCTTTGTCGTAAAGACACATATGGATATTCGATCTCTGGCTCGACAAAAATCAGAATTATTTCCTTCAAAAAACACCGTTGTTATTAAAAGAAAAAAAAAGAAAAGAAACAAATGAAAGATCTAGAGCGTATGTACAAGTTTGATAATTCTAGCGTTAAACTCAGTGTATAGCGAAACAAGAGAATCGGACCGCTTCCAGCCGACTAAATCCTGGAAAATCTACACGTATACTGGAATTCCCCATAGCGATGATGACGGGCAGGCATTATCATCCATCTTGAACGCTTTGAACGAGACCATTCGGCCGGGGATCAATTTCCTAGAGACGCTAAATAATCAGCGAGTCGATAAATGTGCGCCAATTTGCATCTCACGTTACGCGCGCCCGGCCCTCCTGTGATTACGCCACGGAATTGCTACGATGCCTGATTAAAGATGCAACGCGGCATCGAGTGGCCTTCAAAGCCCTTTCGACACGAGACCTCGTCCCTCTGTTGGACATCCATTTCAATAATTGCGTGTCTTACGATCGACCAACAACCGTTTCCCTGTACCTGTTGTGCCCCGCTCTCTGCCCATCTTTGTCTCGTGCTTAACCTTTTGTACCTGTTGTTGTGGTTTCCCTTCGAAAAGGATCATTAACAAATTCTGCTACGCGTCGATGATTATCAATCGATAATTGAATGTATCGGGAATGAAGTTATTAGCGTGTAGCAAAGTCCGAATGGTGGGGGTAAATAGAGATAAATAGGGTAGATAATAAATAGGGGTAAAGAGGAATATTGAGTGCACGAGAGAAGGAAGAGTCGTGATAATTGCGATCGCTCTGGAACGCTTGAAAATCGCGTTGAGTTTTGGAAGGAAGGGAAGAGTACGGTGCGGTTAATGATAAACATTTTTGAAGGAAACTGGGGAAGAAAGTAAAACTGATACTTGACTTAACAATGGCTTTTAAAGGAATATAGAAATGTCAATAGAATAGAATGGAAGTTGATAGAAACGTATATCGTTTTAATTAGTAGATTCGTACAAATCAGGATTGCTACTCAGATTCCTCTTGAACAAGATTGGGTAAAAGGTTAACAAGGAGTTCGACTGGATGAGAAATTAAAAAAAAGGAAAAGCACTATACGTATAAAAATGGAACGTTCTAAGCGAAATACGTTTGACCAACAGCGATCTAACTACGTCTAACCGTAAACTCAGAAATCACAAAGGTAATTCGTGAAAAAGAATCTATCCATACGATCTGTACTATCCCTTGTATCACTTAGTTCATCAAACAATACAGGAAAGCTCGTGGTCATAGGTGGTTAAACGAATTTTAAAATGTGAAATGCATGGCGTGTCGCAAAGGGATGAAAATTACGGCGTGTCCTTAAACCGTAAAATTCGTTCGGGAGGCGAAAGCCGTGGCGTCGATAAAGCAACGGTCGCCTCTCTCGATGTAGCAGAAGCGTGAAGGGTTAATGAATGGATATTCAGGCGAATCCGTGCAAACCACGGGCCGTCACGCCGGTGTCCGTGGGTGAATGGGAAACGAGTCGCGAGCGGTCACATCATAAATCGTCATCGACGCGGCGGATTGATCGATATTGCGACCCGCACCCGTGTCAAAATTACGCAGAGATAACAAATTAATTTTCCGATCGCCTCGCGAAACGTGTCGAACACACCCGTTCGTGCTCGTTTCGGCAAATTTACTCCCTGAACACGATTTTCTCTTTATGAAGTCTCGTTCGGATTAACTTACTCGACTTCGCTTCGAGTTTGGGTTCGTACAAGTTGAGTTATGTAACTTTAAGCCTATGCTCGAGCTTTGGTAATCCGATCCGGGTATTTAAAGCTTCCTTCAAATCAATTCGAGGTAACTTGACTGCAAACTTATATTCATACAAATTAATTTAAAGTCGGTTGAGTTCAAGTAACCCGATACGGATACGTGTAAAGCTTCGTTCAGATTAGTCAAGTCACTCGAATTCAAGTAACTCGGCAAACCTAAACGAGACTTACGTTCGTGTTTAATCCGACAATTTTCACGACAATCGACTTCGTCCACCGTATCTGCGCATCAAGGTAAGTGAAATGATTGAAAGCAACAGCGTGAAACAGCTAGAAAGCAGCCTGTTTTATATTTGTTCTGCTTGTTATTCGACACTGTTCTTGGAATCGTTCCGAGGAATCGCCTGGCACAGCAATTTCGTCCACTCGAATTGAAATGAAGCACACGTGACAATAGCCGTCTCGATGGCCGGATCTCATTCTGCAGCCAGTATTCCAGTTTGTCCGTTTGGCCTGTTTGCTTGCACGGTACGCAATTGACATTCGAGCGACAATAACTGGCCCTATGCTCGGTGAACGAATTTTTCGAACAAACGACCGATCTTGATTACAAATGCGCGTTCTCCTGTTCGATGACAAGAAAGATAAACACACGATAGTCGAAAATTGTCATATGATTCGTATTCTTAGTTTTCAAAGAGGTCCGAGTACAATTCGTAATGCGGATAGAGTAAAGATGACTTTTTAATGTAGATTTTGATGTTATACGAGAAAACGAGAAAAAATGCAATTTGAAATTAATAAGAAGAAGCTTAAAACGCGTCTTTTATAAATAAAACGTTTGTCGTTTAATTTATAGAAAAGAGACTTTTTAAATTATTCCAACGTTAAAAGGAATTTTACATTGAAGAAACAGAGAGAAAGAGGCTTTGAATTATTCGTACGATCAAATGCACGTTCAACTTTCCGTGGAAATAAACTGGTTGCAGTTTGAAGACGATTTTGACGAAACCCAGAGGTTGTTCAGTGCAAAAATATCGCGCGAAATATTTAACATGCATATAGGAGCGTCGTTAATATAAACAATTCGTTGGAAGGTTACGAAGATAGATTTTCGCCGGATAAGAGCATAAACTTCTCGAGTATTTTTCGCGTGGAAGCCTTCGATCGTGTTCCGGTATTATTCGAAATTAAATACGGAGATATCTTGAAACAATAAAAACTAATAATAGCGGTTGATATGCACGCGTTTTATTTATTTCCAGCGGCATTTTCCTTTCGGCTTTAAATATGAACGTTCGACGAGAGGAAAGCTGCAAGAATTATATTTTCAATAATTATCTCGATTCTCCTGCTTGAAACTTTATATCGTACAATTCACGGGTTAATTGGATAGGATAAAATTATTTAGTTCTTTATATTATTTATATCAAGTGGGCTTCTTCAATTATGCATTACTATATAAGTGAATTTAATTAACTGAAAAGTATTTTCAATTTTTCCTAGCACTGAACTGTCTGAAGGGTTTTAATTCTTTGCACTCCAATTCCATTAGAACGATTGAAAGTGAGAATCTTAGATTATCCTTTATCATAGTTTATTACCATTCAATTCGTACATTACATTCATAGAAACCAGGTAAAAATCTTTATTATTCGGATTACCTCAAGAAAGTTTAAAATTCTTGAAGATAGTAATTGAATTAATACGTTTAGAGAGACTCGTTCGTCGTTGTTCGAGAAGCCTAATATCGTTAGTTTGAAGGAATACTTTCGATAGATATCAAATGTCAAGTCAAACAATCAATACTTGCAATGTAACCTCTAACCTTATAAGGTCCGTCGGTCGATATCAAGTATCAAATCAATACGGGATGTACCACGTTTTCCCCATGAAACGATATATCGTCAATTTGGAAACACGGTATAAATCGATAAATGGCATAAATGAGAAATTATTTCGATTACTATATTGCAGAAAAGCTTAGAAACGCCCGGTATCGGTATAGTAGGTACCCTAAGTTCTTCTAAAAATTCTCACTTGCCAAGCAACGATATCCGCGTAAAATTAAAAGTGATGTATCATTAATTCGAAGGAGTACTTTCTATCGGTATCAAATATCTGGATAAAATTTCTGTGCAGGAAATATATGCAAACCGTGTCTCTCTACATGAACGTCTGTAAATCATAAAGTACTAGAGAAGATGAATTGGAGTGGAAAGAGTGAAACTCGAGCATAAGTAGCGGCCGGTTGTCTTTTGTTTTAGTTGGTTTCTCCTATGTTTGCCCGAGTTTCGGCTTTGCATGGCACGTTGCATCACCACCATCGTCATCATCATCGTTCGGTACAGAACTCGCCATGTCCCTCGCGGCCGCCTAGCAGAACGGCGTCGCTCTGCGACGCTAGTTCCGGCTATGAATCGACCAGGAGCCACCTAGGCCCTCACTATAGCGACTACAACATGCCCAGGAATAATTCGCCCGTGTTGAAATACAACAGCCTAAAGCCACGCCGAAGGAAGCACAAACGTTCGCAATTCTACTCGCTCAGAATGTGTCGCAGGCACGAGAACAACGTGCACAGGAAGTATCAGCTTTACGCTATTCCGATATACAAGTGCCCTCATAAGAACGGAAGTACCAGTACGATCACGACTATCGTCAGATCTGGTACACCGTCTTTATCGACCAATCAATCGGATCAGAATCAAAATTTTAACGAAAGTTCGAACGAGAATCGTTCGAACAAGGATCAATCGGACGAGAAACAGTCGAATTCGACAGTGGCACCGCCACCACCGATTCCAGCGCCAAGAAAGTTGAAGAAGACGGATCCTTCGAAGCATACCTATCAAAACGTTCCCCCTCCCGTTTTTCCACCGAAAAACATCTCGTTGCCGAGGACCAAGGTTTGTCGACTACTCGTGTTCCTTCCTATGTACGTTAAGTACCCGTATTCGTAGCAGTTCGTGAAGAACCGTTGCTGCCGCCCCCAGGAGATCGCTCGTTTCTTGCGAAGCTGTTGAAACGAACACACTGGGATTGATCGTTCGCTGGGTGATCGATCGATCGGACCGATCGTTCGTTCTTGTGTTCTATCTACGTACCTGTCTGGTTTTTGCAAGATGTTTTTCGAGCTGGATAAGATGCATGTTCTTTGAGCGAGGGGTTTATTTACAATCGAAGAGAAAAATGCAAGGGATTTGTGGAACATTTGTTTGATTAGCTTGATCATGCTTTTTGGAGGGTGATTATACAGTTTCGAAAGGAAATATAATACTGTTACGTAACGGGACGTGCCACGTAATCGGAACAGAGCTGTAGAAGCAGAGATTTGATTATTGAATAAAATCACAGAAAAAGATTAGATGCTCAATTTTTCCACCGACTGAAATGAAATTAAATGAGATGAAATGAAACGAAATTTTCCATTCGCGAGATGATCAACCCACTAACCAGCGGTTTTAAATGTCACGGTCAGTCAACGTTTTAAAAACAAATGGTTAACGTTATGTAATTAAAAGACAGGGGCTTTGTTTAACGAACATCTTATGATCAAAAAACCAAATTTTCGCCACCTCCATAAATTCTTGCATGCATCTTAATTACCAACTCGGTCAATATTCAACGGCTCTCCAACGATTGTTCAATATCACCCAACGATCTCACTCGTTCGATCACATCCCATCGACCTCGTGTAATTAGTCCCACGCTTGGCTCGACCATTTTCTTGAATTACCCACTACTCAAATCGTATAACGAACTAATGACGTTTATTCAAGAATAGAAGCGGTGAAATTTTAAAATTCACAAGCGTTAGTCATTTCTTTAAATACTTTAAATTAAATAGTCCTTCTTTATTTATATCGCTGTCGAATAAAATTTGGAAAAAAGCCACGTTATACGTATTTTGTGTATACTTATTTATCCATTGCTCGATCGCGGTATAAGCTATAGTACTTTCGTGGTATATTTTGAAAGAAGGAAATATATGTGTATATATATGTTGCCCCAATAGTTCTGAGATATCAATTTATGTTTTGCAATGTAATTTTTTTCTGCCATTTTATTGCGGCCATGATTTAGACGGCAGCAACGATATTCTCGAACATTACGTACAAAAGTAAATCCTATCCCTTAAGCACCAGTTTCTAATAATTAGCATCGCACCTACTGCATGAGTACGATTTACGTGTCCGTAATAGATATAAAACAGCAGCTTCGAGCAAATAGGAGGTAGAGTTGCCGGAGTTGCCGAGTTATAATCGGAAATCATATTTTCCCTGCTAAGCTGGATCTGGCCACCTATGTAGCGACCGTCCTTGTGTATGTCGGCCGCGTATCAAGTAAGTTTCCACACTCACGACACAAAAATACTAACGCACACATACACACGTAAATAATAACTGTACACGTTGCTTGCCACAAAGCTTTTCAACCTCATTCATAAAAGGAGGTGAAATATTATTTCGAAGCTTTTTTAAAGACGCAGTGGCGCGGTCTCTTTCTCATTTCCTTTTTTCTTTGTGTTTCGGGAAAAAAATTCCCTTTTCCACGGAGTTGATATTGTTTTGAAGAGATAGTAAAATAGATGTTTGCTCGGTCTATTCGAAGCAGCGGAGAAAAGGAGATACGGATGCTGTGGTTCGCGAAGTCGCTTCTCGTCGACCGAGGAGGAAAATCTTTTTGAGACGCGACACCAGCTTCAAACGATCTTCCTTGTAACGAGTACTTTCGCCAAGAGGTACATGATAACGACGTTACGCTCATTCCTGGGATCGCTGTTTATAAGCTAGGATTTATATCCCTCTGTTAAGGAAGAAGGAGAAAATGTCGATCGCGGGTACTGGCTGTTCCACTAATGAAATATAAGAGAAAGAAATTTAACGAACCATTAGATAAATTAATCGTTCCTTGAGGTAAGACGATGGCAAGGCCTAAAATATACCGGGCACAGGAATTTCGAAAATGATTCTGATATCGGAGAAAGAAAATTTTGTGCTATTCCTTGTCCGTTACATAAATCTCCTTTTAAAAGATTTCATGAAAAGAAAAAGAAACGTATATTCAATTTATCGAATACGAAACGATCGGTAGAGTATCCAGACAACATTTCATTGGAATTTGGTAATTTAGAAGAAACTGAATGATAAAATTCGTAATTTGTTCGTAAGAACGAGGCTATATGATTTCATTTTTCGAAAGGAATATAGAATGGATAGAAAAGATTGAACGTGATACGATAACGCGTATAAACTGTATAATAAATTTTTCTTTTCGATGATCCTAACGAGTTGATTTGCACGTTGATCATATACGATTGACGCGTTTTTCTATAGAGCCGTGCCAACGCTATAAATCATATACGGCATACGCGAATGACACACGGAATAAATAGTAATATCACAAAAGAAAATGCTTCATTCAACGTCATCTGTCGGATGACCAATAACTTCGATGAAATTTTCATTCTCGAAACGAATCGCTTTGTTCGTGAATGAATCAAATAGCCAATCGACGTCGAATATATCGTAGCAGTTTGAACAATATTTACATATTAAACTTTAATTCGACGAACGGCTATCTCTTTCTCGCGGAACAGAACCGAAATAAAAATTAAAAGGTACAAAATGCCGGCGTTTTCTTGTTTTACTGACTTCTCGAGAGCAATTTCTGAGATACGATTAATATTATCGAATGCTATTATTTGAATTAGATCAAGACGTTTTCTCCCAACGATCTGCAAAAAGTGAAATAGCCATCGTGTCTCTACGTTCTCTCCGATAAATTCTCTTCCTCTCAAGAACTTTGTCGAAATTTCCACTTTCGCTTCGTCGCCAAATACCACCGCGTATTTCGATCGTTTTATCGTTCAATTCATTCGTGTAACAAAAGATCGATATCCAAATGATGAAATTACAATCGCCTTTCATTTCCTTCAACAAATTTTATCTCGTACCATCTCAAATTTCAAATGTATCGGAAACACTCGCATCCCTCTCAATACTTGCAATTATTTCATGGTTAAAATCATTCGTATAATAAAGAATCCATATTGAAATCCCAATGGACCCATCTTCCGACCATTTGTCTCAACATACGCATACGGTAATTACCGATCGAAGACTAAAATAATAGTTCGCCAAATCCTTCGATAATTTCTCTAAAGTACCATCGAATCAGTGAAATTAGTCTAATTTGTCAAACGTTTCCTCTCAAAAACGATCAAGGAACGAACCTTCGATCGCCCTTCGTTTCTCCTTTTGCTTGTTCTTTCTTCTCAAAGTTCAAATTTCACGTATCGGCGATGATAACCACATATCCCGTAAAATATTTTCGATTTCTCCCGCCAAAATCATTCATATAACAAAGAATCCATATGCCTACCAAAATCCCAGTAGACCTTCCTACAAGCGACCAATCATCTCTCCGACCGCTGATAATAATCCACTGGCGCTGTTTCGAAAGACGAAATAACGTTTCGCCTCCGGGTTCGGTATCGCGATATCCGGCACTAACGACACCTCCCCCGACGGCCGTATCCCCAGCGACTAACCCTGCCTGTTGCAGACCGACAGCCTATACAACTACAAAGAACACTACCAGCAGCAACACCGGCAGGAGATGCAGCAGTACAGCTATCCGTTACCGAGCAACAGTTCCAGCCAACTAACACTGCCACTAACGCGCAGCCTCTATCATTCCTCGATAGTTAGCCCCTTGCAGACCTCGTACGTACACGCGAACAGCCGACCGCCGACCTTGACACAGCACGAGAATCATCTTCCCATGGTGGCTCATCCCGACGAGGAGCAACAGAACTACGCGAACCACGACTCCACGAGGCAACCGCGCCGCCATTCGGGCCTCCGGTCAAGCGACCGAAGTCAAAAGTACAGGAAGCACAAGCGGAGCGAGCGGAAGCAGAAACAGAGACGGCCAGAAGCTTCCAGGAGGGTAGACGCGTACGCGAGCACGCCCTCCTGCGAGACGAGTTTCCACCAGGTCCAAGAACTCGGTATACCCGAGACTTATAAAATCTCCTATCCCCATTACTACGAAGATGACATCGCGGAGTGCCCAACCGACTATCATAGATCGAATCCGAGTTCTCGTCAGCAGATCTGGGAACGACAGTCGAATCGTTGCCCACCGGAGAGCACGCACTACGCGGACACAGGTGACACGAAGAACCGGAACAAGTCGAAGAGGATGTCGTCGAACCTCGGCGATGGGCGGTCGCCGTCCGCGCCCACGATAATGCAGTACGCCGAGCTACACTTCCGGGACGTCGGTCAGGAGATCGATGTCTAAAAGGTCAGTTGGACGGGTTCGGGTTTCATCAGGCTGTTTGGGAATTTACGCTGTAGATTGTTGGTCGCGATATACGTGTTTTCGCAATGAGAAGTCTTGTCTCGGGTAATTAATATGTTGTAGATCGATACGCGGATAGTCATATAAAAATAAAGAAATTTTAGTCGAGTTCGATGATCTCACGTTGTAGATTATAGTTGCGTTGTATATCGCGTGTAGATTTTTCGTGTTCGGGCTATTTGGTGGTTGGAATAATTGATATACCGTTAATATGAAATTTTGCGCTAGTTGTGTAGAGTGTTCCTCTTTTCTTTTTTCGTGATATAAAAATTGGAAAATTTTCATCGAATTCGAGGGTGGTAGGATATGCTGATAGATAGTGTTCTGTTATTGAAAAGTTTGATGGTTCGGGTAATCGATATTTTCTAAATACAAAACTTTATATTACATAGATACGTAGATAATTTTGTTTCGTTGCGCAAAGACACAGAATTCGTTGATCTTACGATCAAATTTGATCGATGGTAATCGTAAATATGATAAATATCGCGTAAATGATAAAACAATTAGGGAATTTTGAGTCTGTTGGAGACGGAGATGGGAAATTAGAGACGAAATTGTTCATACATGTTTTATGGGGAACATATGAAATTTATATGCAGATTCTGTAATTAGACGCTTGAATTTACAATTATGGTAAGAGGAAATTTGGATCTTTCGCATCCATTAATGAGATATCTCGTTGTTCGAGCCACGCTCTGAGCAAGATCTCGCGTGACCTTTTATCAAAATGAGATATATCTCCTGCGAAGATTTGAAATGAAAATTAGTTTAACAGATATCTTGTTCACAAATGTGGAAGGATTAACGATAAACGTAGGGCATGTTATACCGCATTAAATGCGAAAATTGAAAAGCAAACACACGAGATATTTCGTTCGAAATATTGCATCGTAATATCGAAATAGTGCATATTTCTCGTTTATAAATATGAGGAGACTGTCGAAAAAGGATATATTTGATACGTGAAATCCTTATATGAAAAATAATTATATCTGAGAAATCATTTATATTTGCATAAAGACTTTTATATACGATGGAATCATAAAATAACATGTTTTGATTTTACTAATAGATTATAAATTGCGAGTACATATTATTATAAGATACAGTATTGCGTATAAAAAATGTGCAAACGATTGGAACTTTTACATTGGTTTTTTAAAAAATATTTAAAATGGGAAGATTTCATATGACAACAAATTGCCAATATTCTTGATACTAAACAATAGCTCCGTAAAATTTTTCATCGGAAGGTGTTTATAAACTACAGCGTGAATTCTCGAATCAATATTACCATCAAAGCGTCATTGACAAATCAATTCGATAATCAGTTCGCCTTCGACAGAAAGGAATCGAAATAATCGAAAAATTATGGGCGATCGAATGTTTAGAAATTTCTAACAAAGTTACTGACTACTAATTATTAATAAAATATTATCCATTAAAAAGTCATTTAAACAAATTTAGAATAATATATTAACAACAAATTATAATAACAAGTAATAAAAAGATCATTATAATTACAACTAACGAATTATAAGCTGGGTATATATCGTATGGATTACGTCCTAATTTCGCAACGGAATAACAGGTATGAAAAAATTAAACATTTTGTTTCTTAGAAAATTGTTTCGTTGTTTTTACTTATGAATTTTCTGTTGTTCGAAATTTAATATTACTCTCTCGTTGCAACTATGTCTGTTTGTTTGCATTTGTTTCTGCGTATGTTTTCTTGCATTCGTTTGCCTCTTTTCTCTTTCAATTGTTGCATTCTAAATATGCTTTCGAGCTTGCCGTTTTTATAATTTTAATAATTACCAACAACGGATTTGCATTTCTTTTCGTCGTCCTTTGTTTCTCGTATCAACTTGGTCGGTAAGTATTTTTAAATTGAAACCAGCTAACGGAGAAAAAGTCGATTAAACCGCGTGGAATTGAAAACAGGTAAATTGGACGATACGTAAAACGAATTTCGTAGAAGAATTTTTCTGTTGAATATCACAGGCTTGGTGATATTGCGATTACCTAAATATTACAAACGCTTGTAACTGTATTAAAAATCTCGTTTATAAATTCCATGTCAAATGTTTGAAAATTTCCCCGCAGTTATTTTATCGAAATAACGATTGTTCGATATTAAAAATAACAATGATATATTGCCTCACGTAGCAAACGTCGAAACTTAAATAAATTGTTTTGCAAATCTCTGCAGCGAAAATCGCGTTTATTCAAATATTGATACTCAAATACTTAACATCTAAATTTTACCGAAAATTTTTATTGTGCCGATTAAACAATCAAAATCCAGAAAAGTGGTTAAAAAAGACGAATAAAGGAAATATCTTAGCAGAAAGGATTAAACGAATAATATACGGTGATTCACGGAAGTATTTCAACACGTACAACACGACAATTTTGTATATATATATATATATTGTATGCGTGTTATATAAAACCCTTTGACATTTCATTACCACTACAATGATACACGAGTGTCATGATTATACGCATATTTGTTAATTTTTACAATTCTCGTTACATCGTTCATTACAGTGCTAATGAAATTTCAGATGTTTTATGTAACACGCATAATATATCTATAAATGATGACAAGTGTTCAAGTTGTTTTGTGAACCACTTCAAGTACAATAAGCAGATTATGAGAGAACCCTGTAAATGAAAATTAAAACTATTCGTCGCTTGTATTCATAACGATATACAGGGTTGTCATACATAACAATTGTATTCCAAATGTTTGTTCGTAGGAGGGTCAGCAGACAAAGAGCGATACGTACATTTACTAGGACATTTTGGCGTCCGACATGCCTTGTAGGTACATTGTATTCTATGAATTACGTCGTATTGCTTAGATTTGTTATCAGTATGGCGATCGATCCGACATGTGCGCTACGGCATATGGACAATGAGACTCTGTTTGTAGAAAAAGCTTTTAATATTGTAGTTTTTAATCCTTTGCACTTGATGATATAATGTATATCATAGTTCTGATATAGAGATATGTCTTAAAAATCATTAATATCTCGAACGTGGAGAAATTCGATAAGATTATATAACAGGTAATCGTTGTTAGAGATTTATCGTTCGTTCGTTCGTATCGTTCGTAATTTCACTCTCGAATCTCGATTCCCTGATCTTATCCTCGTTTTAACGAATAAACAAACATCCAATGTTTTGAAAAGAGTTCTGACATAATATTGAAATCACACGCGTTAACAATTATTCTTTCTTCGTATTTTCCTGAAACTTACGAAATTTTTCAACCATGATAAAAAATAGAGTTAGTTAACACGCAGAAACGAGATAAAAACTTAATGATTAGACGGGAAATGTTTATACAAATTTATAGTTTCATAGACGCGAATAAAGAAATAAAAAGAAAATCTTATCGTCTGTATGTTGTAATATATATTTCACTTTGGTACTTTATATATTTGTTGCCACTGTTGCTTATTTATCGTAACACAAACACATAGACGTTCGCAGCGTGTTAATAAAAATAATGAATTAATAAGAAAAATTCTCAAATTTGTATTTTTCTTTTTTTTTTAATTTTCCGACGTCAGTAGAATTTGTACATTTTTATACACTGCGCCAATAAATTTCCAAACAGTTATCTACGCTTATCGCCGAATGACACAATTTCTAAAAAGACAAAGAACAAAACATGTACATCTGAGATTTAAATTCTCTTCGGTGCGCTATAGGATTCGATCTACAGCGCGGAGATAAGCGATTCGTCTTATTAGGTTATGCTATTTCATAATCGTTTAATTACTTTTCCACGGTCACGTTACTCGTCGAATCGATAATCGTCTATAGATAAGTGGCACCAGTTATTTTTCAGAAATTATATCTCGATGGATAGATACTCTAAAAATAGTAACTTTCGATGTTTTCAAACTCAAATAATTTTCGACTAATTTTCATTCGAAATAATTCTGAATTTAATATAATTTACTAATCCGATATAATTGAATAATATATGACCGTTTAAAAGGCTCGCAGCGATATCTGAAAATTCACATTTATCGACTAACGCACGTATCTGTTGCTCTAACGACATTTCACCATTTGCTCTCAATTTTTCATCCTTCTCCGCGATAAACTTCTTCGGATCACTTTTTGTAGATATTTATCTAATAAATCTTTTGTCACGAAAGAGATTTTATAAATTTTATAAAAAGCCACGTGTATGATAGTATGTTTTATGCTATGTTTTATTGGTAGGAGATACCCCAGACAAAAATTGACAATTTTTGCCGACTTAGTAGTATCTTCTTGAGAAGTGCTTTCGTTGTTAACAAATTCCAGACGTTCCTCTGCGATTGTTGCATTTAGTCCAAATGGAAGCATTATTTGTTCAAATTAAGCAGCTTACCGTTTGATACAGGCAACAAATATCTTCTACGCTCAGCAGGATTAAATATCAACACTTGCTAAAAATGCGACAAATTTTTCAAACAAGCTGGTTTAGTGGTTTATAAAATCAGAAGAACCGAAAGTAAAGATACGTCTCTTATAATTTAGATCTATAAAATAATGGTACAGATAGCAATAAAAAATCTTAAGCAAGAAAAATGAAAACGTCTTTGTCACAATTTAGGTTTTAATAAGAATACGAGTTGCAATAAAGGATAGTCCGATATTCTACGACAAGAAAATACTATAATTCTATGATAAAAATTTGAAATGTTTCAAGTTTGAACGGTATTTTGCTCGCTACCAGAATCGGCTTCCTATTTTTAATCAGAGTTTCGAAGCTTTTTCCAGATATAAGCGAAAGAAGCTGAGCCAGAAAAGCAACGAATAGGTCACGTCCGCGTCATAAACTCAATCCCAATCGCAAACTTTAACAAACTACTGATTCCAAACTTATGGGCGTTAGTAGCCCGAATTTCATCGAAACGATGCTTCAAATTAAAAACTACCATCATATCGTAAACTTCAGAGCAAACTATCCGTTTGTTAAAAAATTCATATCTATTTTCAATATACTTCGATCCTTTCTTTACACTTTGATTCTAGTTGGTATTAATATCACACGATGCAGGGATTAATAATTCCAAATGAAATCGTTAATTCAAGAAGCAATGACCAAGTGCAATGTTCATAATCTTAATTTCCACGCGTAAGAAATTTTTAATTTACAAACTTTCAAGAAACTTTCCTCTCAAGGTTTGAAAATATCGATATATATCAAAAGTAGGATATTAAATCAACGATCTTCAAATGCAGCATTCATGACGAAAATCAACTAACAAGTGCAAAGGATTAATTTGTCCTAATCTCCGTGCAACCTCCACAGCTTTCCCGGTTCGGCTGCTACATTTATAAGAAACTTGTATCAAAGTTCTATATACCAATACATAGCATGCAACGAAAAACAGAAATCGGTTACACGAACTTCTTACCACACGAAAGAAACAGCATGATAAAAATACATCGGTATCAACGAAAAGAATACTACAGCATTTGCGATTTAACTCTTTACGTGCGAAATACTGTAAACACGACCGTTTTCCGTAGAATCCACAATTCCATATGATAATAGTTCTTGCAAATTTTTTCTGATTTACGATAGTACAAAAATAGATGGACTTAGCCCGCCAAATACAAATTCGAAAGAAACAACGTTTCATATGCACCATACGCTTAACTGATATACGTAATTTATTGCTTTTAAATTTGCTTACGGATACCTTAATATCTCGCTATACTTTACGATACGTCTCGCAATATCTGTAATGTTTAATTTCGTTAAAAATTTTCTTATTCGCTATTCGCGTCAATTCACGAAATTAGCCACTTTTGTTAGGTATTATCGACGTACAAAACAGAGATTCGCGTTGTCACGTTCGCGAAACGAAGCGACATATACATCTGACTGATCATTAAAATTCTAACAGCAATGAACACATGGTTTGCTCGTGGAACGATAAAGCTGTTCGGCTGGCAGGCGCGCGTCGAAAATTTCGAGGTGGAATCGGCGTCGATTCATCGTCGAAACGTCGCTCGATGATCGCTTTATCTGGCTGTGTTCGATTGTGCATGCTAGGATTAGAATGATCGCGGCAACAACGGCTTCGTGGACGAGCCACGATGTAGCATGCTAGCTGGATGCTTGCTTTTAAAACGTAGACAGCATATTGATATATCGTGGTCCGATGCTGGTATCTCGATCGATGCGTGGGCCTTCGTCGCGATTCGATCGGCGTACAATATATATTTACTGTGTCGAAAGATTCTAGGCTTTTTCCGCGTGTACCACGTTTCACGGAGAAGTCGCAAAACCGAAAATATCGAGGAAAAATCAGTCTTTCTTTTGACGTCGACAACTCTGAAAACATGGTTATTTCGAAATAATTCGATTCTTTAGAATCCTTTGACAATGGCTATCACGAGACGGGAGGTTTATTACTAACATAGAGAAGAGGGACTATTAGGCAGTAATTTTTTAAATCAACAGAAATGTGAGTTAAGATAGGGTTACTTGGATCAAGCTGAGTATTATAATCTGTCTCCGTCAAATTCGATTATGAACAATTTTTAAGCGATCTACATTTGAAGATAAAATATTTAATTCGTTATAGTGGCTTGTCCTCGATGACCGTATTTTCGGATCAGGAAAGAAGCTTGCTCGTCTAGTATCAATATTCTCATTGTCGGTTATGATTATATCATCCCCTTGTCAGTTATAGTTCAGTAACAACGCGTATATTGTATATATTACTTTATTTCTGGAAGTTACCTTGTTTCTTTTTCTTTTTTTTTTTTTTTTTTTTTTTTTTTTTTTTTTTTTTTTTTTTTTTTTTTTTTTTTTTTTTTTTTTTTTTTTTTTCTAGTTCTTGTACATTTAATATCTCGCTGACTCAAATCATCTTATTTTAGTATACATGTATTGGAAAGGAAATAAAGCGAAAGTAGTAACAGGCCGTATATAGTCAGACAATCTGGAGAGTGAAACGATATCGATTAGACGCCTTGATGTATTAAATATCAATCGTTGTACGAAGAATGACGATTGAAAAATGAAATCAGATAGTATTTTGAAGCTCTTTTTTACTATCGTATGTAAATGCGAAAATCGTTTAAAAATGTTGCAAATTTTCTTCTACATATTTCGAAAATTTCTTTTATAATAATTTTAAATAATGAATAAACGCTTGTTATAAATCAGTGAAATATTACAATGCAATGTTAATAACGGATCTGCATAAATGTTATTATCGTGTATAATGAATAATAACGATGATTATGAACGCGTAAATGAACCGTAGCATATGAAACGTCATACGTAATGAAGAATCTGGCAAATTGTGTCTACGTTGCTATTATTATGAAACGTACCTTAAAATTTACTTTTTTAAAATAATAATTATATATTATTTTTTATCTTTAAAAAAATCTTTAAAATTTTAATTTTATTATTATTTAAAAACAATAGAAGATAATATAGCGATAAATTTCTTACTATGTGATGATAGCTCGTTTGATCTATTCAAAAAATTTTTATACATTTATTTTAAATACGAATAGAATGCAAAAAATTTTTTTCGATGGAATTCAACGTAATACTGTAGAACATATAATTTATTATATCAAAAGTATGCAAAATAAAAATTTTCAAATATTATTAATTTACGTAACATAAGTTCTACTTTTTATTTTATTAGATGTTCCAAGAAGGTTCGAAAAAATACCAAAATCTTGTAAAAAAAAAAAAAGAAAATTAACAGAAGTATTCCTTTTGGAAAGAATATTAAAGAACCACATTCCAACCATACTGTGAAACTATTTTATGCCTGATGTTTAATCACATAGAGGCTAGTGGTAGAAAATGAAGAAGAAGCAAAAAGATGATGAATAAAAGGATAAGGAAATGAGATGAGTAAAGTTTCGGGATTAAAACTTGAAAAGATAATATGGCATAGATAAAATATTCTTTAGGACACCTCTCTTACAAAGTAAAGCGATTTAAATTTTAATGCATATGCATAGCATTAAAGGTATGTTCTTTAAAAATATATGAAAATATATGACATTGCTTAAAGTTGTATTAATCTGTTACGAATCAATTGATTCTTTAAATGCAAAAATTTCAAACAAAATAATACTATGAAAAATATATATATAATCTTCATCGGTGATGTGTAAACTTTAAAGTTCAAAGTTCAAGATTCCAAACTAGATTCGGATTAGATTCAGCTTCGTTAGCCAGAAAGCTAATATCGTGATTATAACTTGCCGACCACCTGTGATTTCTATCTCTTGGTAATGCAGAGGAAGACGAATCCATATCTCGAAGAGGTATTACGAACAGAGTAGAATCTCAAATATCTAAACTAATTTAATTTAACTAATGGACAGGTAATTGAATTGTTTATGCATTTACAGGAAATTTAAATATGTACAAATATACAGGATACGCGTGATACGTAAAAATATATATTCCAGTATACAACCAAGCCAGGAGATCCTCGTTCGTTTCCGATTGTATCTCCAGAAAGTACTTTCAATTATCTACGCTAACACGTTAACGAGCTAGAGCTAGCGATACTCCAACTTCTACCATTCATCATTACAGAAAACATAGCCGAGATTCTGCCGTAGTGTTACAATAATAAAACGCCAAGAGTATTTCTCTTAGTTCGATTCAATAATTCAATATAAACCCACTATCGTGGAATCGAGAAACGCTATAGTCGGCAAGTTCGAATGATAAGCGGCGGAAAGGATAAAAATATGAATATTTTAGTAAAAGACAATATTTCCCTGCTAAATCCAATATTAAATATTGCAACTTCTATGAATTAATTTCAACTTTCTGAAGAAACTTTACTTTACGCTTCTCGTTTATTTTTACATAAGAAATGGCCGATTGCTCGCTTGTATCTACAGTCCTTCAAACTTTCGAACGCACCCGGCATAACATAAAAACGATTCGTTCGACGAGAAGTACAGTCTAACGAAGAACGCTTTTACCTTTTTCTCTCTACCGTTTCCATAAAAGTTACGTTGGCTTCGAAATATCCCTCCGAGCTCGAATGCAGGAGAATTCGAGCGCGCAACGTGCGAGCCGACACGCGCTCCACTGTTTGCGTAGCCGAAGAGAACATTAGACTAAGGTGTTCGTTGTAATGTTCTGTTTACGCAGCCCTTCAAGCCGGAATTTTCGGATCTCGACTACGCGGACGTGGACTACCGCTCCTACGGGCCGATCAACTACAAAGCTGCCAGCATCGCGCTCCTCCAAAAACAGCAACAAGCACAGAAGCAACAGCAACAGAAGCAACAGCAACAGCTTCAAGGACGACGGCCGCAGATGTATGGTGTCACAGACGAAAACGAAGATCTTCTTTAATTTGTTTTCCGTTTTCATTATCTCCAATTTGTCTTCCATCTGTCAGTGATTGTCTTTGTCCGTGATTTATCGCAATTTATACCTCGATATTCTTTATCTTTTGTTCCTTTAACTCTTAATTGATATTATTGGATTGTAGATAATTCACAAGAATTTAAGTCAGGTTATTTAATTCGTTAAGGGCCAACCTTGCATGAATGCAGTATACCTCGTTTGGAATTTTTTTTTTTTTTTTTTTTTTAGATCAATTCTCATCATTGAATTCTGTCTTTCACAATTCGCTAGTATTTGCTCGACATTTCTTTTCGCTGACAATTTTCCTTTATATCCTACAATTCTATGAAATCTATTGCACGTTGAGTAATGGAAGTTTTTATTTGTTTAGTGAAGTTATCTAAAATATTCATTATTCGTAATACGTTTTATTTATTACACGGAAGAATATATTAATTTATCTACCTTTCGCAATAATGATGAATCGACGTAGCTTGTATTCATAATTGTTTCATTACTTGGTGCTTGATAAGTTCATTATAGTGTGACTATTAATACTTCGTGTCAATCTTAACTTATATATATTCTGTGTTTTATATGATAATGGCCATCAATGGAATTTATCGTGTAAAATATCGAATAGAGAGAAAGAGAGAGAGATAAATTAAAATGAAACTTTCTGGAATTACATAACCAAACTTAAATTTAATAAAAATTTTCGTGCTCAACTATGATCCAACTGTATTGGTTGAAAGTTAAGTTTCTCTTTTTTTTTAACGCAATGTTACGTGAAAATTACCATGTGGCCATAATAATATCGTAACGTGTGTAAGAATTGTGATTAACGTTTAGTTTTGATTACGTAAGCTTTTCTTGCGAGCTTTAATGTTATTATGGATCAGTATATACCTCGTTTCTATCATAGTCCAGTCGTTTTGACGAACTCGCTGCGAGTGGACACGCGATGGAAATATTTTTTCGTTTCGAATCGATTCATTAACGTTCAAGTCTTCAATTTACCGGCGCCAAAATGTTCTCATTCTTAAATTTTAGTCCTTAATTCATCGAATGTCCAACCTTTCAAATACTCGTATTTCGAAATCTTCTCATTTTCAAATTTTCATGTACTTCGACTTTTGAATTTTACAACCTCGCGAAGGCTAAGTACCGTAATACAAAAATCCCAACATCAAAATCGATCGTTATTTCAAAAAATTGATAATTCAAAAAATTATTTTTCTCCGCTTGTCGATTCCTTTAATATACGAAAAATATATCACCATTGCATTACTAACGCAAAGTTCGATAAACATGTCACAGCGAGTTCATCGATGCGCGTACATCTCAAAGCCAAAGAAACAGTTACTTGCTTCAGTCGTGTCTCGAAAGACTTGCACCAAGGACTAAACCGATCTAACGTCCTCCCGAATCAACTGATCACCAAATCGCGTCTTCCTTTTCGTCCTAAAGCTTACTATCTCGATACATTTACACACCTAAAATAACATCTCTTCCATCTTAACATCTAAGAAAGGTAATTGGATTTCCTTGTTGCGGGACTTTCGTACAAACGACGAAGGACCTATACAAAATCGATATGATTCATCGATAACTATAGCCTGAAGGACGCGATTTAGATAGTCGGTACGATCCACGAGAAGGACTAGCGAGTTACGATACCTGTAAATTTATACATAAAAAAATTCGTACGCGAAATTATAAATAAATGGTACGTTTATAAGCTATTACCATGTGTTCTGGGATCAAATTGTCTAATTAAAAAGCGGCTAAAGGGGCGAACGATCGATAAACGTTAAATATTAAATATACAAATATATACATATAGTATATATATATATATATATATAGTATCTTGTTAAATGTTAAAAGAAGAAGAAGAATAAGAAAAATTGAGACATATCGCAGCCATTGTCGAGCTCTCGCGCGTGTCTCCTCGAATCCGCGATCCTCGCGAGATCGCCGGCTATAATTAGTGTAATTCTCCTCGCTTCTTGCTCCTTTCAATTTTTTGTAACATAAATTCTCTGCCCAACTATCTCCCACCGTTTGTAAGTTTGTACATTATGCGAAGAAACGAAGTTTCCAAGAAAAATCCACGAGGAAAATCCCGAAAAAAAGAACAAGTAAGAAAGAGAAAAGAAAAGGATGACAATAGGAAAGAGAATAGAAGAAAATAACACAGGAACACGTCGAGAACGCAACTATCGTCATCGTCTCGAGCAAGTTTTCGCCCGATTTCTGCCGCTTAACGAACGAAACTCTGTCTCACATATCGTTCTTGTAACAATGTTTTCTTCGTGCTGCCATGGCAGAGTCGCGTATGGTAACATGTGACACCGAGGCGGAAGCGACCAGACAGCCAGGGAACAGCGGTTTATAGTTAGATCGATGGTGGACCTCCGTGAAATCGCATTTTTGCCGAGGGAAACCAACCTCCCGCCAACTGCAACGCAACGGTTCGCCGCAGGATTCGTTCGAGGAAAAATTGGATCCTCCAAACAATTCTGGCCGAATCGTTGACGTGCTGCTTCTACCGGAAGCTGCGTCATGCGCCACGGTTATTAATTTTTCTCATTTTTCTTCCTATTTAACCGTCGTCCGATATGAAGTTGGACGATAGTTGGACAAAAGATTAATTTCGCGTTCATTCTATAATTAATTATATCGTGAATCTGATTAAGCGAAGAGTCTGGTTAAATGGGGATGAGAATAGAATTTTGTAAGTGCTGAGAATTGGTTCAACGAACGTTGTTTTATTATCGTTTGTACACGTGTGCCGTTGTTTCTTATTGGAGAAATTATCAGTAAAAAGATTAATTACCTAACTTATCAACACCTTTGCTATCGAGGTTCACGGAGAGATTCAAACGCCATAAATCATACGAGAATTTTCATAATTATACACGATGTTACGCTCGCGTTTTTGGTACGATACGTACACGATATTAACAAGTTTCTTAATTTCAAAGTACTTCGTTTTAATTTTATCCTTCATTTTATCTGATAAATATCATCCACGGTAACTAGCACGCAAAATATAGAATACAAATTAGAATAAAGAAGATCAAGTTTATCTAACTTAGAGCTAATATCCGCACAGTCGCCATCACCTATAACCGAACCGATATCAGTCAAAAATTAGAAAACATTGCTTTTTCAATTTCTCAACGAATACGTCCAACAAACCATACTAAACCATTTTATACGATTCAATCGTTCTTCTAGGAAGAAAACTAACATTCACGTGCGCGCAAAATCAAATATTACTCACCACGGTAGTCATGATGAATCTTGCGAAAGGTCTTTGAGAAACCGCACTGGTTTCGTCGCTCAACTAGTAGTAAATTTACAAAATCCAATAGATGTCTGGTCGGAAGTATCTCGCGTGAACTTATCGTCCAGCCATCCGTTCGTCGAGACATCTCAACTTTCTAATGGAAAATCGCGTCGAAATTCAGCAAGTTCGAGACACCTTCGACCAACACAGTTTCCATTCGATGATTCCCTACTGGTTGTCTGGGAAACCGGGAATGTTTAGATATCCGCTCGTGCCGTCAGTAACGGCAAAACATGGTGTTTGGTATTGTTAAAATTCACAGAAACAGAAAGTTCTACGAACATACGCTTACGATGCAACCTCCATTTGTTTGAATTTCATTCGTTTTAGTTTTACCTCCGTGTGTATTTTAATTTCAACTCCTGTCAATTAAATCCACCTATCTGAACGTGAGTTCTTATTGTTAAACCGTTTAATACATTCGTGCTATTTATTTTTCTCCGTTGTTTAGGTGTTCCAAACTTTGATGCTATTTCCATTTCGTTCGTGGTCTATCACTTGCAATGTGATTTTGGAATACTCGAGGCTGTAGATAATCCTCGAATCGATAAACCTTTTATTTCGTCCAATAGATCACGATCATTTTACACAGGTATAAGACGACAAAATATCTTCGATTTATCACGATCGTTGTTATCTTTTCCTCGCGAAACACATACAATGCGAGATGTTAGATACGAACATGCGTTTCGTTCGTGATTAAAAATGTTAGGAAGGAATAAGTACATTTTTCTGATTTCGATATCGTTGTATAGATAGAAAATACCGTTTTAACGCGATACAAAATTGAAATCGAAGATGAAAACCACGATCGTTGCCCCGAACGTATAAGCCTCTTGAATGTACACATTGTAAATCGATTATTCAACGATCTAGTATACGAATGAGAAACCATAAATCGTAGAGAGAACCAATGTACTCTTATTATATGAACCGATTGTCCCACGAAGGATTCGGATAAATGGAGTGCTGCGTTAGTATTGTCTTTCTTCGAGCGGAAGAATTACCACGAGAATGCACAGGAAACACGTTGAACCGTGCCAAATAATATTACGAAGGGCGCGGTCGGGTCTGTTCGTTCGATCAGTTTTAATCGTGATCGAAACGGCGAGAACATTTTCAACGTGAAATCACGACACTCGATGCTTTCGTTGGGGAAACCGGAATTTGATTTCCGCGTGATGACACGCGTTACCATACTTCATCCCGCGTTCTTCCTGTTCATCGTTCTTCGACAGACTTTGAAACCCTCCGAATTGATGAACGATGAGTATTTATATATTTTCGAGGACTTCTCGCACAATCGGGGAAATTAAAAACAGTTTATAAAACACGAGTTGCAAGTTACGAATGCTTGATAAATTCTTCCGTATAAAAACGAAACGAATACAATTTTACAAGTGAATTTTAGAAGGATAAATTTCAAAAGGCTGTATTGATCGTCCTGTTCGACGAAAAATTGTAAAAATCGTTCGTGTAATAGTGCTTTATAATCTACAACTTGTCACTCGTCGAATCGCTAATATCATTCATTTCTGAATAATTATGCAAGAGTGCACTAATTATCGCGTGAATGTTACGTGGGTGTTCGATTCCTGGCCTCTATTATGCGGTTAAACCAATTAGTTTGTAACATACGAAGTATCCCATTTTGTTCTATCAATTTTCTAAATCTTTCCGTCGTTTTTATCCTTGTAAATGTTCCGTATCTGTAGCATTTTAAAAATTAGAAACTTTTTCTCTCGTGACGTTAATTCCTTGTGTACTTTTATTCTTTCGTTTACATATGTTAAAACGCTCTTTTTAGAGCTTATATCGTGAGGTATAAATCATTGAAACATTGGACATTTCGCGCGTTACATAGGGGGATTATCGAACACCGTGAACTTGCACATTGAAACTTATATTTCATTTTATAACCGTAATTTTTCATTCTCCAGTGCGGAACAAAAATTTGTACGCGCGTGTGCGTGAAGTTCGATCGAAAGTTGAGTTCTCGACTGAGAAGAACCTATATTCGTCAGGATGGTCGATTTAGAATGATAATATACGAGGTACCGTAAAGGAACGCTAGCTAGTCAAAGATAACGCGATGTCGCGAACGTAGCTGGCGTGTTCAACAAGAACATTGTCATAAAACAAGCGAACCAAAAAGAAAAAAAGAAAAAAAAAGAAGAAAACGGGAGAAAGAGAGGAAGTAAGAAAAAGTAATTAAAAAGTAATCTTTTCCACGTGTTTTTACATTCAAAGCGTCGCCCTGTATGAACTGTTGCTCGGTGAATTGAATAGTTTGTAATACATAATGTATACAGTACGTTAACACGTTAAATATCAATTGTACCGGAGATTACGGTCCCAAAACGTTACATAGTAATTATTAAACAATAAATTGTATACAATACGAGTAATCGTTAGACTATGTGTATAGATATAAATATAAATATAAATGCAAATATAAATATAAATATAAAAACGAAACACTTTAATATTAATCCGTACGAAATAAAGAAATAAAGATAATTGTTCTTTCAACTTCGTAACGATAACGATCCGTCATTTGTAATATATTTTCGAGGACTCGTTTCAAATGAGGGACAGATGATTTTTCGAGGATTTCAAACCGGGACACGTGTGTGTGCGTCTGATTCTCGGGAGACAAGGATTTCGAAAAAAAAGAAAGAAAGAAAAGAAAAGGACGTTGCGTATAATGTAAGGTATCCGCGTCACGGTGTGGTAAAGTACCGACATTGCGTGCCTGGTTCGTTTGGTATTCATTATACCGTGTTCTTACGTGCAATGAAAGAGGTGAAACCGATACTTAGAGCGGATAGTATATTTTTTTGTAAAACATTAGTTAGACCTAATGGCGCACTGTTGAATCGGTTAGTTATGTAAATAATCGAGGGAGAAGAAACGATACGCGAAATTGTAAAGTTGTTAATGGGTTATGTGAAAGAAGGTGCATCATTCGTGGTTTCGTGTTGAGAGTGAGTAACGAATCGAAGAAGATTTTGATTTCGGTATAATTGAACAAAGTTAAACGAAAAAGCGAATTGAACTCACATTATTGGAAAGATGAGAGTAAAAAAGTCTTTATTTGAAATAATATAAAGAGTATTATAAATAGAATGGCGTAAAATTATTAGAAGTCTGATAAAAATGAGAATACTTGTTTTACTTTGTTCTGTAAAGATTTCCTTTATAAGGATGTTATGCGAAAATGATTATTTAATAAGATAGGAAATCTATGTTGTTATAATTTCTTTGATTTATTACTTACGAGATTCAACGCCCTATGAGATTCTAGCGTTTAATAATTTTTAATAATCGTTAATAATTATTTGAATATTTTCTTACATGAAACATTTGTTTGGCAATAATCGCCTATAGAAGATTCGCTTAATTGCAGGACGAAATTTTGGTACTGTACCATACTCGATTGTCACATATTTTTACAAATGGAAGAAAATTTCCGGGTGCACCACTCAGTCAGTCATAAGTTTTCCGACGTTTTTTAATGTTACCATTGATGTTAATGCATTTAAGAGTGTCACGGAGTTTATGAAGAGAATTGTGTCGGAGATGTTTAATTTTGTAATAAATTATGGACTTATGTAACTCAGAGAGCCTCAGATTTGCATTATCTTTATTGTTAAAATGTAATATCTAATAAACTTCTGTTATATTCATTACACGACATCTCTTTATTTATGTTAAGTCGATCAAACATTAATATATTCTATATTTTGTAACGGAGATTAAATTAAAGATACTTTTAATTACACGAAACAATATATATTTAGCATGTTGTTATTAATTATTATACTTCCTTCTGAATGAGTTTCGTCAAGGTTTGAAGATAGCGATAAAACACAAAACAAAAGCCTAAATTAGATGTCAACGGTAACTATGAGTAAGTTAGATAACGCGTATCGGGAATTCTATATATAATACAAACTGGAAATTTGGATATAATTATTAGAGCGACGTAACGAGATTAATTTTCGTACTTTCGGTTCAGAAAAAAAGAACATAATTCTTAAATTCTATATCTTGTAATAAAAATTACAATAAGATTCTATATCTATTTCACTAATATAAATACAACTAGTTAATTTAAATTGCAAACGCCACTAAGTTCTTTTAGTTTCGAAAGAAACTAGGAGCAAAGCCTAAACTTAAAAAGAAAGAAACAGAGAAAAGAAATTCAATGATCTCCCTTCCTTATCGAAGTTATATTTACAAAATGTATATCTTACGATTAATCGCAATTCTGATTTTTTTTTTTTTTTTTTTTTTTCGTTAAGTATTCGAGGATTTAGTTCAAAGGAATCTTTAAACGAAAGAAATATACCTATGAGCGTAATATCTTTAGGAAGTATTCGAAAAGGAGACGTTGAATCGATTAATAAAAACGCCCTATTCCCACGATTTGACGTCGCAGCAGGAAGACTATGGTCGCCTATGCTTGTAAATTGCAACACTGACTAAACCCCAAAGACTATAGAACGGCGCCAGAGGTTTTCTCCTTACAAACATCTCGCCGTTCAAGACGAACACCGAGATTACTATGCATTCTATCAACTGTTTGCTTGCGAAATCATGCGCCTGATAGAAGTCATAAAAGTATCTTAACTCTTTGTCGTGTACCTTGTGAAACCTGCCTGCTATCCTCGTTGCAGCTTCCAAAGATTTGCGAAGAATCTGCTTTATTATCGACAAAGCTCACAACAAACGTTATTTATGTGTATAACAAACAGAAATAAAAAAAAAAAATTGACAGTAATCGATAATCGGTAGATAAAAGATCGAGATTAGATGGAGATTAGATCGAGATGGAAAAACACCAACGAAAGGAAGGATCAATCAGATTCGACGATAGCCTAAGACCCAACAAACGCGATAAAAATCGCGATAACAGCGAATACGGAAGGTAGCTTGGTCGCAAATACGATTGTTTAATCGCGAGTCGAGATAAGACATCAAGCAATGGCATTGTGTAGACGGAATTCGTTCGTGATCGCGATGGAGACGATCACGCGGGATACATGATCGTTTCGAGTTCAGAGAATTCCTCCAGTATAGAGAATTCGACCGTCAAGCGTCGAAGAGAAGGAGAGTTGGCACGATCAGAACCCTAATTAACTTTCTAACTAAATTCGTAAGTTCGTTTGAGAAAGAAAAATCGGTCACCGAGGATCGTCGAACGTAAACAGAGAGTGCGCGTTTCTCGCTAATGGCAAGGAAAAAATCAAAGTTCCATAGGTTTCGCAACTGACGAGGATAGAAACTATTCCTCGTGAAGCGAATTTGCACGAGAAAAACTTGGAGAAGACGGATATGAAACAATTTTGACGGATAGAGCCACCTTGTCGAAGTGTTTGGAATTTTGTTGTTGAAGATTCTGTTCAGTTGTTGTTTCGTCGCATAAGCTGTTGTTTCGATTAAATTAGGAGAAATAATTGGAATACTGTCGAAGAAATAATATGAAGATGACAGAGGAAAAGGATCTGAACGAAGTATTGTGCGTGAATAATTTGGTGAAAGTAGTAAATGGCAATGAAAAGAACAAAGATAATCCGTTGGAAACGAAAGTGTACAAGAAACGATGGCTGATGTTGGGTTTGTTTATTCTGTACACGGGAATGAGCAACTTTCAGTGGATTCAATATTCTATAATCAGCAACATAGTTACCAGGTATTTGGACTTGTGTTATTCAGGGATCGAATTATGACAATTCGTACGTGGCTCGTTATTTTATATTATAAATTGTTTCATTATTGGTAATGTTTGCCTGGTAATATGATATTCGATATATCGAATAATACTTATATGAGTAAGTAGATTCGCTTGGATATATATATATATTTACTCGTTGAAATATTGTATTAGTATCTATTGAAATAGTTATTGATAAATTCTGTTAACTTTTCGAATAACGCGTACGCTCAAAAACAGTAACAATCAATTTTGTAAATGTCTGGAATCTTGTTTATTTAAAAACTTCAAAAGATGCAAACAGACCACATACGAGCAATATAAATACAAACACGATGGAATGACTTCTTGTTTTCCAAATCAGAAGACAAAGATAGCATTAATTCCAACAATAGCGTTAATTATTCCATAACGTGTGAAAAATATCTGTGAATCATCGTCGATACGATCCTGAAATCATCGGTATAATAACGATTTTAAATTGTTTTCATAAGTTGAATTTCGAAAAACTCATTGAATTGTAAGTAATATATAATAAGAGAAAAATTGAACATTTTTTAGAATTCAATGAATTGTAATTACGAGCAATACTCCCGAGAAGAAAAATTAGAGATTTGAATAAATACGTTTCTCAGGTACTATGGCGTTTCTTCATTGACTGTCGATTGGACAGCAATGACGTTCATGGGCTATTACGTGATTTTCATTTTTCCTGCTACATATATGGTGAATCGAGTCGGATTTAGATGGACTAACATTATAGGCTGTGGTACTACCTGTCTTGGTTCGTGGATCAAAGTTTTGTCCGTCAGTCCTGACAGATTTTACGTCACCTTCATCGGACAGTCTCTAGTTGCTTCTACACAGGTTAGAAATCAATTTCTCGTATCTTACTCGTCTCCATTAATGATAATTTAATTCTCGATTATTAACATATCAACGAATAAAGATAGCGTCGAATCACGAAAATGTGGATTGAAATACTTAATTTTAGAATATTGGCGGTATTATTTAGTACTCTATACTTTATAGAAGATAAATCATTGTGTAAAATATAGAACACTAAATAAAACGAGGTACTTTAGAAATATTCTAATTTATTGATGCCACAATTGAGAATTAAAATGTTTACTTTTATGAAACTGAACTGAATTTTTCACGGTAAAGTAAGTAAAAGTCAATAAAAATTGATGAAAGCAATATGAAATTTATTAATATCGAATTTGTCTGCAAAAACATGTTTTCAAGCCGTCTTCGAATTCGAAAGGTTCAAAGCTGAGAACTTTGCTCGCGCGTCGCTTTAAGTAGTATGGTACCGTTCGTGTCAGACTCATCCAGTTGAAAGTTGTATAAGACAAAATAAGAGGTGCAATAAATCAATCTTAATCAACGGACATAATATACGACTTGGAACACGATCGATTATACTTACGGCAATTATTATTATTTCGCACACACTGTAATCCGTCTGCGCCTGTAATTTTGCATTCAAAATAATTAAAAACAAGTTTTCACATTGTCGAAGGATTGTATTTACAAATTTGACGACGTTGCGTTTGTGATAATCGCGTGAGTTATAAAGTCAGGTACGTGAAGCAAATTCTGAAAACGTGTCATAAATTTTTGCTAATGCAAGGCATTACAAGTCTAGTCGAACTTTATGTACCAGGCCTTAACCCCGAAGCACTATCTCGTAGAGAGATTTATGCTCGTTCAGTGACTGCATCTCGAGCTTAATGACACCTTTGTAATTTGTAACTTCTGCTTCGGAATACGTTGTAATTTCAATATCTATAGAGACCTTGTCTCGTTCGAAAAAGGAAAAAGAAAAAGAAAAAACAAAAAGAAAAGGAAAATCTAGTTCAAGTTTCGAAATGCTATGGAAGAATGCAACTTACAATTGTATCACTGTGAATAAAACAAAACTTGTTTATAGAAGTATCGCGAAGAGGAGCTTTCGTCTGTGTGTCTATGCTGTAACTATGATTTTTAAAACTTTGCGGATCCGTATTATATTACTGAAATAACAGTTTTTCAAATGAAACTTAAATAATTTTTTATTTCATTGCTAATTAGCGAAAAATTATAAAAATTACTTGTAATAATTTTCACAAAATCACGCAATAATCCATATAAAATGTAGAATGCAACGTAACAACTACGTCTGGCAATTGAATATTTTTCAAATACAACCTAAAAATTTGTATATTCAAATGAGAGGCAACACGGGATATAAAATATTTAAATAGGCATTTAAATATACTTTAATAATATATAACATAATTTTATATCGATTGACCGCATTTTTTTTTTATCAGACGATAATTCTAACATTGCCTGGACGTCTGGCAGCGCAATGGTTTGCCGCCAACGAACTCTCCACAGCTACGTCATTGAGCATTTTTGGCACCCAAATGGGAATAGCCTTAAGTTTCTTAATTACACCGATAATCGTGAAAAATCATGAAAATCTTGACGATATTGGCACGAGCTTGTCGCACCTTTTCTGGGCCGTAGCTATCATCATGACGATTACGTTCATATTAGTTATAATATGTAAGCAATTTGTTTTCACTTTCCACTGAATATTAACAAGATTCGGTAACAATTCCTAAGTATTAGATTGTCCCGAAAGTTTCTTTCCTTTTGTAAGGAAATAATAGATGCACAACCTCTTCTCGTTTTATATTATTTTATTCGATCATTTTGTTCTATTTCTATTATTACGATCATACATGATTCGACAAAAATAATATAAAACAGAGAATATGGTGCATCCGTTATTTCCTTACAAAACGAAAGAAACTTTTGGGACAACCTAATACATCGTGAACCAAAGAACTTCTTTAAATCAGAAAAAATTGTTGAAGGTAATAAGCACAAAGGAAAATTGCTAAAAATCGAAAATTATATTTAACAATTTAATTGCTAAATATTATATTGTTCAGTTTCGAAAATCTGATATCTAAAAAAAAATATTACTTCATACAGTATTCGAGGACGATCCAAAATTACCGCCGAGCAAAACACGGGCTCTACAAAAATTAAATCGAATGGAACTCGAAGAAAATATGATGCAACCCATTAAGAGATTGTTCAAAAACAAATATTATTTGATTCTCTGCAATTCGTACGGTTTGAGCATCGGTGTGTTGAACGTCGTAGGAACGTTACTAAATCAAATATTTCTCGCGCACTTCGAGGTGAGCTGATCACAAGGAAATTGTTTCCCATAAATATTTCTAATTTTTCGATTTCAGGAAAATCGAATTCTAGGGAGAACCTGAATATGCTGACGTTACACACGTCGATTATACAGGTCTAATTATAAAACGTTGAACATTTTGCAGCACGGTGAAGAAGACGCGGGTAAAATCGGTTTGGCCATGATCATTACAGGAATGATAGGTGCTGTCACTTTTGGAGTGATTCTCGATAAGACACATAAATACAAGTAAGAAAATTTTATTCAAATTTCTTCGTCTATCTTTGGAGGATTATCACGTAGATTCTCACACTGTCTTTGCAGCTCCATTTTCTTTTGCATGAATTTTATTCTATTGTTTCTATCTTTGACGCTTATTAGCAAACAGAAATACCGTGTCAGATGATCCATCTTTTCCATTTAACTCGTTCTGCTATAATTCAGTTTTTAGTCGTTCGACCGTTCAACTTCTAACACTTTCGTGACTGAATACTTGTTGATTGTTGGCGAAAATTTCGTTATCGATTATTAAGAATGAGAAATAGCAATTTTCTTTCGAAAAAAAAAAAAAATAGTATACACAGGGACGTGTAAGCGTGAAAAAATTAATATGCCAGTAAGTTAAATTTCAGATAATAAACTGAAAGTTCATTGAAAGACAGAACGATAAAAGCAAAGAAATTTCTTCGAGATCGTTTGATTTTTTAATTTAATGGCATTTTCAATAATTTATCCATTGAAACTTCATCGCCAAGATCCAATATCGGATTATAAACGATTTTTTTCGAGATATAAAAAATATTCTGCGTATCATATAGAGAAGTATAAGTGTACTTGAAACGCGTGTGTGTGTGTTCTCAACAGAATTCGCTATTTCTAAATCCAACATGGTACTCTAAATGTATTCGTTTTGTGAAAAATGGATCAACCTCGACAGTGTCAAATCAAATTCGTGATATATCGTACGCTTCTGTCGGTATTCATATTTTTTAACATGTGCCTCGCCAACGCGTCTCTCTCTTTTTTTAATATTTTATAACGAAACTGGACATATGTACTTTCAGGGAAACAACCGTAATCGTGTATTTTCTTGCACTGTGTGGCCAGATATTCTTTTCTACGTTCACGTGGCTCGAAATGAAATGGATGGTATACCTATCGGCCATTTTTCTCGGGTACTGTATACACATGCACTCATCACGTTTTATTAACATCAGATCATTTCAATTAACAACTTCATGTTCGATATCTATACGAAATTACGTCGTTAATCGCGTTGTTAATTACCTTACGCAAACACACGAAGTTCCTTCGATATTTCAGTTATCTTGTACTCGATGAAACGAAGCATAGTTCAACCTCATTCGATTTAATTTACCTAGTTACAAGAAGATATTGTCGGTTTCGTGCTTATCGTGTTGAAGCTTTTCAACTTGCGAAATAAGTAAATTTCCATTAATCGTCCGTCTAATGATCAAAAAATTCTCTCACGTCTGTCGGAAATGAAAAATTTTCTCATACTTTCGCGCAGCTCTTGAATCGTCGTTACCGCGTCAAGATTTCTGTCACCGATCATCATTCAAATTTCAAAATCCTCTGCTTCTGTCTCTGTTTGATTAAAAATCGAAAACAAAAAAAATTAAAAATTGAACAAAAATCAGATTATGTCAGTCATCTGTCTGATCATCATCGAAATACACGACAGGAATATTAAGTTCTTTTTCAAACTTCCCACCGTCTCTCTACTTGAATTATGGCTTTTACGGTAGTACCACGAATTGTGACAGTGATCATCATCGAAATTTTCTTCCACGATTCACCGTGCAACTCATTCGCTCGAAATTGATTCCAGTGGAATTCTAAAATGCGATTATCTACTTTCTGTAGGTACTTCCTAGTCGGTTACGTAGCCTTAGGATACGAAATGTGCGCGGAATACACGTACCCGGAGTCCGAGGAAATAACGGCGGGAATTTTGAACGTGGCTAATAACGTTTACGGAATTGTTCTCATTCTGATAATGGGCCGATTGCTGGAAGTATACGGGGATATTCCGGTGCACGTGGGGCTTTGTATGACGCTGCTCGTCGGTTTCATCATGACCGTGTTGACGAAGGACGTGCAAAGGCGTCAGGATGCCAGAAAGGGAGTGTATTACGTAGGAGTTAAACAAAGTGAGAAAAACAACGAGTGCAATGGACGCGAGAAAAAATAATTCGATCGTAATGATTTCTGATATCGACATAAATACACATTTAATCCTTTCCTGGATTATGCTCGGTAATGTATAGTTCTCTTTTCGTACGTTTCTATATATATATGTAGACAACACTGAGACATAGACGTGTCAAGAGATGCTCGAGTGAGATATGTTTTGTGAATTAATGCGCGATTATACGGAAATCGGAAGAGAACATAAGGTAATGAACTATAATTAACAATTATAAGTGACTGTATCGGGAAAAAGGAACAGTGAGTAACAAGATAAAAATTCAAATAAATAATAACAAACACGAATGTACTGCAGTAGTAGATGTTCTTAATCTAATTTAATTCGTGTATCCAAATAAACTTCCGGTTAAAAACAAAATTTAGGGTGTATAACATATTAATTTAAAATAATTTGTACTATAAAGTAATTTATTATTGATTCTGATAATAAAAAGCAACGGAGCGATCTGATAACGCAAATATTTGTTCAATTTATATTCTGAATTCAATTTGAATTCCATACTCCATATTCATCAGAGGAAATACAAACACGATAAACCTACGATTAAAAAAAATACTACGAGAATCCGTTCTAATTGATACGTGAATCGTCACAAAAAGACGCTCGGTGCTAGAAATAAAATTGTTTAATCTTCTCCAGGCAACGTTTGCAGTGGACTGAAATTTAATAAACGTCCGCAGGTCTGGTGAAGAACGCTCAACATTTTTCAATTTAAATTTACATCGCCGCGGATTTACATTGCCGCGCAAATGTCCTTAAGATTAGGATGCTTCCTTGTTTTGACAAACTTTCATTGTGTAATATAAATTGTTTAAATCGTACAACTTTATTCCTACGTGCATTTAAAAACATATGTTCACTATCGACCGAGTTCATTATAGTAGAATGTTCAGAATAAAAATAGAGATACAAAAGAACGAATCCAGGCCACAGTCGTTCGATATTAATATGTACTATTGAAAAACTTCTGGAATAAACTAGACCAAAAAATAGAAAAAGTATCCAATAATCTCAGCTATACCTACTTCCTATTTAGAATTTTCTGTGTATTGCTGTTTATCATTCATTTATCAACTCAACTGTTCAAACAAAAGAATAACAGCGAACTTTGCTCAAAATCACAGAATAAAATATTGTCTTGCAATCATTCTTCTATGAAAATGATAAACTAAAATACATAGAATAAGCCAAAAACCATATGTCATTGGCTGATAAACTGTCACCGCTTGCATCGTTCACCAAAGATTTTCCGAACTAAATAATAAGTAATAAAATAAATAATAAACAATCAACGAATTAGAAAAATGGAAATTGAAGAAAGAAATTCCCCGATATGAAGGAAGAAAATGAATGGATTCGCGAAGAGATAGGTACGAAGAGGGTGGACTTTTATCGACAAGGAATATTCATCCTTGTTTTCAGGTAAAAGGCACCAGAGACCAGGGCTGAGTGTGTAGTGTGCACTGCGTCTGACAAGTGACATGACGCGTGCACCACTTGTTACTCGACCAGAATACTTGATATACTCGATCAGAGAACAAAAGTACCCAATGCGGAGTATTATATTTTGCGCTTTCGATCAAACTGGCACTTCTATCTGTCAAGCGCAGAACGTTACGTAGATTTCATCTTGATGCTCGGACTAGACATTATTCATTTTTCGTTTATTTTTACTATGGCCACGCGAAGAATTATCGAGATCCAGCGAGAAAAGAAGGACATCTTCTACCGCGAATCAACATCGTCGTTCCGAAAGTATTTTTACGACCGAGACCACGCGACGTACCTTCGAATAATGTGTAAGATTTTCCACGAATATTTACTTACTTATTACTGAATAAATAAATATTTAACTTCGAACATACGGTGTATTCCTTCTTTTTTAATTTATTCATCTGGAGTTGCATCCACCCCTGAGGATTTTAGCGACTGCAGTTGTATGCAATTGTGTTTCATAGGCTTCTATGAAGATCTAGGAAATTTCGTGCTTGTCTTTGCGATTGAAATTTCGATGTCTTTGAAATATTCGAAACAGTGATAAAAACATATATTTAATCCCAAAACTAAATGAAAAGACAATTTAATAAGGGAAGACCGATTAACAGCATACAGAACTATCCTCTGATAGAAGATGGGAAAAACTCAAATTTCGCTTGAAGAATTCATCGAGACATATTTTATACGTGACTATGGTTTATTTATTTAAATGATGATCGACGATTTCGAAATTAGTTTCTATAAACATATCGTCATTCTGTATAAACTCTAATTACGATGGTGAAACAACATTCTGTTGGAATTGAGTTTCAGTGTTCGTTAAAATGACGAAAGATGAATATTGCAAAATTCCATACAGGCAAACTGAGATCATCGTTGCAACATTCAAACAGGAAACATTCCCATTTAATTCAACGTAGATAAAATATCGTAGTTAATATAATGAAGTAGAATCTGCATACATTTTTTCTGCGAATTTATTAGAGAAGACTAACCTTACGTAACGAACATTGTGATAAATAATACGAATGGAACCTTAAATATCTTTTTACTGTTCCACATTAACGTAACATATGGTTCCCTTTTAATTAAACTGCTGAAAGTAATTAATTATAGTACTGAACTTCACATACTTTTCGATACAGCGCCCATAAATTAACATTAATAAATCTAGAGAAATTCACGAACAGATTCATTAAATATTATAGAAGCAAACGCATGGAAATTAATAGAATTTCCATTTTTACAGAACTGACGGAACAAAATGAAAACAATTTCGCAGTTTGAATAAAAGTTTCTGCAACAAATACAGACTTGTATATTTCGCCATTTGAATGTGCTAGGGTACTTTGCCTTGCGTATTTTGTATGTTACATTCATTCTCTATGTTTTCATACATTTAAAATTCTCATAAACGCATAAAAGTGCGCAGTCAAGCTAAGTTTAAGATGTAGGTTAAATGTAAGATGTTGGTTAAGTTTAACAAGGAGAATGTTTTCTGCGATATATGCCAAGATCGACGGTTAAAAAGTTGTTTACCGTTGGTTATAAAAGTTTGATCCTCGATGTTGATTTTTTTTTTTTTTTTTTTTTGTCTCGACGATTATACACGATTTTCCGGAATGATCGGATATTGTAGGAAGAGGCCAGCTTGTAAAATCTTTCGCTCTCTTCTAAGCAGACGGCAGCCGATGTCAAACACATCCGCTGAAAAAGATATTGATCTATTGACAGCACAAACGCGTTCAAATAGGAGAGTCGGGCCTCCGTATCCGTCGAGATTGCGATTATCACAAAGGGACTTATGGATTATCGATAACGGGCGAGAATGAAAAGCGGAAACGACAGGTCACCGCAAATGGACTCGAGTGGACGCGATTGGAAGGTAGATCGATAGATTCCATTTAATTCATTTGGGCACGGCGCTTCGTCAACGAAGATAAATGGAAAATTTCGTATAAATATTCTATCCTAGTCTACGAAGCAGCTCGTGAATATTGGCTCGTTCATTTGTTTACACGTAACGTGGCTAATAACCACGATCGTATATATCTGTATCTCTTCGAGGTATACGATGAAAATTTATTTTGTACTAGAGCGTAATTTTTTCTTTTCATCTGTTGGTAGTTAATCCTTCCATTGGCGAGCAGTTCATCGAAATGTGCTTAGTCGCGAAGTGAAATTAAGAACGAAAGAAACTCGACGAAAAAAACCTTATCGAAAATTCACCAATCGACCTAACAAAAATATTCCAAAATTCTACAGTGAAACGCGCGAAAAATACGAAACATACGAGAAATATAAAGCCAGAGAAAGTACAAAATAAATCCGTCAGTTCTGCAAGCGACTCGCTATACTTGAAACTAATTAACCGGAAAGAATTATCGGAACGCTAGCGAAAGCCCTGCTGTCTGGCTACTATAGAAAAGTCGAACTTATTCTCTGGATGTTGCACACAGGATTCTCCGCAGGCATCGGGCAGCCGGCAGGTTCTAAGCGATCCGCAGCCGGAATCCAGATCGGAGTCGGGTGAGCTTCACTGTCAATCCGATAATTAACTTGCATGCCACGTTTTTCGAGCGGCGGGTCCGATCGAATTCGTACGCGTAAGAGCACTAGGACGACGTCCGACCTGATCTTGCGAATTCATAATGGATCCCGTATTCCGAGCACGTGTACCGCTCACGTAAGCCGTGACAAAATTATGTACTTACAACGGCTGCTTTCGCCGGTGCGTTTTAAATCGATCCCGGCTGGACCAAGGAGGAAATTACCTATCGCTGAGATACTCCTCGTGCTTCGTACCGAAACTTCGTACAGAATAGCGATAACCGTTTTACAAATAACAGTGTGTTCTATGAATATAATGGTCCTATGATGGGAGAGGAACGTTGGTTTCCGAAGATCTACACAGTGTCCCGTGAGAATATTTGAACGTTTACCACGGAATTTTTTTTTTTTTTTTTTTGAGTATACAGTGACTAAAAAAAGTATTTGCATGGTATTAGTTATCATAACGCTTGCATACTAATTAATTAGGTTCAAGTATATTAAATTTCGTATCATTTAGTAATACTTTCATATTACTTCGTTATATTGTAACAGATTTGAAACTCCGCTTTATAAGTACGCTTACAACGTTATCATTAAAATTATGCATACGAGGATTAACTTTAATCTCTTTGATTTACATTGCATTTTTTTTCTTCTTTTTTATTAACTCTATATTTAAGGTTTAAACGCGTAAATATAGTACAATAAAAATCTTTCTCTCTCTCTTTTTTTTTTAGTTCGTGTACAGAGTAAAAATAAAATGAAACAAAATATAAAGGAATAACGTAAAATTTAGAGGGATTCTACGAGTAGAATTAAAGAGATTCTAATCTATTTTCCAAGAACACTTCAGAATCGCAACTTTCCGATGACAATAGCGTGATCACGTTAGAGGCACAACATGATAATATCGTCACTATTTAAAACACGTATCTATCACCATCGTCGACTAAGTAAATTCGTTGAAATCTACCAAAAATTGGCAAGAAGCATCGCAAAGAAGTCATGTAGCCATCGTGATACTTCTTACGAATGAATGACCATTCATGACACGTAATATAGGTCTGGCGTGTAGTTACGAAACGGTGAGCAATAACCAATGAAATCGTTTCGTATTCATGGTGCTTGTACGCCATCTCATAAACGTGTGGTCGCATATAAAGACGGATGAAAGACACGGGCAAAAGCCAGTCAAAATTTTCGAAGTGGAGTTAACAGTGTTTTGGCCAGCAATAATGTGGAGAACGGTAACGAGACACTGGATTTATTATGCACGCGAGGAACGATTAACCGTTAATCGTACTTTAATCTCATTGAACGTTCGGGCCGATCGCGTATTTAAACCTCGCGTCATTAACCCTTTATAATAACGCGGTGACTTGACATTTGCATATCGATTAACCATATATGTATTTTTGAAGTTCTCTCTTATAATTTATAGCTTTATCATTGCGTCATCTATTCGTCAACAGTGCTCAATGATTTCTGAATTATTACTTTCGTTGGAATGGAAAAGTGTAGCAAATCGTAATTTGTTGTCACGCGAATACAGAAAAAATCAAGTTGTAGAGGAAATTAATGGAACGAAACGATTTTTATGAGGCGGTAAAATAACATTTTTGTAATGTTTTTCACAATTCGTCTAACTATTTCTCTTTTCTTTTGAAAGAATAAAATCAATATAACGGTAAGTTTATTTCGATCTAAAGAAATAGAAGAGTACGATCGTTTAGTTTTTCGCTGACGAATTTTCTAATTCGATGATATTAATCGATATCGAGTATAAAGTTTGAAAACCGTAAGTTGAATGTTAAAGTTTTAAAAATAGTTGAAGAAAAAAATAAATTTTATACTTTCGATAGAACGTACGTAATTCTGATAAGAGAAGCAATCTTTTGAATATTTCTATAATTCTCAGAACACACCAGTTTTTATACCGTGACATTAAATCTCTGTCTTAACGGAGATACAAGAGTTTTTACGGACAAGATGATCTTTATTTATGAACAAACTGAAATATGCTGTTTCATATACGCATACATAAATCAATAGTACTCTTCGATTCGAAAACTAAATGTACGAATACATAAATTTATAAAACCTATAAATTGAAATATAAACCTATAAATAGAACTCGATAAGAAAGTCTTATCAATAAGATCATTGAAAAAAAGGGGACCTGATTAATTCACATTACGCTGTTCGTTCAAAAATAATAGTTTAAAACTTTGATGAATGGTAACGATCATTGAAAGGAATGGAAAGTGCGAAGTAGAACTAAAATTAATTTTTTCAATGAGCAACGGATATCTATTATACCAATATAAAAAAATATCACGATAAATCAAACTTCCATTCTCGCCTTTACAGTCACGAACAAACTAATCAGAACTGTTGAATCGAGTAATAAATTCATGTCACGTTTCATATAAAACCTATCTAATCAAGGAGTAACGTATAGTAATGTATCCCAGCTCTCTATAAATGTATATCTTTCGTAAACAAATCCAGGTACATATACCTATACATTCCACAAAAAGCTGTTCTAACATTCCGCCAAATGTTACGAAGATACCAAGCGCAATACCTGGCGCAAGCCAGGAAAAACTTTCTACCGGCTCTGCAATTTTTTATTTCTCCTAATCATGGAACACCGGAGGCCCCAATCAATTTAGACAATCACGATCGAACGAAACCATCGTTCCAAACTCGTTTGGTGATAACAATGGCCGTCTGCCAGTAACGTTTCCTTCGTTCCGTATTTCAGAACGCGGCCACCGAAAGGACAGCAGGAAAAGCACGCGACAGCTAAGCCATTAATTGCTTTTCCATTTTCCAGCTGACCCTCGTGCTTCTCTGTATCGGACTAGCAACGTCAGATTTATCGCCATATAAACCAAGGGGATGGCGTCCTAATGGTCAACGCTTTAATCCCACCAACAATCGATTGCATGCGTATTACGGGCCCCCTGGATTACCAGCCTATGAACCTCCGTACTCGACAAGCCACCCCCCAATTTTCACCACCACCACCACTACCACCACTGTGCCGCCGGCAACAACCACGACGACGATGAAAACCACAACGACCCCGCGAACCAGAGAGCCAACGACGCCCTCTACCATCCCGGAGGAAGATTTCGATACGAATCCAGCCCTGGCCATCGCTAATTCCTTCGCCTTTAATCGACCTGTTTACATCTACAATACATTCCCGTTCTTACCTGGGCACGTATTGGTCAAATGAATGATTACGTAGCGTCGTTTGTAACTTATCACTGGATTGTTCTATGATAACGAGAATAACGAATGTAGGAATTGTTGGTTCGCTATATAGTAGAGTAACACGATCGAGAAGCGTACATTTTTCCGGCAATAGATTTGAAATGGAAAATTATTGTTAATAATTAGTTACTCGATCATTGAGCAGCGAAGGTGTTCGTTTTCGGCTATTTAAAGAGGCGACGAACAATTTTTCAGAACTCTGACGTTCTTGTTATTACAAATAGCGTGACTTTATCGGACGATTATAACGTTACTATATTGGTAAATGGTTCGTTCGCTTTCAAAGCCGATTTCTGCAGATATCTCAATTTACGGTGACTCCTCTAACAAACCGATCGCAAGATCACAACGAGAACACATTCGAGGGATCATTATCTTATACGTATACCTTACTATTCCGCTTCCTTTTTTAACAGCAAACGATTAGATATTTCTTAAACATCGTACGTAATAATAAAATTACAAAAAAAAAAAAAAAGCGTAGATCGTAGACAGTGGGAAGTGTTGTTCCTAATGGTTAGAGATAAGAATATTGTTTTGGGCGATCGTAGTAGTAAACGTAAGTTGGTGCATATAAACTATTATTTTTTTATACTGGATTTTAAGTTAAATGGGATGTAAGCTTTTTTTACTCGGTAAAGTAAACCGTGTTTCTAATTAAAGTGATTTACTATATTTTGTTTTAATCAGCCGACAATTACATCGTTTCCTTATCCTTCATCATAGACTCCGTTCATTTCGGAACAGTTTGCGTAAGATAAAGAAAAATACCAAAATGCTAACTAGACAAGATACGGATGACTGGAATATTAAATTTTGATTCTCATAATTCTTCTAGCGTCTATAACGTCTGTTGTAATGCAACAAGATTAATTTCTACTTATTTACTATGCGAGTTGTTCAGTCTGACGCAAACATCTACTAGAGAATTAATCAGAATATACTTCTACTTTCGCTAATCAATTCTATATACACATCCTTGAATGATTGCGAAACTAGGCACGTATTAAAAATCCTTGAATAACTTCTAATAAAAAAAAAAAAAAAAAACGAAATGTAAGGTAGAACAAGGACAAAAAAGCTACAAAAAATGAATATCTCTTTCCTGAAGCTATTACACTCATAGCCAAAAAATGTTGGTTTTAATGGAACTTCCAGACTACCACTAACGTGTATTATTCAAACTAAGCTATTATGCTTCTCGTTTTTATGCTTTTTCGGACGAAGATAGGAAAGAAAACAGACTGAACTAACAAGGAATAAAAAAATTTGTCGAATATCAAAGGGAATAAATAGTAAAGAGAGGAACGACAGAGATTAATGCGAATAAATTACGAGAATCTTTGATCCCTACTCAGTAGATCTATGACTAAGGCTATCTGTAATACAGATTTTACCTTAAACACGGGATATTTGGCATTAGTATACGAGATATTGAAATCGATGGCAAAATGAAAATTTGAGAAATAGGATCGTGAAAGGCCCTTTAACGATGAATGTGAATGGCGTAACGACCATATAATCTATATTCTTCGCGGATACATTTCGTGATATTACTTTAGTTTTGAACTTTAATTTTTAGCTCAAAGAAGAAATACAAGATGCGTTTTTCATCTATTAATATCGTTAAAATATTGGATCTTTTTCTTTCATCGTATTATCATAATTATCAAATACAGAAGTAACAATAGTAATAAAATAATAAATAAATAACAAATTGCCAATATATTTGCATCTAAAAGATTTTTATTCGTTCGTCATATCCCGTCAATATGTCATTAAACAATTTATCTATAACGATTAGGCACTGGTTCCTAAATTTCAGATTGAATTACGAAATTGTAATCAATTACAATAACTTTTTTTTTTTAATAAACTGACAAAGTTCCGGCTATGGAACGTTAAGTAAACTTTTGGAAACTCGATCCTTTCTTTCTTCATACCATCTTTTTTCTCTCTTTTTATATGCACCAACTTAAAGTTTCCTTTGCCCGAGTTTTGTGTAGTCATCGACCGTTACATTCTTAACTCTTAATTCTCTAAAATCTCCGATGTCCATATTATAAAAAGAAAAAATAAAAAAAAGATAAGCTCTCAATAATCGTCGATTTAAATAAAACCATTAACATGTCGCCACAATGTACATCACTTTCGGTCGAAATTGTATCTAGTCTACAATGCGAGCGGATTTAGAGCGTGCTGATTTATCGTTGTTCCAAATATACCTCGAAAGCGGCAGTGTTGCGCATTGTGGTTTATTCGAAGAAATAGTCGCGCGTGTAATTTTGGATTTAATGTGTTTGGCTGATGGCGTATCTGAAAAAGATGAATACAAATAGAAATTAGCTAGGACGAAAAGAGAATAAACTGTATGTCGGTATCCTGTGCAGAAAACTCTGCCCCTTTCGCACTTGTTTGGTAAATAGGAAATTGAAAGGTACGAACACGAGATAAAGGGATCAACAGCGATTAAACTGTGGTCGCAGTAAACTTTCACTTCGTCTAATGCGTCACGCTCCCTATAAATTTAGGCAATTAAGTTGGAAATTTAGACGACTCGAATCCGTGGCACGAGTAATTCGAATTCGTTTCACGTCGATAACAGCAACGCCAGATAAAAACGGCAACGATGCGTTGAAAACAGAGAGAATCGACGCTGTGTCGTTTAAACAGAACGCAGGAAGCTTTGAATGCAAATTAAATGGCATCGCGATACAGATTTTAATTTCAATACTAATTCCCCCGGAAATGTTCATTGGGAAAATGTTTGTTTTTTTGTTTCGTACCATCGAACAGTACGAAGAGTAGGTAAAGTTAATTGATTATATCTGATTAATATATAATTAAAGCATTTTTACCTTCGGTATTTTTCATATCGTATTATTTTTTTCTTTTTTTTTTTTTACCTAATACCATGGATAATATTTATGGGTTATTTTGAAATTGGAAACAACGAAAATTGTTCTCTCTATTGGAAAAATTCTCGAGTATGCATAATAGGCAATAATAAGGAAAAATAACGAAGGAAGCTTTGAAAGGATCAAAAACATCGAGCGAGAGGTCGGGATGAATAAAAAGAAAGTGAATGGAAACGAGAGGCCGTGAAATCTGGGAAAGATTAAGAAAAGATGAAGAAAATGAAGAAAGGTAACGGAACCAAGGTAAAAATGGACCAAAAGACACAAAAGAATATCTGTAAAAGGTAAAAAGGATTAAAGAAAATTAAGAAACGTATATAGAAAATTGCGGAATATTAAAAGAAACTGAAGGAACTTAAATGTAAGCAAAAAATACTACGGAGGATTTGAAACGGCTGAAGAAAAGAAGATAGCAGGAGACTAAATAAGATTGTAAAAACCTGATAAAACTGTACGAAGCTGAAAAAGAAATTGAAAAGAACAGCAAATACTGAGGAGAAATAAAACTGGAGAAAATGTGATACTCTTTATGTGACAGAAATAAAATTTGTTTTATTGCAACCGAAATCTTTTCCAACAATTTTAGACAGTTTTTTTTTTAGATTTGAACAAATATATTATTGGAATACTAGATACTAGAGGAACAGTATACTATTGTTGTCCGAAACTATCGTTGATGATTTAATCGAAATATAAGTAATTTAGCTCAATGTTAAACGGATTAAAAAGGTCAAGGCGAAATTAAAAAATTTTAACGAAGACTTTAGTTTGACATTCATTTTAAGAGCCAGTCTGAAAAAATGAAACGCCTAATCGACAATTCGTGGAATGTTTCAATTCATCATTCTTAATTAATAAATTAAATATCACTCGTTAAAAAATATATCAATATCTTTTATTGAAAATTTTCTACAAAATGTTTCAGAGATGAATTTTCCTTGCGATTCTTCTAATAAGTACGACAGAGTGAAAAACTCGAAAAATCGTATAAAAGTATTTAAAAAATTAAATAATATTGAATTGATTTACAAAAATTAAGTAATAACAATGAATAAACTCTTTGATATATCTTTTACTCGTTTCTCGTTAAATCTTCATCAGTCTGACATAGAACCACGTCACACCTAAAAATCGAAAATGCATCCTGAAGGAGTAACCACCTAATACATTTCCAGGAAAACGGACCGGCATGCGGCAGTTACATTTATTCTTACGCGAAAGAATACAATGATCTGACAGTTTTCTGAAAAGACGGAAATAGCACATCGTATATCCTCCTAGCAAGGAGTATATATAAAATGTAGCAGAATCGACGTACTCTAGACTATTCTCTTTCTACACGCTACAACATTTTGCTGCTGTATATTTGGAGAAACAACATTCTTCGTGAAAACGAAATCTCTTCGCGAAAAGAAAAGAAAAAGAACTGTACATGAACGTATACGATATAGCAAATTAACTTGTTAATCGTGAAAAACGAATTAACGCTTCAGATTGTCAATTTCTTAAAATATCGATCTCTTAATAATTTCTTTATTTAAACGTCTCCCGTTTTTTATCTATCAATCTATGTTTATTAAAAATAAACTAAGTCATATTAACAAATTAATATTTCACAGAGGTTCGGTTATTTCAAACTAGTATCTTTATAACACTCTTATTTCTTTATTTCTGGCATTTATTCTTGCGCGATTTGACAATATTCTATTTTATTTACAACATTTTGAGAAAAATAACATTCTTGCTCTGTCAACACTAGGAAAATAGAGTACTCTGTATCGTTAATGATGTTATGGCCGGCAAACTACTATGTATCGAAGGAAAACCTATAAACTAGATGAACCTTACAGATTACATATAGTCGTAACTGTTGAACAGAGGTAGAATGATCAAATTTTTCAAGTATACACCAAAAATAACTATTAGATTACAAAACATGTAAGTTTCGTAAGAAAAAATTGACTACGCACAGTATTAAAATCATTTCTCGGATACAATGCAAAGAAATGGCTATGCTTTCAATTAATATAAAATCGTAATCGTGTTACCATTTAAAAACACCTTTACTTAGATACTATTAAAATTGACATTTTTACGCGTAACAATGATATTTCTATACTTTTCGTAACAACATCTATCGCGACACTTATTAACGACGAATAAAACGAAATTTCTTTTCAAGTAAATCTATTCGTCTTACAACGAAAAAGAAAAATATTAAAAACCGCGGATGAAGCAGAGATAGTACCATGCGAGAAAACATCACGACACCGTGATTTTATCGATCGTTAATAAAGTCAAATTTTAAAATTAAAAAATTTCCAAATTCCTAGCGTAGGATAAGATAATGATCGTTAACTTGAAATGTCACCATATCGCATAATTGGTAGGTAAAAGTAAATGTTGAACGTTTTGATTCTTTCTAAATCAATCGATCCTGAAAACACGTCTATCGATAGACCGCCTTAATATTCTGTCTCTGTGTCTTTTGTGTAGGTCTATCTGTACAAGATACGTAAGATAGAAATAAAAAAAAGAAACAGAATCTAATAAATTCACGCAGCAAACGCCATGTGATTTCGAATGCGTGGTAGAGTACGTTGATCTAAAAATACCGAGGCAACTATCTCTTATTTCGTTCGATTCGATTTAAAAACGCGATTCTTATTTTTTCTTACTCTGTCGTCCGAAAAATATTGACTCGATTGATATTGCTTGTTGAGCAGAGATTACAAACTCCACTGAGAACGAGTTGAAAAAATAAACCTCGTTCCTAATTGAATTTCCTGTCCTATTCGATGTGAATATGCTAAAAATTCTAACTCCTACGACTCTTCAATCGCTACAGAAACTAGAAACATTCGTTGCTTGTATCTACCGAGAAACATCGACGATATGACATTTATACGTGAACAAAGCGTCGGAGATTATTATTCACAATGGTCTTCGAATCTATCGATCGTCGCTGCTTCGCGAATATATTCAACGCTTTGTTTTCTTTATTGTCCGTATTATGAAATGCAAATTTTATATTCCAAATAATCCTGATCAAGAAAAGACGTTAACATCGAGTTTAGCTCTATCTTAGAAAACTTAAAATTACTTGAAGCAAATTATACACGCGAAATCTCGCAATTTATTTTTTCATCTCGGTATTAGAACTACGAATAGTTAAATGTCGAATAATTGTTAAAAGAACTACGAGAAGACAATTTATCGAAAGGAAACGATAATGACAAAAGAATGCGAGAATATCACGATGAAATCGACGTGAAGAATCTCGAAACAGCGACGTTTATCTGCAAACTAGCACGTTATAAGAATCGATGGTTGCAGCTTCCTTTGGAAGCGACCGGAAGCTGGTCAATTCTCACGGTGCAGCAATGGCATGCTCTCTGAGCGTTCGTAACGATCGAGATACCCGATCCCGTGATCCTGGCACACTATGTCCTCGTGAAATCCGTAACACTCCGACGAACGATGACTGTGGACGCCTGGACGCGTCATCTTCCAGTTTGATTGCTCGTGTTTGAGAGTTGTCACAAGATACGGGGATAGAAAGCGGATGCCCGAGCTGCCTGTGGATGTGAGAAATTGTTGCAAACATAAAAGAAACTAACCATTGAATGTGACCGAGAATTCGGAGCAAGTTTGCGGAAATATTTACAAAAGAAACAATGGTAATTGAAGCATGGCGAGGTGAGGAGTTACGGATGTACAAGGTGTTAATTGATAATGGAAGTAGGTACCTTCACCTTGATGCTAATTGAAAAATGCGAATGATTTTTTTAACGAAGACTTACAGGACATTTATACAGGGCATGCTAGAACACGTGGTACAAATAATGGATGGAAGTTCGTATTTCTTTTCACTTGGAACGTCATTTTTAAGCAAATGATACTTCTCGAATCGATGTACTCCAAAGCGACAGCTCGAACGAAAAAATTTTTTTCTGTATTTTTTTTTACTTATTTTTTATTGTAGAATGTATACCGTGTAGTCGTACCACGTATCCTGCCATATTTTTATAGAGTAATAACGAAAAACAGAAGTAAGCGTAGAAATGCTTGTTTGAAGGATCGATTCTATTCGTCAGAACAATGAAAATGGATTGGTGCGTAAAAAATTTTGTTTTTTCATTGCGAATAGCTTTCCTCTTAAATTTATGAAATGTATGAAATATAGAAGACAAAATGGGAATAGAGAAAATTTTGTGAGATCGAAGAGGTAGTATAAAGAAATTAAAAGCAAAAGTAAAAGGTTCTATTTCCGACGTTTAAATAATCATTTAAGGATAATACTTATTTGTTAATTATATGAGATACACCGCAATAAATATAACGATAAATTCTATAGACGCCGGAAATTTTTTAGCAAATAGCGGTAAATAAATATGAAGTAAAAACGTTTGCACCGAGGGAAGCAAGAACTTTGATGTAAAAATTAGAAGCAAATGTGAAACCTTTTTCATGGTCTTGGCGTATAGTATCGATCGTACGAAAGAATATCAGTGCTTTCTGTTAACACGTTCCATATCGAAAGCACAAGGTTCGGGTCAGTGGAACCAGTGTCTGACCCAAACTGGTTATTACTACTGCAGGCGTTCTACTCATCTGTGTCAGTGTTTCTCAAACGGAGGATGTTCTATGATACACAATTTATATAATTATCATTTTTCAACCATTATACGATAATAATGTATATAATACAGCGTGCTTATCATATAAACGAAAATTAAATTTTAAACGGAATTTTTATTCTCAGTTTAATAACCGAACAAAAATTTCTTGCAGATAGAACTGTGGTTTTCTTACGACGAAATTAACTATACTTCCCAAGAAGTGTAATTGACTCCAATTTCGCATTTAATACGTGGAGATAAGATATTCGCGGAAAAGTAGAGGGATTACCTCTATGAGAAAGTAAACACTGACTATGAATAGCGCATAATGGATGACAGAGTTGTTGTCATATCGCAACGAGCCGACATGTAATTAAACTGTCAACGCAGGGTGCAATAAGTAATTAATTGTTGCAAGGCTGCATTACCATGATTAATTCGAATTACCGCATTAGCCCTCGTTACATATACATACATAGATAAATAAACAAAAAGTAAGAACATGTGTTGCATAAAATGCATTCATTTGCCGATATTAAAATACCAAAAGTTTCCATCCACGAAAAAGAGATTAGAAATGCAGAAAAATGTTGAAGAATATTATTTGCTTTTCATACGCGTTACGCAAAAAAGATTCTGTCGAAAAATGATAGTTCAATAATAACTTCTCTTCGTTTGTAGGATTTGTCAGAAACTCTTAACTTTTAAAGACAATTTCAAGCATTATCCATTGATTAGTGTGACGCCCCAAATTTTGTTAAATCCATTGGTGCAGAAATGTGACATGCAAAAAGGATCAGTGCGATTTTGTGATTTATGTATTATGTTCTACAAGCATGCAGTGAATTTTCGCAAACGACGCAGTATCAGAAAATAGAGATTAAAGTAAAGAAAACGACATGAAATAAATAGAGAGCAACGAAATCCGAGCAAAATTTGCAGACATAATTTCTCAAAATATTGAATTTATTTTACCAAGTGTTTTGTCCGAAAAGTTTTCCGTGGAAAGTTTCAATCGTCTTGATGAAAACAGTTTACAAACCGACACGCACGTGTTTCGATACCACATGGAGAAACAAACTCTGTTAGTTAGATGTGAATAATGCACAAATACCTGTTTACCGACCATTTTGACAAGCGGTTTTATCCCCTGTGTTCCCGTTAATAGTGGTCTGCTCTTCGTCCTTCACGAATTTTATCAGGAACATCGTTAATGCTCCTACTATTGGTGGAATACCCGCTAAGAAAAAGGGTATGTCATAACTACCTACGTAAATCAAAAATAAAAAGCAAATTAGATATATTTTTCAGTAAGTAAGTAAAAGAACTTTTTTAAATATTTATATTACAAAATTTAACATAGTTGATTATCTCGACAATTATTTCGTGAAATGTTTATTCTATCGTCAAGCGCTCCTTATATTTTTAAAGTCGATTTAAATTATTTTCTATACAAAAATCTCAAAAATAAACATCAAATCGATTTCTCATTGAAAGATTAATTTGGAATTTCGTTAACGAAACGAACTCTTTAAACCAGTAATTCGAAATTCCGATAAAGTGACGGATAGCATGGAATCATAATTAATTGTGTGATGTAATTACCGGTATGATCATACAGAAGACCAGCAATAGGCGGTCCTACAGTCAAAGGTATAGAACACATGCCTAGTAGAAATCCAATGGCTTGTGTCGCTTCTTCCCGACCACATATATCAAATGCAATAGGACCCAAAAGGGATATGAAACAGCCATCGAATAATCCCATGGCCAAAGAGATAATTAGTAACACGACGAACGAATTCGTAGCGGGGAGAAGCATTGTAAGAACACCGATACTAAGGAACGATATCTAGAATCATTCGAAACAAATGAAAAGTTTTAAAGCAAATAAAATGAAAGAAGCTTTTTAATACCAGAATCGATAATAGATTCACTTTAAAAATTATTTCAAGTAAAACTTCTTCACATCGAAAGATACTCGATAGTTTAGTATTTTAGAAAATATTAGGTATATATTAGTTTGTCCCGAAAGTTTCTTTCCTTTTGCAAGGAAATAATAGATGCACAACCTCTTTTCGTTTTATATTATTTTATTCAATCACGTACGATCCATTTTCTTCTATTTCTATTATTACGATCATACGTGATTCGACAAAAATAATATAAAACAGAGAACGTGGTGCATCCATTATTTCCTTACAAAACGAAAGAAACTTTTGGGACAACCTAATATATATATATTTGTAATTGTACATATGCATTTAAAAAAGTGACACAGTTTGAACAAATTTTTTAGGAAAAGCGAAAAATATTTGGAACCTTGCAAAAACGTTATTTAGATTCTTTAGAATTACATGAAAAATTATCTAGACAGATACTAAATAATTTCCCATTTTTAGTCCTTTAAATCCCTCTTTGGCGGCTTTGGTGTTCTTCCAACTGAGCTGTTTCAGTTTCTCACATTTTCATGTTCAAATACATGTGCGATATACGTATGTAACAATTAATTTATATATTTATACATACATACATATATATATATATATATATATATATATATATATATATGCATTTGTAAAAATTTTTCTCCAGAAACGATTTGCTCAAACAAATGAAAAGGAGTGAACGATTTACCTGTTGCAACAATATTCTGTTCACCTTCGGCAAGTCGGCGATATATCCGAAGACAAGTCGACCTATACCGGAAGTAATACCGATGCACATGATCGGGAGCTTTTTATCCGAGTCCTTAAACACCGTCTCGACAAATTTCCCGATGTGAACATACGGGACGAAATATCTGAAAGGAACGTTCTCATTGATCAGACTACTCGTGTCACTTAATACTCGTCACTTTATACGCTTTCGCCGTGGTCGTTTCTTTCGACGATGGCTTGAATTACAAGCCACATGTAACTTGACTGCCGTTAGGAAACAAGTTTCCTTTCGCAAACGCGTTCGTTAACCAACTTGTCGTCAGTTTTCCGCGCCGACTGCAATTTAACTGACAACCTCGTTCGCCTCAATGTTAACGAGTGGTCGCGTATCAATAATCAAAGCTAATGGTTTAACAACGAGGAAAAGAACGAAGCCGCCAACAAAAGACACGCTAGCTAAGCCGATCAAGGATCGCTATTTGCGTTACGGCGAAAGTATTCGTACATATTAAAATAATTCCTCGTTGATTTAATATACTAACCCGAACAAAGCGAGAGGGATCGAACTAGCCCATACCACGTATCGTTTTCTCTTCCAAATCGAGACGTTCACTACTTGCTTCAGGCAGCTCTTGAAGTTCGATTTGGATTTTAGTTGATCCCGCGGCACCGAGGTAACTGGAAGAATCGTGACGAAGAAGAGTTACGATGGTCTTCGATTTTCGATTTATTACCTACGCCACTTTTGAAATCGAGGGAAACTGAAATTTTATTATCATTCTCTTTGCGCTTACGATAAAACATTGCTTGAGAGATTGAAGGGACGCGTGGAAGAACTTCCAACGTTTCAACGTATCTTAAAGAACGAACAAATTCTAGATAGGACGTTTTAACTAAGGAGGGCAGAATCGATAAGAAAATTTCCATTCCAAAGACGTTAAAAGTATAACGCAAGCGTAGAAAAAAAGTATGAAACGCGAAGACGATAATACAAAGAATAGCAGGAATTGAGACTTACGTGGAATCGGTTTGAAGAGAATAGCGCAAACCATGACAATCGCAGTGAGCATAGCTAAAAATCTTAACGTCCCTTCCAAACCGAAACGGCGAAGTATCACTTCGATCACGTATGGCATAAGGGTGGTAAATACGGAGCTTCCAGCTGTGACGATACCATTGACCAAACCCAAGTACCTCTTAAAATAATGGCCCAAGATCGCTAGACTCGGCGTATAGGCAAGACTAGCACCAAGTCCGTACATCACTCCATAAGTCAAATATAGTAATGTCACCTGAAGCACAGCGATTCTAAAAATAACTCGAGTCGATTATGACAACGAGAAGAACAGGATGTAGCATGGTGGATAACGTATCTTCGTGCAAATCGTTTTACGGTGTTGTCATTTTGTACTTATAGTGAATCAGCTTTTTCAATTAAATATAATTAATAGACTCATTTCACCTAAATGACTCGTTCTTTCAATCAATTATATATGCGTTGATAGGCGATATATGGAATACAAATTTCGATCATTTAGTATGATGCAAGAAAAATCTATTAGCTGTTTGGAACATAAAGATTATAAAGTTTATAAATCATTCAAACGATACGTGTGATAATTTTACAAGTATAACGAAAATGGTGAACGTGAGTGTAATTTATAATTAATTAATAGATAATATAGGATTGAATAATAATGACAAGAAAGGGGAAGTGGAAAATGTAGAAACCAATTATAAACACCTGTCAAACTGAAATTTCACGCTACACGTACTGTATTAATATCGATTCTCGAAGTAAAAATAAAATTAATGTAATCGATGTAGTTATTTCGTTAAATGATAAATGAAAAAACGAAAGAAATAATTTACCTTGCTAGAAAATATTGAAGACAGAAGCATACCGCTGGACGCAAGAGCACCGCCCAAAAACGTGGTCATCTGAATTCCAATTTTATCGGTGAGAATGCCAGAAATTGGCGATAAAAAGAACGTGGTACCAATGGTTAACGACCCTACCAAAGCTGGAACAAAGGCACGACCGCTTTCCACAATTTCTGACAATTTTTGACAATTTCGACAATTTATCTGTGACAATATGTCTAATCTACTGCCGACATATGTATAAAAATATTTGAATGTTCGATTGAAACTTCCATTACTCAAAGAAGAAACTTCTATCCATCTATGTGATAGAAATTCTATTTCAACACGATTCTTTTGGATAACGAATTTTTCTATTTTTTATATGCATATTTTTTTAAAAACAATACAGAAGTTTAGATTTGACGTACTCATTATCTTTTAAATTAATACTTATTTGAAGTTATCTTTTTGCGCATAGAACAATGTACATATGTATTGCGCTATGTATCGTAATTCTGTTTGCAGAGAATAATATCAAAAGGAAACAGAATACAAAACGTTACCAAAAAGGTGTTGTACGTATAATAGAATATTCAGATAGCAGAATGTCCCGATATTCGTAGAGTATTCGAGCGATGGAAATTCTGATAACAGAAGTTCTATCACGCTATCAATATACAACGAAACGTTTACTTTGATCTTGCTATCGGTTAGTAACTTCAAGCTCCAATAGCTTCCCATTAAATTCTATACAGTACAACAGAACATACCAAACGTCAATGAAACATTACAATTGCTAAAAGAAGATATTTTTCTCAGATCGAGCAAATCATTTCCCAAAAATGACAAAACTTTATTCATAGTTGCCGGTGAGTCGCATATAACATAGTCATAAGTAAATATGATGTAAGCTGGCAGCCATCCTAAGCCGAAAGTTACAACGAATAAAAGATGGTATAACCGCTAATATAACAAATGATTCGTTTAAAAAGAAAATATCAAAAAGCATATAAAGTTTGTCGAAATTTTAGGATACGTTAAAGCGTATATGCTTAATTAGATCGGAACGAAAATATATGTATTCGCAAGAATCAATACCGACTGAATCAATTAATAATGAATGATATTAATAATAATAAGCAAGAATGACCATTTATCCACGATCTTAGATGTCGTTTAGAGTTCGTATTGTTTAGTAAAGACCTAGTTCTACTTTAAACAGTAACTACCCCCAGATTAATATTATTTGACCCTCGTTACTATTAATACCCATGTAATTGTCGATTAATTCAGATCCAGGTTGTCCAGTACATTGACTCCGCGAATGATTAGCCTGATCGATCGGTTTAATTGATACGCTACCCGAAGTAATTATTCCATGCTTCGCTTAACAACGATTAAATCTTAGGAAGCACCAGTACGAAGAAATTACTTTTGAAACGTCGGAATTAGGCCACGAACGAATTAACGGTTCGTCGTTCACATTCTTATTACAATGTTCATTGATCAGCTGTTGCTTCGCTTCGATTATTTATAAATTCATACTATAAATGCATATTAGGTTCATAAAGTAAACGAGAGGGATGCAACTCTGTTCTTTCTCTGTTTTATAACTGAGGTAATTTGAGTAAATCAACAGAAATCGACGAAAAATCCAGTACATTTTCGAACGTACTGTAAATTCTTACTCAACTAATATTTGTAGTAATAAGCATTTACATTGAATATTAAATTTTTGGACGTGAAACCTACACCTTCCTTTTTCTTCCAATAAACGCAATTTCAATATTATAGCTGTCTTTTTATTGCTGCGAATCCTTCCATTTGTGAAAAAGAAAAAATAAAAAGAACAGTAAAAAGTTAACGACCTGCGAAAATTGACAAGAAAAATTATAAATTCATTAATTCCATAAATAGTTATCGAGATAAACTAAACTGAATACTGCGGTACAGCATAGTATACTATAGTATATTTATTTGTATTTCAGGCTCACAGCCTATTACAAAGGAGATTATTGAAATCTACCGCATATATCGTACCCATATATGTATAAACATTTACATACGTCAACACACATTCATGCATATACCAAATATACGTACATACACACTGCGATATGTTAGCTTAATTTTCATTATGATTCAACTAGCATTAATTTTCCTATTTTTATGATCTCTTGCACAAAGTTGATAGTAATATGCTAATAATAGATTAACCCTCGTAAAGGGTTATAACCTAATAACTGAATCAGACGCGACGCGAGTAAGATAATTACTAAAAAATATGATTGAAAAAATATATTACCAACTTATAGTATTATGATAATCGCTTGCAGTTCACTGATCCGCGAATGAAACTATTAGAGATGGTGATATCAATATAAAAATTGGTAAATAATAAAAATGGTAAGATAACGCGCAGTTCATTGACTGCACCGAGCAAGTGATTGGGACAATGATTGACCGCAGTGGATGTAAAAGAACACGATTTTCCATTTTTTTTTTCACAACTCTAATCTTAGCTTCTTTTCCTTTTATCGAATAATATAAAGTAAAAAGGAGAACGATTCACAGTGCAATAACATTTACAAATGTTGCAGTCTATGCGATATACTTAGTTCCATTTGAATCAGTGTCTTAACGCTTTATGACGCTGCTTAATAAAATATAATAGTTTTCAATGTGAATCAATTTATATCTTTTAATTAGTGGACTAAACACAGTCTAGTTTTTCAATAAAATATGATGTAATTATCATTCAAATAATCATTCAAGAAGTCAAAACCTGGAATATTGATCTCTGAAGGATTTCATGAATGTTTTAAATGCTCAAAAATGTTATTTTATGTCACTGTTCGTTACGTCCTGACTAATGCACCGAAACGGGGGAAACGTGTACTTACACAGACATATGTAGTGCATTTATTGATAAAAATATCCTATCGTTAGAATACAAATAAAAAAAAGATAATTTTTGATAAAATTATCTTTTACTGTACCCAAGGTAAGAAGATAAAGGGCAAAAGCTTATCAAAAGCTTAAACGACTTTTCACGCATATTTGTTATGTATGTATAGAAAATATTTACAATTCATCTATTCTTACTTATACGAATATTCTTATTTGCAATGTCATGCTTTCAGTGATAACCATAAAGTAAAAGCACTAAATTGATACTAAACTATCGATATAAAACTAAGTTTTCCTTTGTATCTGATAAACGACATCATACATCTCTAATTAAACGATTTAACAAAAATCAAACGGCAGACGTCAACTAAGATCACTGTAAAACTAATTTTTTCTTCGAACTAACGAACGATATTGTCAGTATTCAATCACGCACATTCAATCAAAAAGATGAAGGATGACACGAACCAGAAGATACTGCATATACGAATGTCCTTATTTATGCAACCACGTATATCCACATATTCCTATTTATCTTCTCCTCGACCACAGTCGACATATGTATGTACAGGTACACGGTATATTCTTCCTTACAAATTATGTATTCTGCTCCCTTCCACACAAATTTGGATATTCTACGTAATTAAATCCTTAACGATAAGTAGGTCGCGGATTGTTATTCATCGGAAATGTAAAGATGTAAAAACGCGATAGTATACTCGTCGTAATATAGTGCATGATTAGCGAGTAAAATAAATTCTTGTTTAAGTTTTATTTCTTTGACTATATTCATAAAAATATGAACTGAATGATAAATAACATATTAGAACTACGATAAGTTACATCGTCCCGACGATCTACATTCTACTCGACTAAATTCTCCTATCACTTACCGTATCTATCATATTCTCGCTAGTGATAACGAACAATCACAGATCTTACCTGCCTTCGAAGATGCCGCTGTTTCTCCAGACTCTAACAGTCTCTTCTGTAACTCGAGGTAGATCGACGAGTACGTGTTTATGACGCTGAATAGAACACCGTTGATGATGAAACTGCCTATCATGATCATCCACGCTCGCAGACCGCCATCCGGTGGAACGATCACGTTACGGTCATCAGCATCCTTCCTCGAGGCGTTCATCGACGCTCGATCATCCTCGTCCTTATCTGTCCTTTTCGATTTCGCGATCGACACGTCGATTTTCACCGACGAGTTCTTACAATCGGTTTCTAAAAGAGGGTTGCCTTCCGTGCTCGAATTCGAGGCCTCTTCCAGTCGTTGCGAATCCTCGTTCAGAAGACTTCGTTTGAGGACCTCGTTATTGATATTAGAAACGTTCGTCGAGTCCGTCCTCTTCGACTCTGTATTCTCCGTGATCGTCATTGTTCAACTTCTTGTACGCTTCTGCCGGTGAATATCGATGATCTTTGAGAAAATAAAGAAAAAGAAAGGTTAAAGCTACTTCATGAAGAAGGATGAACGAACGGAGAGATTAATTCGTGACGTTCTTAGTTAGTAGGGCGATTGTAAAATCGAACGAGGATAAGATCGTGGATAAACGATTTAACATAGATTAGAAAAAAGATTAGGGCAACGCTGTTGGTCGTGCGGATCTGGAGGAATTTTTGTTGTGGCATTGAAATTGTTAAAAATATACAAGTACTTCTGGAAAATTAATTTTCACTTCTATTAATAATATAGGAGCAGGGTTGCATTCATTTTTATTATACCAAATTAATTATGATTATCCATGTATTATACTATAGATTGGTAGCTTTACTATTAAGCATATTTCATAGTACATAAAGAAAATATCTATTAGAACCTAAATATTCGTCATTATAAATATGATATGTATATATATATATCTATACACAGGTATATCTATATATATATATATATATATATATATACGTTTGTACCGCAGATTACCATGAATACAGATATCTAGATAAGTAAGTAGTTATACTTTAAAAGTGCTTAAAAAATTGTTAAGCTTTCTTGACGATGCCTCTGTGACACGAACTTTTGTAGATAATTTCAGAAAAACCATTGACAAAAAAATTCAGATAAATGCCGTTCGTGAAAATATAACATGCTGAATGAAAAACGTAGAGAAAATACATTTTCTTCCGAACAACGATAAATCAATTTATGTACGAAAGTAACAACTATGAAATATTACTTTTTGCACAAATTCTTGTATACCTTGACATTTCTGTAATTCATTACAAACGTACTCTTGTTTTTGTTGACGTCAAAAATACGTGTTGGCATGAGCAAAACGTGATATTTAACTTTAAAGTTATATTTAGGTCTTGCATAATTAAAAAATTTCCTTGTAACGTTGCTTACGTAATTAAAACACCTTTCGATTCATATCATATAAAAATCTACAGTCAAAAAATCTTCTTAGTTTGAGAATGAATTCAATTTTATCGTTTATTCGAATTAACTTCAAAATTTAATCTATTTAGTAGCAAATACCTGAAAACATATAATAATCTTTTGTCTGATTGGTGAGAGCGTATGTAAGATCAGGAAATAACGTCGAAGACCATTATCAATATATTATATGTACGTAAATATTGCTTTGCCTGATAAAATACATAATAGCATTCGTCTGATAAAAATTATCACACACGTACTTCGGTAATGCATTAAGCAATGTACATCGAGCAAAAAAAATTAAAAACTCTTAAAAAAAAATTAGTATGATTAGATTTTCGGGTGATATATTTGACTTTAGTTTTCAGTAAAGATGATTTTCAATGATTATTGAAACTAAATTCGTTATATTATTTGTAACTTCGTCCGCGTGTAACGCTAATTAGTGATGGATTTGCTTAAAATAAGTCATCAAAATCGTAAGAAAAAATAATATGGAAAGCAAAGAAGAAGTTAAAATAATTATATCTGAAAACGGCGTACGCATAGTATTAAACAATTCGCACGCCTTATCACGTGTTGATAAATGTGCATCAAGCTCGAACGTATGCATACGTGTATTTAATACGACGATAACAGTCTATATATCAAAACCAGTGGCGTAAGTAGCGATGGACTAAATCGCGAAATATATATATTTTACACTATTAAAACATTAAAAAATAATAATGAATACTTTAACGAAAGAATTCAAAGTAATAACTGAACATTTAAAATAAGAATCCATAGAATTTTCATAATTGTTTTACGTAAATCATTATGTTATACATAAAAGGGACTCTTCTGTCCTCAAATAATATACATGTTGATATCAAGAGCCTCATAAGTACACCTATCACCGATATAGAGTTTTATCTACCGACAAAGTTTAAATATTACTAGTTTGGTGTTGATTTAATCCGATCGTTATCGATAATGTGATAGCCGTGTTAAATCACTACAAATTATAGTTTTTTAAAATAGTATTCCTCCTTATCGAATCTATATATTCTTTTTATTCGTGTAAATATATAAAAAAGAAGTTTATAACAAGAGAGAAAGAAACGTGATAAAATAGATATAAAAATGAATTGTCCCGAAGAGGCGATCTACAATGTAAAGGTAGAAAGTCGCAGTTTCGTTTCTATTCCGCGTTACGCCAACGTTTAATAGAACATGATCACTCCAATCCGTGTGAATACGATTTATCTTGATGTGCGTGTTTCTTATACAATAAAAACTACTACCAAGTACAAGGGACACCATGTTGAAAACGTTAAAAATTTCGAACGACGCACACCATACCAAGACGAGACACATGTAATCGTAGCAACAAAGTGTTCAACTACTTTCTAAGAACATTAAACGGTCGGAAGTTGCTTGGTATTTGTATTCTAATTTATAATGATCAAAAGTGGCGCGTATATGTGTGCCTGTTTAATTCTAAACGTAGAAGGCGTACACCATTATGGTCGTGTTTAAAGAGAGACGATAATTTATTTTGCTAAAAAGATGTTAACTTTCGAAAAGAGAAATATCGTCTGCTACTACTACAATTAGAGACACTTTTTACTAGAGACTTCTTCTTTCACAGCCGAGAACGATCGCTGAAACTGTGGTCCAAACGCTAGATAGAGGATAATCCTATAATTACTATTCCGTGAACGTTAATTAATCATCGAATTTACACTGACAAAGAATAACATTAAAATCACTTGCGATAACAAAGAGAGAGGAAAGGGTCAAACAGCACGAACCAATTAAAATCAAACGGTCGATTCTAGTTGAAGAGAAGGCTCGAAGCAACGATAATACAATAGAGTTGTTGCTCGAAAGGGAAAAATAACGATTGCGTACAAAGAAACGGGTGAACTCGCCAAGTTCTTCGAAGAATATGGCGAATTCAGTTTGCTTAGTGTATAAATCGTAATTACGAATTTCCGACACGGCATAATGCGACCTGAAGAACGAACCACGTTCCTCGTTTATGCTGCCAGTACACTTTGTTACTCGAGATTAGTAAATTCAAGAAGATTACTCTACGCGTTGACTCGAATTTGGAAAGCAAATCTGTATATATAGCGAAGAAACTTCTGCTGTACATTTTAGTGCGTGTAAAGCGCGTCGCAAGCAGCGTTTTATAAACAACAAAACATCGATTTCTTTTCGTCGTTTGTTATCGAAGGAGAAAGGACTTTCTTCCAACGTTCATCTCAAACTTTATTTTTTAAACTATTTAAACGGAAAAAGAAATTTACTTTACCGATTCTGTAGAATTTAATGAAAACTTTAATATATAGTTTGTGTGTTTATACGAGAAAAATGTTTAATATAATAGATAGATCTTTGGGAGAAAGTGAAATTCTTTTCTTATTAAAAAATATTCGTTATATTTTGCTTCGGTGATTCTAATGTAACTAAAAGATACATAAAAAATATATATATATATCCATGGATGCTTTAAATAATCAAAGTAATTTTCTTCATAATTAAGTTCATAAATTAAATTGCGCTCTTCCGTCGTGTAAATAAAAAAGATGAAATTAAAATATCGTCTTATCGAAGTAAACATTTTAATTAAGAATTCCTCTTATTTTTTATCACAGATATTACTCGTAAAAATTATAACATTAAATGTTTCGTATCATTTCTACAAATTTACATATGATAACTGCTACTTTTTAAAATGTGCGTGCATTTTATCAATAACGTACATACATGAACTCCTTGCTGAAAATCAAATCTGCTTCTTTTGACCTTGACGCTAATCTGCATTCGAATTGAGTGGATCAAGCATGTAAAGTATATCATACTTCGACTCCCATGTCGATTATTCACCGATTAACCTCCTCACACATTCCACGTTGAACATAATTGATAACAAATACTATCTTTATAAGAAAAATAGATCTAAACCAATAATTTTTACTAAACTGAATAGTATATATATACATATACATATATACAGTATATATATATGCACAAGAAAGATTATGCAAAACCAAATAATTTTTGTTAAAATAACATTAAAATAGAATTTAGAATAAGATTTGGAGAAAAAATAATAGTTATAATTAGAAATTACAAACTTTTATGCCGACATCTACTAAACAAATTACTATAAATTCTAATAAACGAAATAAATAAAATTATCTCAATGAAATTAAAGAAACTAAGTGAAGTTTACTTCCAAATGAAAATTAATTACATTTTACACCACGTAGTTAGAACAGTCAATTGAGGAAAGCTGAATGACTCGGAGCCTCCGTTAGTCAACTGATGAGCTCCATCTAACTATCCAAAAAATTCATCCTGACTGAACATGTTACAAATACCAAATTGTAAATAATCACATTAATACGCGAAGGCAGTTAGATACGCAAGTTATCTAATTCGATACTTAATCAACAGACGAAAATTCTCTCTTAAATAACTAATTACAAAAAACACAAAATAACACCAATAAAAATTTACTGACAAATAAATTAACTTCCCTGCCGTCTGTTAATCTTTCTACAACATTGGATTTCGATGAATCAGCAATTAAAATGCAAATCGTAATCTTCGTTTATCAATTAAGCCTTATGACCATAAAAAAGTTATTTTGCACAAAATTATTAGCAGTATTATACATGGAAAACTGCTATACTACCATTTTACTAAACTATATTAGTATTTAAACGTTATCAATATGACACGTGCATGCTTGGTTGGCATTCTCGATAAGCAAAAATATGCATACACGGAAGCATTAAAGCAAGAAAGAAATACGAGACAGGAAAGAAAAAAAAAAAGAGCGACGAGTTTTCAAATCCTGAATCAACAAAACACGACGCACGACACCGAATGTTGCACAAGTTCACACACGTTGCTTGTAATCGTCTTCCTAATCTCCTCGCTTCTAATCTCTGTCAAGAGTACCATTCTGATGGGTCGCGTGGACTGAGACCACGACACGACGCAACCGCGATGCAATGAATCATCGCCGAAAAATGCTTCCTTCATCGAGTTTGAATTCACGGTTGAACGACGTGTGTCTGTCCCTATTTTGTTTCTCGTAAATAGGAAGGTGGTACGATTGGAAAGTAACACAGAGCGAACGACTGAGGATAAAAAAGGCCAGTGGAGGCTAGATGGTAGCCGGAAAGAACGACAAGAGAGACAAGAGAACAAACGGGCAAAAGAGCGTAGGAAAGAAAAATACACGGGCCAGCTAACTAGGTAGAGAACGGAGGGAATTCAAAAGTAGCGTCGATTGAGTTTACCAAATTTTTCGTTTGCTCAGTGGGCTTCCGGCGAAGATAACGCGTGAGCGCGCGTCTCGTCGCGTCGATCGTCTTCTTTGTCGACGACCACTCTCTCTCCACGATCCAACCGACAACAGAGTCGAGCATAAACTGAAGTAACCAGTACGAGTGGTCGAAAGTTCCGTGTTAAGAAGAGAGAACTAACGCGCTAGCAACTAGCGAGCGAACGCGAAAACGATGAACGAAGACATGTATCTCAACTGCGCGTGGACTTCATAATTTCACATGCCGATACAACGTTATCACCAAACGATTCTATATAGTTCCCTAAACGCGTCCACCTCGATACTTCTTCCGGTCTAAACGGGATACCAGGGGAATATGTATGACTGATCGAGATCCACGGCCTCGTTCGATGCCTAGTCAATGAAATTGAACTGTACCGAATAGCCACGCGATATGGTAATAGTTTTAGGCATTACTGACTGTTTAAGAGACAGTGAATCGAATTCTAGAAACATATAATTTAATAAAATATATGAAATTGTGTTTCTATAGGAAAGAACTTTGGTTTCAATCGATCGTACAGGATATTAAATATTTTTAAGGTACGAAAAATATTGTAGAAAGAAAATTAAAAGATTGAAACATTATAGTTAAAGAATCTGTAAGGCAGGAAACAGGGAGAGATATTTCTAGCTTGTGCTTTCTGAAAGCTGTGATTCACAAAATAAATAACGATTATTGCAAGTGCTATTTAAAAGATAACTATAAAATATTGCTTATGTATGATGATAAAATAAAATATATCGCGCTAAATACATCACGGACTATTTTCTAGAAACCTACAAAAAGATAAACTGGATTTATGAGCAGATGATTCATCCTTATAAAAGTACAAACCCTAAACTGTAAAGATTAATTGCGTGCTCAAAACGTGTTTTACGATCTTTTATTTTATTTGTAACCAAATGTAAAGAAATTTTGTTACGACATTCTAAAGTAATGAACTTTCTCATACGGCAACAACGGGACTGCGAATAGATAACTATACATGTATACATAAAGTCATAGCTTAACATGGTTCGATATTGCATCATAAAACTAGAACGTCTCTGTCTCTCCAATTTTGAATCAAGCAATTTATTCTATGCCCCTATTGTAGTTATTACCTAATAACAAAATAAATCTGACTAGACAATTTGTACAATTATTTTCATAGAAATAATTAAATAAAAAATTATTGATTTCTATTATTGTACCGTAAATATTGTTATCTTCAAAATAATTGCATTTTTTGCTCGCTAACTGAAAAAAAATATATAATTTAAATCTATAAATTCTTAAATTGTTCAAAGGTATAAATATTTGAAGACCACCGGAAGATCTTTTCTGCAAATATAAAAATACTGTTATACATCGGCAAAAACTAGAGATTATTCATTTTATATCATATCATGAAGAAATATATGCCAATATAAAAAGATCGTACATCCGATCTTGCCACGACCGCAGAATTTTCTGAAAGTGTTCTTTCACGTATTACGCCGCGCGATTATCTCAGGAAATATTAAACTATAGATTACAATGCAAGTAATAACTAACAATAATTTACATTTTGCAACAGTCACCGTAAAAACAAAATATTTACATAAAATTCAATAATTATCTAGTATGAAACAAAGTTTAGATTACAACTTTTTTTAACTTTCGCTATAATTCGATAAATATTTCAAATTACAAAAAGCTAAACGAAAAAGCTGCTGACATAAATATACAAGAAGCGAAATTTAAAAGCTGATTAAAAGTACGGTTAGTATTTATTCCACGGTTAGTATCTTTGAATTTTCAAAGCAAACATAGTGATGCATCTCGTAAAATTTGTAAACGTAATGTGGCAAAGTTTGAAAATATAAATGGACTATGTACTTCACTTTACATCTTTAACTAATAATATATTCATTATTAAGAAACTTTAGAACATCTCACTTTTACCTGTAGTTTATTTTTATCTTTACTCTGCAACATCTTAGCGTTTAAGTTTTATTCCGGTAATTTTTGAGTCATGAAAAAATTCAATCCTACATTTTGCAAATAAAGTTCATGCAGCATTTTGATCTAATCATGCAATTTATTTCTTAGACGCATAAATAGTAATTTATCTAAAAGTAAAAAAACTGTACTATAATTTTATGCGTCATTTTTTTAATTTAACGCTTAGTAAAATATTCCTGTAGTACTGGTGTAGCTTTTTTCTTTAAAAATGCAGAACATATCTGAGAAAGTATAAAACTAATATATTTAAAAAGTATTATATACCTGATTTTCATTCATCTCATTTTCATCAGCTTCAAAACACTTTGCATTGAATTTTTATTGCAAATTTATAATACAATAATCTAATTAATAATTCTAAACATATAACACTATTATACATATGTACATTTTACATTCCTGTAAATAACTATAACAAAAAAAGCTTCAGTGGCCTCAATAAGTAAGTAAAAAAGAATTCACAATGAATGCATAACGTATGATTCATAAAGGGTAAGATAATTATCAATGAAAGAAAAACTCAAGTTTAATTCATAACATAAGTTTACTGAATAGTGAAAAGTTATAATCCTACTTAGTGTATAATGTCTTAAATATGAAATTTGTAATTTCATGATTTCGTTAAATATTTTTACTTAGTGATAATAACAATCTTATATGTGATAATGTACAATAATATAAATCTATAAAAAAACATACTAATATCAACATGATTTAAATATGATTTTATTATTACTTATAACTAGGATAACAAAATAAGTCTTATAAAGGTATTTATATTATTTCTACACTAATACTTATAGAAATCTTATGTATAAATATAAAATAACTATAATCTAACTTTAATTACTTTCACTTATATACTATTATATTAGTTTAATAGATAAAATATATATGTATATAAAAATTACTCATTTTGTAACATTGTTGCGTTATAAGAAATATTGCAATAATACAATAATTGTTAACGCTAAGAGCTCAAGAACATTAACTGTCAAAAATCTATCAGCTCTAACTTATTTAATCACAGTTTTTTATTGAATTCTTCTATGATGTATGATGTTAAATTATTATCAAAAAGAGCTCAAAGTGTTAATGTTTTCTTATCGGTATTAAAATAAAAATAAATAGTTATAAATATATTATATGTGATTAATGACCCAAACCTTTTGTGATTTTATATTAAGGTTACTTATATCAACTTTAATTATGAGATATAATAAAATATAACATTACAAAAAGGTCAATATAAAGATGATAGTTAAATTAAAGGCATAATTGATTCACTATTTTTGTTACATGTAACAAGTAATAACAAAAAAAGTACTTTTATTGAGGCCACACTGTTCAGTCATATATGTAATTATTTTTTAATACAATTTATCGTTTTATAATTTCACTATAGCGTTATACAACAAATTACTGATAAATAAAGTTTCAAATAATTATATGAACAATTCATTCACTAACCATACACCTTCAGGAATTTTGTAATAAAAAGTTATTAATACTTTCAATTAATTTCAATGATTGCACATTATTAATCACACAATATGTTTGAGACAAGTGATATTATATCAACAGAACAGAATAGGAAATCTAATCGATAAAATGACATGCACCGTCTAACCTTATATTTCCTCACAGTTTCGTATTGCTATCTCATAGTATGGTCTCTAACAAAATACTTTTTAGAATAAATTTTTTATTGTAAAAAAATTGCATTTTATTTAACTTAAATATTTTTTAACCTGACTCGGAAATAATAAAATATTCAAATACACGTGCATATCCAAAACTTAAAAATTGTCCTAAAGAAATCCTCCACCAAAAATCCCTGATATTGTCTAGGCATAAAGAGATTTTACTCTATATTTTTATTAGACAGCACTGAATGTCAAATTATTTCTTGTAAATAAGTTAATAAATTTTCTTTACCTTATACAAAATTTACATTACAGAAAATACACGGGAATTTTTATTTAAACATGCTAATATGTTAGTTTTACTTTCTGTATTTACATCTGATATTTAAAATGCAGCATTTATTCGTGTTATAACATTTTGTAATTTTTTTAATCGATTCTTCAAACACATTTCTTTCCTATTCATGATAGTAGATAGTAACAATAATTTATAACAAAATTGTCAAATTTTTGAAATTAATTTAATTTACGTTGTACTTCTCTCAATTTACACTAGATGTCATAGTAAAATATGAAATTGACATACATTAGTACTTCTATCAGTTGTGTAATCAATGTTAAAAAGTGTCAAGTGTTTAATTGTACAACCTGGCAATTTAATTACAAGTATTTAAAATGAGTACTGTAGACTGGGATGAAGTTATAAGACTAGCAGCTGATTTTCAGAAAGCTCAACTAAGTTCTACGTTACAAAAGTATGATTCATTTTTATGAAACATGAATATCTCTATTTTTTCACTATTCGTATGTCATTAGTGATATTTACTACAGAGTAATTTTAAACAGCTGTAGGTTGCAATTGAATTTAATTTCTGATATAACTCACAAATTAGTAAACTTTCACACAATAATCATGTATACATACATTATTATAATCTATTTCAAGAAAAACTAATATATATATTTTATTGTAATTTTCATTTCGTATATATCTCTCTATAATATTTTTAATATTCTATATAGATTATCGGAACGCAATTGTGTGGAGATTGTAACAAAGTTAATAGAGAGTAAATTATTGGATGTAATATTTACCAATGATGGTAAAGAATATGTTACACCTCAACATCTTGGCAAGGAAATTAGAGATGAATTATACATTCATGGTGGAAGAATCAACATGGTTGATTTATCACAAACCCTCAATGTTAATTTGTCTCAAGTATCTAAAGTAACAAATGACTTAGAAAAACATAACAAGGGATTAAAGATAATACTTGGGCAGCTTATTGATAAAACTTACATAAACAAGATCACCGAAGAAATCAATGACAAATTAATGCAACATGGGATTATCAATGTGTCAGAATTGACAATACATTATGACTTACCAGCTGATTTCTTACAATCAGTAATTGAAAAAGAATTAGGAAGAAACATATATGGCAAGCAAGACCCCCAAGATTCTAAAGTCTTTTATACAGAAAGTTTTATAGCTAGAAATAAAGCAAAAATAAGAGGAGCCTTATGTGCAATTACAAAGCCTACACCACTATCAGCAATTTTAGGACAATGTTCTGTTTCAGAAAGAATATTCTTTTGTGAGTACATGTAATATAAGTACACATGCCTGAAATATATTAATGTATCATATAATTTAATATCTCTATATTTCTAATTTATAGCAATCCTAGATAAGTTACAAGAAATGAAAGAAATTCCTGGTGTAGTAGCAGGAAAACAAGGAACAAATAGTCTGTATGTACCAACTATATATTCTAAAAGTCAAAATGAATGGTTAAATAATTTTTATAGACAAAATGGTTATTTAGGTTTGTATTATATTTTGTGATGATAAAATAATAGCAAGTATAAAATATAATGTTTTATGCAAATATGATTTTTCAGAATATGATACACTTACTCGTCTTGGGATATCAGATCCACCAAATTTTGTAAAGCGTCATTTTCCAAATGAGGATTTAGTCTTCTTAGATTCTGTTGCGGTAGGTGCAAATATTAGAGATCAAATAGATTCAAATATTGAAGAAGCTATTGCAACTGGATCTTTTGTTGATATAAGTCCTCTTTTACCATCTGTATTTTCTGATAAAGATATGGAAATGCTTCTTAAAATCGCGAAGAATAAAATAAATATGTATAATACGTACGTATTTGCGAAAACTGTAGTAATGTCTGATGCATTCTTACAATCTTTAAATAAGTCTTTTGAAGCAATAGCAGAAACAAAGGCTAGAGAAGCAGTAGCTAGTGGACAATGGTTCCAAACGATAGCAGAGAACAGGATTAAATCTAAATCAGCAGACTTAATATTTGAAAATAAAGGAAATAAAAAAGAAGAACGTCGGAAAAAGGCTACAACCGGCAAAGCAGGTGGTAGTATGCAAGGGCGAGAAATAAAAACAAAATCTACTAAAAAGAAGTATCTACAAGGAAAAAATCGCGATCCTGAATCCGACGATGAAAATATAAAAGCTCCATCAACTAAAATTGGACTTAAAATATTATCTTTGGAAGATATTAGAAATGAAATTGCAAAAGATGATAATTTAGCAATAACTGATGATCTGGTAGATGAATTAGCATCATACCTAGTACAAAAAGTAAACAATTATGCTATATCTATTGCAGAACAGCTAGCACAAAACAATAAAACTACAAATTTAAGTGAAATTGAAGAACGTTTAAATATTCTAGTAACAAACATTAGAATATTTGACAAAGGTATTAAGCACATAGATAAAGCAGATCAAGCTGCTTTAATAAAGTACTTGTTAAAATCTCTTGGTACTGATTTTGTCAACGAGATATTTAAATTAGCTGCACAGCAAAATATGCTCCAATTTCCTGAGAATATTACCACTGAAACAAGGCAAAAAATGCTACTTGATTTAGTAGAGGATGTGAAAGAACCCTTGACTAATATACACAAATCTATTGCTGGAAATTCCATAGATGATTTCTTGAATTTTGTAGATGCAGCAATGGCGACTTGTTGTTTAGTGTTAAAAAAATATGATAAAAAGAAAGAAAGACCATTTATTTTGGGCCATAAAGAAGCCTTATTAGCAGAGCTTAATGCAACACAAGATCCTGCATTAGCATTACATTTAGTCACAAGTATATTGTTTATTGCAGCAACACAAAGTGTATTACATATGTCTGGAAGACATGTAGCAACAGTTCTTTCATTTCTTCAAAAACAATTGCAATTTTCAACGATGGAAATATTATTTAAATACCATGGTATGAAATATTTAGTAACTTTTACCAATTTACCTTTAACATTTACACTATTAATATATATTTACTTGTGAAATACTTATATTTATATTACAGATATGGTGCTGAAAAATTTAACTTCTTCAGATGACGAAGTAAAACATGATACTCAGGAGCAATTAGAAGCTGGATTGGTAGAAATTAAAAGTATAGCAAATAATTATAAACGACATTTAAAAAGTGATAAACTGCAAGAATAGAAAATAAATACACAATTGTATATAAATATAAATATTATTAATTTGTATAAAAATGTATTCAAGAGTTTTATGCTATGTTTTGCACTGAATTGCAACAAATTGTAAAAAAAAATTAAAAATAATTGAAATTTTATTAAAAAGATTGTTCATTTTTATATAAGTAATAAATAATATTCTTTGATATTTTACTTTGAAAATCTTATAATTATTTTAAACCTAGTTTTTAATACATCTGTACAATATTATACAATTATATATGTACAAAGTTTGTTACTCGATTATCTATTGCTATTACTATATAATTACTATTACTAATACTAATAAAATACTATTCATTTGTTTCCAAATCTTAAAACTCCTTGTTATATGTTATATTCAACATTCCTGAATAGCAATGTCATGTGCACCATTCATTTACAAAGTTTGATTCACATTATAAAGTTGCTAATATCCTTGTGAATCCGACACATCCTGCTACAACAGTCTGACCAATACCCCAAAATAATGCATATAACGGTGGCAGTGGATATCGAGATGCTCTGTATACAAAAGCAACGGCAGCAGAACTAAGAACTCCTGATGTTAGTGGCAATAATACACCCATTATTATAATCAGCAATGGGAAGAATCTTTAAACGAAAATTTACTAGGTTATTTAATATTCTAAATGCGTTATACATATAGAAAAACTTTAATATTTTTTATATTTGACACTTAGCATCTGATTTGTTAACTAATATGGTTTCTGATATAAATATCAGTATAATATATTATTTACATTATAAATTTAAGAACTTAATTAATAAATGTATACCTACTTTCCATATTTATGTTGTCTTAATGTAGCAAAACAAATAGCACCAGCTATAGTGTGAACAAAAACGGAAGAAAATAGGGCCCATAAGAATATTTGATACCACATTTCTGCAAAAGTTATAGAGACCAAAAATGATATTTAAATATTTAGAAGAAGTTTAAAATATTTAGAAAAACTAATTATTTTTATGAATATTTACGTACCAGCAAATGAAGTTAAAGGTGTATAAAAAACATTGCCAGTGTTAATATTTCTTAAATTAACTGGTGGTCGCAAAACAGAACTATCTGTTTGTGCTTCCATTGTAACTGTTTTAGAAATATTTTAAGATATACTTTTTATATCAGCATTAAGAAAAGTTATAACTTCAGTAATATGCATTTGTAACTATAATTGAACACATTTTTATGAAAGAACATTTTATACATAATAACAATCAAAACAACATCTAAAAAAAATATTTTTAAACTCCGCAATGGTGTAAAGTACTATGTATGGTGTAAATAAATTTTTTATATTTTATTTTATGCTTTTAAATACATTAAAATTCAACATTCCTTTTTAAAAAATTGTATAATTTACTATGAAATAAAAACAAAACATTGAGAAATCTATTTTAACTTACATCCTCATCATAAATTGTTTGTGTGCATTATACGTCACATCAATACATACATTTCCATGTTGATAAGTTACTTTTGCATCTAACAGCAAATGTTATACACGTTTAATGTCATTTCTCACGTAATCTACTTTAACATTCCTTTAATAATTGTCAGCATAATAACAGTTTGAACTTATTATACGTTACAAAGAAAGGTAAATACAAAGTATATAGAACTATCAGCGCACTCTTATGGATTTATGCTAAACCAATATCATAAAATAAATATCATAGATCAACAAAAATTAAATATGGAACTCTACTGATAGTGTATTTTATAGATAGAACTACTTTTTATATAATATGCAAATTATGACGATTTTAAATATAATAATTGATTTGTTTCCTTGTAGAATCCTTCTCACCATAGAATCTGAGATGTTTAAGGTGCATTTACACAATACATTAAACTACCATGGACATAAGAACATTCCTGTTCCTATTACTATTCCTGTTCCACGTTCCTATGTCCATGCAAACTATAAATGACAAATACTCTTCAGTAGGATCGCTAGGGAATTTAAAATTAAAATATGTAAACAGAATTTGACAGCGTTAGTTAAGTTAAAAAAAAGCAAAAGTAACAGAAGTTTCAAGTAATAATAGAATAATATACTGAACATGACCAACAGATCAGTATCTTCAGCATCTTTTTATGAACCTCCCTTTCAATATAAAGAAGAAGACGTTACGTTACTTTATCAAAACATAAGAATGGTTAGAGGTTATATTTATGAATAAAAATAAAATCTTGTACACAGAAATTGTCTCATAGTATTTCTTATCATACCTTTCTTAGAATAAGATGAATGTTTATTATTTAGTTTCATAGAAAATATAATTAGGAATATTTTTCTTTAAACAAACTGCAATGTGTTACAATATGTTACATAGTAATTCTTTCTTCTTAATTTGCAGGTTTTGCAAGATGTATTGAAAGGTATAAATGAAGTTGATACAAATTTGAAAAATATAGAAGAAGATATCGTTAGTACGGCTAAATTACTAAACGCAATTGAAATAGAATCAATGTCAAATGAAAAGTAATTTGTTACCCCAATGTTAAATAATGTAGAAATAAATAAATCATAAACATAAATACAATTTCTGTGCATCTATAATACATACATATATGAAATATCCAAACCTTTACTTTTTTCCTAAAAATTTAATCGCATTAAATTTTTATGAATATTTAGATATTTTATATATATAACTAATTAAAATTATTTTTCTTAACATAGCATAACGCAATAGTTCGATGACGCTATCACTCCATTTTGGTCATCTTTGACGATAAAATATCCACTGATTGCAAATCGCGATTTCAGATTATCGCAGTAGGTAATCAAATTGACCAAACGTGAACTAATGAAAATAATGGCCGGAAATTGAAATATATATGGTCAATTGAGAAAATTATGATACCTATTATATCACAATCAATCTTTTTCAAAACAAATTATAATTTTATTTTATTTTCTAATTTCCTGCGATTAAATTAATTATACTTTCTTCAGTTAAAGAAATTATATTTTCTTATCGTTTCCTATTTCCTATCCTTCTATTTATTTTAAGTTAAAGTAGTGCAATGTGTTTCTTTTAACATTATAAGAGAATAATATTTTCTTACATAATATTCTTACTTAAATTTAAATTAATACATAATTTCGTAGAATTTATAGAATATAAGAAGCATAAATATAAATACAAATAAATAAATAAATAAATAAATAAATAAATAAATAAATAAATAAATATATATATATATATATATATAAGTATGATATAACACCACGCCATAAGAAATGTTTTAACTAAGCCCCCTACTATTTATGACACGCCGACATGCTATCTGTTCGAAGAATTCGATTTACGAAGAACCGAAGAATACAAGGTGATACATTTTTTACCATTAGGTTTCATATAGGTAAAGACGTATAAAATATAAAAATGAAATCAGTGATTACATACTGACACGATGTAATCTTGTAAAATTAAAAATATATTTATAAACTTATGAATGAGAGAATGAAAATAACGCTCAAAGCTAGCTTATTAGCAATATTACAAACACATTAAACAAAAACTAATTTATTTTTCTGTATAAGTAAATAAATCCATTGGTAAAAGTTCAGGAGTCGCTTAACGACTTGGAAAAAAAGCAAATGATTTACGACCTACAATCCATCGGCAATGAGTTATTGGCGTCGACAATTCAATAAGATCAATTCGTTTTACGATATTCTATCAATTAATCAGAGACCCATACAATTATTCGTCATAGCTCATTCACAGTAGTTCACGTGTTTTAACATTAACTCTACATCCCGACAAATTGAAGGGTACCCGTACAAAAGTTTCGATGGTCTTTCGTGCCGGTTGGATCCGACCGAGAAGACGCTAGTTGGGGGTAATTATGAAAGCCTCGTTCTGGATACGATCAGTTTCAATAAAAGTAATTATCGCAGTGGCTGTTTCGAAGTAAAAATCGATGATGAGTATAGACAAGGGTGGAAGTAAATTGTACGACTATTACCTACGCGTGCACAAACGAGACGCGCGGGTAATGAATTCAATTGTTTGGCATGTTGGTACTCCCCTACTCCTCGCTGTCTCGTCCAATCAGGTATAAGCGAGGGCGTCCATTGCCATATTCGAAATATATAAATGTGTCAATATCTGTTCTACCACGCTCAGTCAGTATTTTTATTCGTCGCTGCCAAACTGACGATTAAATAGTGATCCTTGAGTCGTTTTCAAACTTCAAGAGAAAATTAACAAAACAATGGTAAGTTTGACTTTTCTAACGTGAATCCTCGATTGGTTAGTTTTATAGCCACCTTTTTACCCTCTTTTAGCCTGTTTCGCGCCGTTACGCGAGTGATAGACTACTATAAAAGTAGAAATTATCGACTAGTTTCTCGGACTGACAATGAACCGTAGTTGGTACTAACTCTTTTTGTCAGATTATAACAATTTATCTTTACGGGTTCCTTTGTACATTGCTTATTCTTTTGAAGAAGAAGGAGAAATTCTTTGGTGAAATCTGACAATCATTTAGGCTTATTCTTTCATTTCTTATTATTTTTTGTTTAAAAACATGACTTGAATGAACAAAGTTTCTGATCAACACGATATACCTTGAAAAGAGGATAACAGAATGCAACAGAATGAAAGAGAATTCTCTTTGCCTTCTGTTTCTTCCTTTTTTACTTTCTGGACAAGAATATAATATATTCCTACAAACATATAGAAAAAGAGAAAGCAACAATCTGGAAGAAAAGAATTTCTTTTTTTTCATTTTATTATTATTATTTTTTTTTTTTCTAAGTATATAACATATTCTTATGCATATAATTAAGAAAAAAAGATAGACAGAAATAAAATAGGAGAAGAGGATGAGAATGTTTATTCATTTCGTGATTGGTGTTTCACACTGCATATTTCCTTATTGCAGTTTACGGGCTAGCTAATATCATATCTAGATTACGATACGTTAAAGGGCTCCGCGGAAAGAGGGCGCGAGATAGGGAAGATGCGAAGATTGTATAAGAAGTTGCATCATTCGGTTCGAAACCTCCTCCCGTGATGTGCGCTCCTAGAAAGCATCTCCGGCGCGAGTATCTTTATCGAAAGTTCTATCTCATAGCAGTACCAGATTCGATATTCTTACGGACTTTATCTACCTGTGACAATTATCCGTCGTGATTCACAAGTTTAAAGGTAAGAAAAGGGAAAAAAATTTTCAAAACAGAATATACATATATAAATATATCGATTTGAAAATTGTCGACCTTAGACCACGTGTAAATAGATTCTATGTGGAAAAGTGAGAAGTACGAGATATATGTAGATAAACTTTATATGAATAGGACAGATAACTGTAAGGAACGGCAAATTCTTATAGAAAGGAAGATTTCTGATCGAAGTATAGATTTTTCAGTTTATATTTCTCTCTTTCCTGGAAAGCAGATAACACATGGAGAACACATTCTATTTTTAGTTACATATATCTTAATAAGAAAATTTTCGAGCAACTTTCCCGATTTTTAGTAGAACAGTTATTTTATCCTTTTTTCCGCATCAAATTACTCGACACTTTTCGATTAATTTCATCACGACATCGAGGAAATTTAAAGATGTCTAAATACCAGCTGGTGATAACATCATCTACCTGTGATCGTATCAGTTTTTGATTACACTCCAACAAAACGTTACCTATATATGTCGTAATTTTGGACCGCAGAATTACACTAACGCAAAGTAACCAATTGTTTTCATCATACAATCGAGTCTGAACTAAATACGAATTAAACTTACAATTTTCGATCGTTATCAACTTTTTTCAAAATTTCAAATCACTTTAACATACAATTAATCGCACGAAATAAAGTTAGAATTTTCAAACATTCGTAATATTAAATCCTATTTTCAAAAACATGAAACATAGAAATGTTCAATTATTCATACTTTAAGATATATCCTTTTCTTTGCTCCGACGTAACCACGTTTCATTAATGTGCATTCGTTAAATACTTCGAATAAGATTGTCTCCCTTGTTTATATAATATTCATAAAATTTTCTATCTACGTAACTAATTATTGCCTAGATAAGTTAAATAATCCTTTCCATAATCGGTTAAATATAATAGATGTGGATCCGTTGCCCATTGAAACATGGAAGAAATTAAGTGCCAATCCTCATTACGAAACTATAAAACCGTCCTAAACCTCGGAAGTTTTAGCCACTTTTAACTCTCCTCGGGACACGCTGCATGCAAGTGTTTCCAGTAAAAGAAGAAGAAGAAAAAATAAAATAAAAAAGAGAGACACACACACTCACGCACACACCACGTCGCACCGTATCGTCTCCAGATTCTCCCTTATTTTTTTGCACCGCATGTGTGTTCATTAACGCTCGCGCGAATTCATTTCCAAACATCTTGTCTTGTTAACAGCCGAGTTACTTAATCTTCTTTAAACGATACGCGTGACCTTCCTTCTTCCTCTCACAAAGACTCTCTGACTGAGTGACTGAGAGGAAGAAAAAGGGGAGAAACGCGGGACGAGAACACCAAAGATAAAATGATGCGGTAGCATCTAAATTTTGTTCGTGAACTTCGTGAGAACAACGTTCCGCCGAGGGAACGCCTCAAAGTCACGGTAAACGACGCGGCCAGCACGTACACGCCTCTCAAATCCTAACCGAACGTGTCGAAGTGGAGGAACCGTGAGAGATACAGATTTAAGTCGAAGCGAGAGATGTCATTTGGAAACCGTGCATTCCTCGTGCGACACGTTGTCGGTCTACCGTCAGAAGGATACGCGGCCAAGGTATCGAGCGTCTTGTCTTGTCTATACAACGATAATAAAATACGGTGGATAAGGAAATGTCTTTAATTTGGTGATTTCGATGCTTACATTAACGAGCAGGCCATGCGACCGATCCGAGCGCGCGATCCCTCCGACTATATCATAAATTTCATGTTAGTTTCAACACGAGATCGTTTCAAAATTGTCGCCACGTGATTCATCATTATCTCTACATCGTAATTTCGTTCACAATTCAATTCGTTCGACTACAACAGCAAGGACACCGAATGAATTGAGGAAGATCGTTATAGAGAAGAAAGTGTGTTAAAATGACGAAGGATTAGTTACAATACTATTAACTTGTTATCAGCGAAATTATTAAACGAAATTAGCTAGTATTAATACGGTGCTATAAAGAGGAAAGCAGGAAAAAGGAAAGAATGGAATGTGTATTCTGGTTGTTATCGGAGATATTTAATTATCGTCGCGTTCTCAAGAGTTTAATTTCATTGTTGCCAATTGTGTTTATTCGTATCCTCGAAGGAAGGTCGAATGAATCGATATTATAAATCGCGCACCTAACTCGGCAATTAAATCCGCATTGTTATATTCAATCGGTCCAATTTCTGCGAAAGGAGTATGACGTTAGTGTTCTTCGGCTTCATTCTGATTCAATCATTGCACAATGTCCTTTCACATTCGTCAAATTAGTTTCTTTCATGTAACATCGTTAGCCCGCAATATTGCCGATCATAATTGCCAATGATATATCGACTTTGACTTTCACGGCCTCATTTTATGCTTTCAGATGCAATCTTGTTCAATACTGATTAATCTCGTTTGCATTATCACCGCATCGTATACGGTTTCGGGACACCCTTTCTCATTCCTGCCACGGCATGCCATTGAACGAGCTGCCGAACGTAGAAGCATAAACAGGCAAATGATAGAGCACAACTCCAATTTCCTAACACCATTGTCGGAATATGAGACGCGAGCTGAATCAAAGGTAATGTAAACGTAATTCATTCATTTGCCTAGTATTTTGAGAGAAATAAATAAAATTTCACGAACTTAAGAAATGGACTAAACCTAGGCAGAAGAGAATTTGCAATAAACATGATCACTCGACGCTGAATGTAACGAATATAAGATGACATTTAAATTATTGTTGTATAAAAACTTAACTTTGAAAATATATTTGCGAAAAATGGGAATTTTAGTTCCAGAGATTAGGGAAATCTCAGTGCAAATGAATTTCCAATAGATAACATCCAACGTTTTGATTTTCAGCCTGTAGAGCCATGGACTAAAATCACACAGAATCCAGTAAACGGCATCGAGACCATTGTGGGGTAAATATCACACATCGAACAGAATAAATGCATACACCGATAATATTGTGTTTCTTCTATTATTACAGAAGCAGGGTGGAATTGGAATGCAAAGCTAGCGGCAGTCCTCCGCCAGAAATTCTCTGGTTCACAGGAAGCGGTAATAACGAACAAGTAATTCGACCAAATACGATTCTTACATCATACGATCGAAAGGAAAAAAGAGAACATTAATTTCTGATATTATCTTTTGTGGTAGCTGATCGAATATGTGAAAGCCAGCACGCATTCCTTGTACGATCCATCCGAGGAGTGGAAAGGAGTGGCCAGAATTAATTCGAAACTCGTGATAGAATGCGTTACTCCGGATGATGCTGGATTGATCTACTGTGCGTCGGTTTCTGCGAGAGAGGTGAAGATCTCCACTCCTACAGTGCTGCTGGTTAACAGTAAGTGGAATACAATTAACAATTAACTGTCAATCATCTGAAACTACATTAACATGAAGCTTTGACCAACTGTCACGCAAGCCTCTTATCTTTCATAATACATTCGTATATTTCACTAATGAGTGATTCATGAAACTCTTCGCTCTTTCTCTTCGCTCTTTCCCATGCATTATTTCGGCAATTGAATTCGACATCAGATAGTTTATCATCTTTTTATGTGATTACAATAATAAAACGATTTGATTCTCGTCGCATCAACTAATTTTCCAGATTTCTAATTATAGATTGCGATTCTTTTATAAAAAGACTTCGCTCTAACATTCCAACACTGACGAAATCTCGAGCAGCTCGAAATATTAAAATTTCTCATTCAACGATTTCTTTATTATAGACGAAGGTGGTGCCAGTAACTGCAGTTCTGAAAGCGACCCAGTAATTACTCTTTACACGCCTACTCTGGTAGCGAATATTGGAGCAACAGTTGTGTTGCCTTGCAGAGCAAGTGGAAAACCAACGCCACAAATCACTTGGATGGATAACTACAACATACCTCTAAGTCTGTCAACTAACTTGCGACACAGAGTATTGGACAACGGTGACCTAATAATAGAAGAACTTTTATGGGAAGACATGGGTGGCTACACTTGCCAAGCCAAGTCTGAAAATCGTCAACAAGTCATCAGTACGTTCCTCTACCCTTTGCGTGTAAGTTTCTATAATATTACCTAAATTTAATAATTCAAGTATTTGGTTCGATTAATGATATGGGAAAACTTGCTAAAATCTCCTAATGACTTTTAATAAAATTTACAAACATTATTTCAATCTATAAAAAGCACTTTAAATAAATTTAAAGTAATTTAAATATATTCCGACTTTATTTTTCAGCCTGAAAAGGAAGTGGCTCGAACAGTCAACTAAACAATTATTGAAAAACGAACCCAATTAATCCAATCTCCGGCTATCATTGTATTGTATGAGATGCCACAGTCGTCTCGCGCTAAATTTTGGTGTTCGTTGGCGTTCAAATGGTATTGTTTTTTCAGTATAGGCACTATATATAGGATTATACATATTACGGTACTGAAGACATGACAATGCGTTTAAGAATCAACAACAACGCTACGTTTAGTTAATATTGATTAAAATGCAGTCACTATTTTACTTAAAGTTTTATGATAGATTTTAAGGTACCAAAGGCTTTTTGTATTTGATTATGATAATGATGTTAGCAATTTTAAAATAGCGATCTTTTTTAAGCTATTGCGATATTTAATTATTGTCTATACTGCGACGAGGTTTCGTATAATTTAAACGAATTATTTATTTATTATATATGTACATTGGAAGTCGAGTCAATAGGCAAGCATAATGAACGATATTTTGATTAAAGCGAAGATTAATTGCTAAATTCTAGAAAACTCGATGGAAAGAAAGCGATGGACGATCATCTGATATCGATTCTTATTTCGCTTACTTCAAACTTATTAGTATTAATTAGTAATTTTTACTTGTTTTTATTATTTTAGTCACTTATTCGTATGAAATTATCATAATCTATTGTCTATTGTGAACTGCTATATTTTTGTGTATAAATAAGTGTATTTCATTTCGTACAATGTTTATAAATTTGTGTTATATTTATTTTTCCCCACCTAATTTCGTATTGAGTTAGATTTTTTAACGTATGTTCAATTCGTTGCATTTCTTAACTAATGCAACGAGTCTAAGAAGAAAAAAATGACCTTGTATGAAAGATCATTAGTCCAGCCGATAATGCTATATCATTATAACTGAAGACACGTGTCACATGTTCGTAGCAATCTAACTAAAAAATGGCAAAAAAATTGACTGCAAAGATTGGACCTTCGATTCTAAACGCTGATTTGGCACAACTTTCAGAGGAATCGCAAAAATTAATTAATAATGGTGCTGATTATTTACATTTAGATGTTATGGATGGACACTTTGTACCTAACCTTACTTTTGGTCACCCATTAGTAAAATGTCTTCGAAATAAAGTACCAAATGTCTTTTTTGAAACGCATATGATGGTTTCTAATCCTGATCAGGTATATTTTACCTTGCTTCTTCTTTAATTTAAATTTTCAGTTGTATATCATTTCTATTTACACTTCATTTGAAGAAATGTTATTTATAAATTAAACGTTTCTTCTTCACTTTAGTGGATAAAACCAATGGCTGATGCTGGTGTCAATCAATATACGTTTCATGTTGAACCAGTAAAGGATGTTCCACTAGTTTGCAGAAAAGTAAGAGAAGCAGGAATGAAAGTATGTACCTCATATTTTAAATGAACTTAAACCTGCTTGGTTAAAAATTATACTAAATACATTGTTTCTTTAAATGAAAGGTTGGGGTAGCACTTAAACCAGGGACACCAGTAGATGTAGTTGTAGAATATGTTGAATTAGCAGATATGGTATTAATTATGACCGTAGAACCAGGTTTTGGTGGTCAAAAATTCATAGAACCAATGATGGAAAAGGTATCGTGGCTTAGAAAAAATTATCCTACATTGGACATAGAAGTTGATGGAGGTGTTGGACCAGGAACTATTGATGCATGTGCAAAGGTATGTATTTGAATTAGTAAATATATATTTTAACATATACTATAACAAGAAGAACATTGTATATATATTTTTTTAGGCTGGTGCGAACATGATTGTTTCTGGAACAGCTGTCATAGGTTCTTCTGATCAAGCAAAAGTTATCGAAACTCTAAGAGACGCAGTAAATTGTGCATTGCAAAATAGTTGAAAATAAGAAGGGAAGAAAAGTATCTCTTCTATATATAAGATTGATATGTTGTACTTACATGTTGTATTCATATGTTACAAATCTTGCAAATATAAAATTTTGTGTACAATCTTTAACAAAAATAAAGAAGCCAATTTTTATAATTTTCGTGTCATTATTTACAGTCACTTATATTCAGTGATAGTTCATATATTTGTAAAACCGTTAAACTGAGAATTTGGCAATGAAGAAACTTTAGGAAATAATTTTGCTCTTAATTCTGCTAAAGTGATTAGAATAGCTTCTTCTGTCCTAATGGTTCTTGATCCTTGTTGAGGACAAGTATTTAAATATTGATCAAACACCAAAGAAGTATCATCCACATTCAAATTAGGGTCACTGTCTACTGCTGCTTCCAATCCAGACAATCCTCCAAATATTATTAAAGCATGATGGTACTCGATACTTTTTGATTTCACATCATCGATAGAATTTCCTTTATCTGAAGTACCGATGGTCAAATCATATCCATTCTTATAAGGACATTGAGTTAATACCTCTGTAAGATTATTAGCTAATCTTACAGTATATCCCCAATATATTCCAATATCTGATCTGGGAACATCAGGTGGAACAATGAAGCCTTTTATTTTTTTTGGATTTGGTTGGTCTTTGGGTATCTTCACTGTAACCCTTAATCCATCTGTTAATACTTTATCCACAGAAACATCATTTAATAATCCTACATTCACATGAGAACCTTTGCCAGGTTTAACTGGCTTATTTGTAACTACTCCTTCTCTATACAAAGATATATCTTGCTGACGTAAGTGATGTGGAGCATCCAAAGGATTTAATACTCCAGCATACTGCAAATCTTTATGAATTGGAAAGAAATACTTTCTCAAATATTGTGGACATTCAAGATACTGCAATATTCTAGCTAATTGCAAACATCCAACTCGTCTTTCGCCTAAGAATTCATCATTTCTTATTTTCTTCTTTTCACTTTCAGTTATCTCTCCTTTATCGTCAAAAACGACGATTTCGTTTATTTTATAAATACATGCGGCACGTGCTATTTGTCCTGCCAAATATGTTCGTAATTCTGGTGACTGAGCATTGTCTAAAATTGAACCAGGAACTGCGATACTCAAAGTCGAAATGTCTTTTTTTTCGAAATGCCTTTCAACAGGTTTAGCCACTTCGTTCTGTAATTCTTTTTTAGTTTCTCCTTTCTTAAGCTTTTTTGCTAACCTCTCTTCCTTCCATTTCTTTCGCTGTTCTTTGTGTAAACGATTGGTTTCCTTCCAAGTTTTCAGTGTAGGAATTACTGGTGGCATAATTTTTCAATTTTTTCAAATTCTTCTTTTAAACTTTAAGATATTTATCATTTATCACAATTATCTTCTAGAAAACTTCATAGACCAATAAAACCATTGAACGCTACATTTGGTGTGAATGTGACAGGGAGTGCTTTTGTTTGTACATATCTTTTCATTGAGTAAGAGCATTCTCGAACTTTTGTAAAATTCATTCAATTATATCAAATTATGGCCGCGGAAGAAGGTTTTGAACAGGTTCTTATGAAATTTGATTTTATAAAATTTTGTCTTATAATAGTTAATTAATATATATAATAGTTAGTTAAAGCGAGATATTTAATATTACTTCTAAAGTGAAATATCTAACCTTAATTATATTTATCTCAGACATGTTTAAAATTAGTTTAATAAGTATGTGTCTTTGAAATTAATAAACAAGATTATTCATGAAAATTATATGAAAAAATTGTGTTTTCACAGTTCGAAGATGAAGAAGCAGAAATACCGATTGGCGGGACTTTACCCGGTGGTAGGAAACGATTATTTTCGAAAGAATTACGATGTATGATGTATGGTTTTGGCGATGATCAAAATCCTTATACAGAAAGTGTAGATTTGTTAGAAGACCTTGTTATTGAATTTATTACCGAAATGACACATAGAGCTATGGAAATTGGTCGAACCGGTCGTGTGCAAGTAGAGGATATCGTATTTTTAGGTAGTAATAAAATATATATATTGATTTCTGCGTAAATATTATTTAAAAATAATATTATAAATTAAAAATAAAAATATATTATAAATCAAATTTTATTTTACAGTTAGAAAAGACCCAAGAAAATACGCAAGAGTTAAAGATCTCCTGACAATGAATGAAGAATTAAAGAAAGCTAGAAAAGCATTCGATGAAGTTAAATATGCAGGTACTGTTAGTCAGTAAATTTCATTGGTCAATATCAAAGCATATAACGAAATATATTTATTGTGCCTGAATTTGTTATTTTATTAGAGAATCATACATATATATTTTTTTTATAAAAAGCTTTTTTTCTATAAAAAGAATAGTTATTCCTTTTGATTTTGAGAAAGCTCCGATAGAGTTTGAACATAAATGATCTAAGTACTGCATTGTAGTAGTCGCACAGTTTTTATAAGAACGGAATGCTACATGCTTGTGTGCTGCATTTTTATGATACTTCATGCTTGCTTATCTACATAATTGGAAGATTATGGTATACTTAAGATTGCTTAAATGTTTTTGTTACATAAAAAGAAATACCTATAAACATATATATTTGGGGGTTTCTGTAAGTAGTAATATTTAGATCTATTATAAAATATGATAAATATTATATGAATGCTATTTCTTTTTTTGTGTAGTATTAGTAGTATTGTATATATAAAATAGAGTATGAAACATCTATATTTATACTAAATATTTTATATTTTATTTCATGCATAATATATATATATATATATATTATATATATTTATATATATATTATATATATAATATATATATATTTTTTATATGTTTATAATAAAAAATGTTATATACATATGTTTTATTTTAATAGCTGCAAAATTTTTTCACAGCTCTAGTGTAATGAAATGTTGGTTTGAAACAATTTATTTTATGTCCTATTTACCTTATATACTTTCATTTATTCTTCAATTTTTATATTATATCTCCCTTAATTTTTATATTATTTTTATTTTATTGTGTAAATTGCTCTGTTTATTTTCATTAAGCAGCATGAACAATGCATGTTTTTAGTTCAAGTTAAATTACAGTTTATTTTTTTTTAAATTATTTCGGCTTAATTTCTTGCATGTACATATATTGTTTCATTATTAAATCAAATAAAATTGATTGATTAAATTTCATAAAGCTATATCATACACTGATTGATACTAGAAACAGCTTCTTTTGCTGACAGAATAACATGAGAGACTCCTACACCGTGATATGAAGAGCCACACAACGCTAAAGGTATTTTATGCGTGGAGATGTAATCGTGGATACGAGTTAAGCGTTGCGCGTGACCTATTATATATTGTGGAATACAATCTTTCAGAATGGAAACATTACATGCCTTAGGATCTTCATTAATGCATAAAAGTTTATTTGCATATTTAACTGCTACCGTTTTTAAATGTTCTTCAGATGCGCATTTACCAAAGTATTTTTCAAACCATGCCCCACCCATCATTACTGTCAGTACCTGGATTTGAAAAGAAAATTGTATATATTGAATGAGAAATGTTTCTAGTCCATTATATATTTGTGAAAGATTATTTAGAAGTAAATAATCATTTTGTATCACTACAAAATTACTTTTTAAAAATTTATTATAAAAAACATTAAGCTGGTATAATAAATATTTATATTTATACATACTGTCATTTTGGAATTTTGAGGAAGGGCACATGAATCAAATATTATACCCAAAATTGGAATTTCTTCTTTTGGTGGAATGAGAACCCCAAAGGCACTTATTGGTAAAACATTTTCAGAAAACTGGAGATTAACCACAGCTATCGTTACTGTAGGTATACTATATAATTCTTTAGACAGTTCTGGATGTTGCTTTTGAATTAAGTTAGCTAAACTTTTAGCAGGTAAACTTGATATGATATGAGAATATTTTTCAACATTTCCATTTACAATTAATTCTACATAATCTTCATTAAATATTATTTGTTCACAATTATGTTTTACTTTTATATTTACTCCACGTTTAGTAATATTTTCAGCCAGTGTTTGAGGCAATTGTTCAAAACCTCCTTCTAATCCCCATGTACTCCACAATTCTCTTTTAGCTCTCTGTACTAAAAGCGAAGATGTGTTATTTGATTTTACTATTTTTTGAGTCTCATTTGTGTTTTCCAATATAACTTCTTTTTTTTCTTTTTTATTTAATATATCTGAAAATTTTTTCTGTACAAGACCCATAAATACGGAACCATATTTTTGTTCGGTTTCAAATATATTTGTCATAAAAGATTTTGCACTTAATTGATGTATGTCGCCACCACAAATTCCACATAATATTGGTGCAACCATTTTTTCAGATACATCTTTGCCAAATCTCCTTTCTACGAAATTATATATGCTTTCATCATCTTTAAGTACTTTTGCTGCTTTAAAATCATTCCACAGAAGCCTAGTTAGAGAATGATTTAACAGCGTATTTTTTGTTATAATTCCTTTTAGGGAATTAGGTAAACAATGCAATACATTGTCTGCATAAATATATCGATTTTTAGCAGCAGGATGTTCAGCTTTAATAGGAATCACTTTAGATGATAATTTCAATTCTTCTATTAATTTCAATAAATCATGTGAGTTAGCTCTAATAACTCGTGGACCTGTTTCAAAGATTGTTCCATCAGGTTGTTTTATGGAACGTATCCAACCACCTACACGATTTGAAACTTCTAATATAACTGGTGGAGCCAGTTTTGGATTTTCAAGAGCATAATATGCAGCTGATAAACCTGATATACCACCACCTAGTATGGCTGTCATGTTCAATTATATAAATATTCAAATATATTAACAAATATTAAATTTATTTTGGATAAAATATATACACAAATTAATATGTTTGTATTATGTTGTTTAAAATAAATTAAATAATGCTTATGTTTTTCCTTTTCCGCTATTGTAATGAATTATTCTTTGTTAAATTCTATAGTAATTTTATATTATACATACTACACTAATTCAGCCTTCTTCTTATTGATTCAATAATTTAAAAAGAAACTTTTAGAAAAATCAATTATATACTATACATAGTACTAATAACTATAAATGCACTGTCAATGTTATGTAAATTTTATTGTTTCACAAGCTAATTATATTAGTGCATTTCATACTCAAGAAAGGTTATGTGTATTGTTTCAATCAGTGTATGTTGTGTATGCACATGAAATAAAAATTCAATGTATAAGAATAACACTTTCTATTTCGAAATAAACATTAGTGTAAACAAATTTCTTAATTCTGTATTTTTATTGTATTGTATATTATTGTTTTATATGTATTTCTTTAATTGCTCGAATGATTATAAGCAATAAGATAATCAAATATTTTAGAAATATCGATTTAACATTAGTTAAACATTTAATCAAATAATATAATGACAAATTTATCTATCATCATTATGTATTTATTTTATGTATAATAATTTTTATTAAATACATTTAATTATATCTTTAACTATCTTATTTTGATGAGGCTATACTGAATTGATTAGGATAAAAATGGAAATGTCCGCTTGCGTCATTGAAATTATAATGCATGAATAACTATTTTAATATTCAGATATTCCGAGTGTGAGTTGCAAACGGATTTATATTATCTGTTACGTTTTTGTGCTACGTCTGCTGTATCAATAATCTGCAATTATATAATAGAATTTACATGGGTTCCCGCCAAACCACTCTGACAGATTCGGTGTAAAAAAATGTATGTATTTCATGTTTTGAAAAATATTGCCTTTAAACTTTTGGTATTTAGTGCTTATTTAAAAATTCAACTTTTTAACAAGTTATTAATTTTATAGTTATTAAAATTTGGAATATCATTAACTGCTACAATGAAAGACGGAAGCAGATTGTTGTCTATTCTTCTGAAAGCTTCAGAGAAAGCAGCAAATATTGCAAGAGCTTGCAGGCATAATGGTGCTCTATTTAAATTACTTGTACAAGAAAAATCAGAGGAAGAAAAGAATCCACGTTTCTTTCAAGATTTCAAAACCTTGGCAGATGTTCTTATTCAAGAAACGATTAAACACGACATAGGATTAGAGGTAAATTACTAGTATATATTTAGTTCATTGTTTTGTTTAAAAACACTCACATATAAATGATGACTGAAAACATACGGATAATTGGTACAGAACAACTATATCAATGTATTATATTAGATATACCTTCTTAAAAAGAAGAATATAAAACAAAGGTTATTTATAGAGAATTAGTTTCCAGAACTGGCTAAGGTAGTGCAAGGAGAGGAAACTAACACATTCAGCAATGCCATGGGTGAATCTATAGTGGTTGAAGTATGTCCGACTGTTGAAGAAACTACTCAACTATTAGCCAAAGTGATGGGTAGTGATATTACAACTGCTGAATTATTAGCCACTGAAGTTCATAAGGATGTTCAATTCTTTGATATTCCGATGGTAGTAGAACTACCTTTTGATTTTGATATTGATATTTATGATCTTGGTATATGGATAGATCCAATTGGTAAGAAACATAACAGTATAATTTAAATGCCCTAAAATAAAGATTTACTATACATGTAACAGATATAAAATAATATTAATACTGCTATTTTTATTAAAACGATGTCTGGGAAATTTATATGGTAAATATCTTCATTTTCATATAATTTATTCTCTATTGTTTTAAGTACTAGTATTATCCAAAGTAGCTTCAAATTTTGCTATTTTTCTGTATCTGCTATATATTTCTCTCTTTATTCTATTTTTTGTTATGTATGTTTTCATTCTACTTAATTATAATACGTACTAATGCTATTCTGTTATATTGTAAGAGATTAGGCAGATTATGTGTTAAATTCCCTATTTTTTTTTTTGTAGTTTAATAAAGCATGCCTGAGGAGCAATTCATGGAACTTTTGTAGATTCAACTGCTGATTATATAAATGGAGGTGAAAAGGTGGATGAAGCCACTGGTGTACATATGAGTGGTTTACGATGTGTCACTGTCTTGATTGGAGTATTCTTGAAAAGCACAGGCACACCAATTGTGGGAGTAATTAATCAGCCTTTTTATACAAATGTGGATTTACGGTAAATGGAACAAAATTTAATTTATACTTGTACAATATCCATAGTTCAATGAGTTTCACACTTTACTTCATAGATGGAAAGGCAATTGCTACTGGGGATTTATGGAAAAAGATGTTGGAACATGTTCTATAGTGAAAGAAACTACCAACAAAAAAATAATTGTTCTCAGTAGAGTTGAAGATGAAAATGTGAAATCTAAACTCTTAGGTGCTGGTTTCACTTTAGTGGAAGCAGCTGGGGCTGGTTATAAAATATTAAGCGTTGCCCTTGGACAAGTCGATGCTTATATTTTATCTAAAGGATCCACATATAAGTGGGATACTTGTGGCCCACAAGCTCTTCTACGTTCTTTAGATGGAGGTATTATTGAATACCAAAGTTTTATAAATAATCCTGATTCTGACTATATGGATGTAAAATATTTACCGATATCTACCAATTTGTCGAATAGCAATGGTTTGATAGCATACCGAAATTTTGAAACTTTGCAAACATTAAAGTCGATTTTATGCAAATAATGATATTATGTTATGTACTTATTTTATTTTTTGAGTGCTTGTGGTACGTATATATATATATATATTTGAAAGTACTTTAGAAAGGATTTAGTCCATGTTGCATTTGTTAAACGCAATTTTATTTATTTAATATTAATTTTATTTTTCTAACTTTTTAAATATTCGGTAACAAATGTTTACCGTATTCAATATATATTGTACTATTAATTTAATTTAATTTAATTTTTAAAAGTACTTCCACAAATCAATTATGCCTCTATTGTGTGTATGTAGACTAACTTTAATAGAAGTTATGTTTTTGCTTTTATGAAAATATATACTGTGGTTTAAATTTAATGAACACAATTTCAAGCAAAAATTTAAAAAATTGGAATTTGCATCGAGTACATGAAATATTTTTAAACTTATCTGATATTTTTAAATGTTAAGTATTCATCGTTTTTAAATACGATGAATGTTATAAATGTAAATTAATAAACATAGGGCTGTTATTTAAAATCGTAAACAATGTTAAAGAATGTTATATAATATCGCAACTAAATAATAAAAATGGTTTATGTTTCACTTACGATTTTTTATCCTGCATTCCATTACGTTGCAATATTCCAAATTTCACATATTTCTTCAAATATAACACTAAGCACTCACGATTAAATATATGTGTAACGCACTTGACGAAATTAATTCGTAGTACATATTTTATACAATGTATACGATATAAAAATATTCATATACGCACTCGCGGTCATCGGAAATTCAATATTTTAAACGTTCAAACACATTTTACTTGCTTCGATAGTTTCAATATATATTTGTCCGTAACTAACTTCACACAAATCGTTCAAAATTCGTTATGAATTTTTATAGTAGGCGCTGTCATGTAATTATTAACAAAAAAAGTACGATTTATAGGTTAAATTTTGCAATTTAATGAGCTATTAAAGAAATACGTATTTTTTTAATAACATTGTGTCTAACGAATTAAAATTTTTTTCAAATTTGCAATTCGCTCTCGAAGGAGATTAGAGTGTTTTTACGCCCTCTGCAATTTCCTACGGCGGATGCAGGAATTACATGTATTGTGTGTTTATATGTACGACGGTCGTATACGTAAACTCCTGTGGATACGGTAAGACTTTCAATGTCGAGAATTGTGCTTTAGAAATTGGCCGCTATTGTAGCGCCTCAATGTATTTGTTAGGATTTTGCATTTAGCGCCACCTTGCGCTAAAAACAATTTTTCATGATTAACTCTTTTCATAATTTTTCACAATTTTTTTCGAAGTAAATAAATATACGAAGATTTTCGTTTTTCATTACAATTATGATTATAACATATTCGTTTTAATTATAATTATGCTGTGTTGTTGCGATATCTACGTCGCACGTTGCGCTTTAAATTAAAACTTTTTTCTGTTAAAAAAAAACATCGGTTTACCAACCGAGCGTATATCCATGGATTTACCGACAAAATCCATAATCCATAGTATTGTAGGTTGCAGACACAAGATCGCGCTGTGAAACGAATTCTAACAAAACAAATCCAGGCGCTTTACGAGTCTAAAAGCCTACTTTCTTAGAGCCGCGACAAATCAACACATTTTGAACATAAAAAATATATGTCTCGTCATACACGAGAATTGAAGATAACGAAATCGTGGATACAGAAGGTAGAGGTTGAAAGTACAGATAACCAGCCTCTTCCAGTTTCTCAATCAGATTATTGGCAAACCCCCAAACGAATGACAATATGGGTCAACAGAGCAAGAGCAGGCCAAGCAGAACTTGACATTCTCCCTGTTCAGACTTGGTCTGACTCAGGATGCAGCTTGCAAGTCTTGCAACTGCGAGCACAACTACTAAGACCTGGATCATGTGTTATGGCAATATTCGGAATATTCAAAATACTATACTCCATCAGCAAGCTGCTAAAGAGTTCAAGAGTTAAAGAACTGAAAATCATTTACTTCCTCAAAATCAAAGATCTATAAATCTAAGAAGAAAGGGACAACTGTGATATAAACAAGCTATCTCTTGAGGAACGACATACAGGAACAGAAGTATAAATGAAAGAATGATTAGAAGTTAAGAGACTGAAATTATATACATACCTTTTGTTTGTTTTTTTTTCTCAAATATCTCGTTCCTTTACTTTTATATAGTTTATATATATCTTTCTTCTTATACTACCTGTTGTATATAACCTTATATAAAAATATACATACAATTATATCTAGAATAAGAACTAATGTCTAAGCAATGTAACAATGTGCAATCTCTAAATAAAAGTAGCGCATAGGTGGTATACAGATTTCAAACGCTTAAAAAAAATTCCTAGGAAGTAGAAAAGGAAAAACGAAGAAAATGTTTCACATTACTTGTAATATATCAGAAATTTCTTTTTGTCTGACAGTTTTTGTTTACAATATGGTACAATTCTGAATCTAAATTACTGAGCCTTCATCAGTGTTATATTGCTATTTGCACGAATAGATAGACAAAATATGTTAAATTGCACTATTTTAGATTTCGAGTTCTACTTAATATTTTATTCAGTTTTTAATATATCATTATTTCATCAATCAAACGAACCTAATTTTGTTGGACAAGGGACGAAATATTGTAACTAAATAAAACATATAAATATATATGCATAGAACTCTCATCTACCTATAGTATTTTTCTTTTACATATTTTGTATAAAAAAGCTTAGGATTGTAGGTGGCAACCATTGTGACTTCTTAAGAATTGGGGAGAAGGTATTCGCCAGGCATTGGTCTGGGTAGCTTAATTGGAAAAGCACCCGTCCGGTAAGTGTTCGATCGAATTCGGGTCTAGCAACATGATCGGCCGAATATTTTTTGCCCTACAAAGATTAATTACGAAAAGGATGAAATCTACGATGGTATCTTAACTGAAAATATTCTTCTCTTAAATCTCTCAAATCTCTTAAATCTCCCAAATAGACGTTACGCTCACTTTATGATCTCTCACGAAGCGTCGTTATATTTATAGTCACAAATTTCTTTGCAGAACTTATTCAACTTTTTCGTTGAAATTCTTCCAATACTTTCTTATACATACTATGTACTCCTTTCCTTATAAACATTTGAATCATTGAAGTATTCTTGTATTGTACTTTCTATTTCCATATTTATTCATTTAACACGGAATCACATGCAATTTAATTAAAAAGTCCTTTTACAGCTGTTCTTCTGTGTGGGATTCGAGATAGACGAGTTGTCGTAGTGGTGGTAGATGTATTGTTCGAAACGAGTCATTCCGGATGCTGACACTTCTCGCAGGTGCAGTATGGTTTCCGTTTGTTTTGCGACGAACACTGATGTAGGTTGTGCATGTGTTCATACGTCGCAAAACGGAATGGCTCGAATCATTGATACCTACAATTCAAAAAACCATATTTTTAGTAAAACGTATGGTTAAATACTTTGGTCTCCCTACATTAAAATTAAACGAAAAAAGCAAACCGATTCAACAAATAGTTTCCAATGTAAAAATTGTTAGATGTACTCCGTTTTCACGTAAATTGGCAAAAATCGTAGAATTCGAAGTTTCGTGTTTCTTAAATAAACTCGAAACCAGCAAAATGATAACTTGAACTCTTCCTGATTGTACATGGAGTTTGTTATATTTTACTTCGAAAGAAATCCCTGATGTCATAATCCCTGATAATTAAAAAATGGTCAACTTGATATGCAATGAATCGTGAATATTAAAAGTCTAATATAGATTACTTACACATTATATACTAAAGAATATTTTATTCCTAACGTTTTATATTAATTAAGATAGCTAAGGAGTTATTTAAAATTTGTATCGAATCTTCAAAGGACAAACTAACTAAGTGCACTTTTTAAAAAAGTATCTTACTCAGACGAGGTTGTTAGTTAAATATTACACTTCCATAAAATTTATAATACTCGGAATATCCCATCCGATATTTTGTAAACTTTGACATTACGATATGCACCTGTTAAGGGAATGCCCATTGTACTAGCATTATAGTTATCACGTTGTCTCTCTCTACGAAGCATTCGATGTACACCAGGCAAATGTCCGATCGCAGTTACGAAACCAGTCCGAAATCTTGCGTTCATCCAGCAATAAATTACTGGATTGTAACAGGAGTGTGACATAGCTAGCCAATGGAGAACCATCCATACAAACGGAAGTCCAGTCCAACTTCCCAAAGTCTCGTTATTATCCATTAGTAGCTAAAAATTTGATAATACCGCTTTACTTAAATATATTTTCTTAATAGAATTTAATTCTCTCACTTAAGTATGAATCTATAGTGTATATCGCATTGCTACAGTAGAAATTCCGTTTATATGAACCTGTCGGGGGACAAGTTGGTTCATATAACCAAGTCGTTCATTACTACCTATAATTTTTCGTTCAGTTAAGAGAAGTTCATGTTCATATAAGAGGATTCCACGGAACATTTGCTCTTAAGTACGTAATAATGTTGCAAACTTGTAGCCACTGCAAAGCGTGAGAGTATGTCACATAACGCGTGCCTCTACTATCTACATCTTATTGTTAAACGTATGAACGTTTATATAAGTGGATCGACGCTCGGCGGTGGTTCAAATAATAATAGGAGCTGAGCTAAAGTTCAATTAATCGTGTACTATTTTATATAAATGGAATTCATATAAACGCAATTCCACTGTATACTGCCGCAGAAAAAGATTTATCGGTTCAGTTATTAGGGTTTATCGGTTCTGTGCCACTTACGTTTAATATATTGAATGGAAGCCAACAAATAGTGAACACTATTACGACCGTTACCATCATTTTAATCATCTAAAACAAATGTAAAATATACAATTATGTTAATTTTCTTGTAACAGAAAATAGAAAAGTCTCTGCTCAATTAAAGAGTGTGAAACGAAATAGTATTTGAGTAATATAAAATTTATTATTTTTTTCGATAGACGTTCATTTAAGAAAAATATTGTTTACAAAGATCTATGGTAAACATACCATTTAAAAATTTCATTAAACGATAAGAACTTAGGGAACGATTAAAATATAAAGTTTACAAAAATAGAAGTGTTAACGCACTTGTTATTCACAGTAGTCTTTTTATGAATTTTATAATATTTCTTCATTTTAATAGACAGTGGATATATTGATTAAATTATGAGGCAAACACGTAGCTGGCCAGAATTTAATCAAGATACACTCGTAAATTAAGCGCGGCAATTATTTTTTTTTAGGCTAGAGATATCGTTGATTTTCGTGGTCTGTCCAGTTGCTGGTTTATTTCACTGTGCTGAGGCCAGTAAATACGAATGACGTTATACATTACTACGAATAACGTCGTTTTCCTTATCATGATCGCAACTGTGAATTACGATTCAATTTATTTTGATTTCTTTTACTATCCAGTTATTTTGAAAATTGAAAATGCAACTTCATTTTCCAGCTTTATAGATGATTAAGAAACTTAATTAAATAACAAAAGAGAAAGGAAAAGACAAGAACTGAAGAGAATTTTATGTCGGTAAAATATTTATAGATTTACCCATCCGACAGGAAATCGAATTATTTTATAGGAAGTTTTATTTTTCTAGTATATTTATATTGCAAATCGCAAAGTTGTAAAAAATTAATTTTTATTGTTTATTAATTAACAACTTTAAAAATGGAATTATTAGACGAAATATTGTGTTCTTTTTTCTTTTTCATTTCTATAGCTAAGGGTGTTCTTTATCACGCTGGTAAGTATATACCTTGTAATTTTACTCAATTTTGGTCGTTGTGTTTTTATGACAAATATCTATGAATGTCGCAGGTGTACATTATGACTTCTGCCTTTGTTAAAAATTCGTTCTATATCGTTATCTTTGCCTTTTTTGTTTTTTTTCATTTTCATATCTGCATATATCATTATAAATAAGTTCATATTTTTCCTTTCGGTATCTTTTGTTTTATAAATACGGAGATAAGTATGTAAGGTAAACTTATGAATAACGGTTTTTTATGTAACGATTCAAATGTAATATTTATTCAAGAAATAATACTTCACGATTCAAATATAATATTTATTTGAGAGATAATACTATGTTACAAATAATCCATCTATTTCACTATTTTTTACGAACCTCGCTAATTTTGACTAATGACCCAAAACAGGGTTGAAGAACATAATAGTTTGCCAAAGAATTTAGCAACAATACAATAGAAAATTTCAAACGTTCTAGTTCAAAACTGGGAATGTACTACTTTTGTAATTTTTTCTGTCCTTCGTTTCCTTCTTTCTTCTTTCTCTGTTTATCTCATGGACATTTCAATCTCTTCTGTCAGATTTTCAGATAAGGTCTTTGTTTTCTTTTGTTTGAACACACCTCGATAAATACGAGCGTTCCTGTTATCATCGTGCTGATATTTCGCGCAATCCGACACGTCGTTTTCCATCCTGCCCGTGACAATCTATAAAAAAATCTGAGTAAAGGTTAGTCTTGTAAGAAGTCTTACTGACGTAAGTGTATTTCGATTTACCAACTCGTTTACTTCTACAGATTTGCTACCACAGTTTTCTGTTAAGTTGTGTTGGAAATCTTTTTCCTGTTTCGCTTAATACAGGTAAAATTATATTTTATTTCATCTAATTAGAAAATATCGGAAGTCAGGGAATTGTATTCTCGATTGTATGCATTCGTTTTATCGAAACTTCTTGAAATGAAGTGAATATTGAAGCAAAATAAGTGAAATGTACGAAGTGTTCGTGTTAAGCGTACGATACAAAGCATTATGTACTCCATTTGTGAAATATCACACTTTTTACTGCACATGTGTTTTTATAACAGCGACGACGATTTAAAAGTGAGTTAAAGTAAGGTGCAATGCTTAGGTAGTTTTGACGCGCTACAAATTTCGGAAGGAATGAACACATCAATTTGATGATCGAAACAACGAGCATGATAACTAGTTGCATAAATGTTATCCTTGACAAGATATGACATCATTCCGAAACAAAATATAATGTATAGAATATTTAATTGAAAATGTAGCAGCGTTTAAGAAACGGAACGTGTTACGTGTAAACTAATGAGGTTTTTTTCAGCGCGCTTTGTTATTTGATTTCGCGAAGGAAACTTAGATGAACAGTTTCTCTTTCCTTTTGGAAGAAAAAAGTCTCCCAATTGTTCTATATTGATCTTCGTACGCTTGTTTCCAAATGATGCCTCGAAATTCGCTACAATTTCAATAAACCGAATTTACGGGAGCTCTGAAGAACATTCCTACCATTTCCCCAGTGAAAAGCGCGATTCATAAATTTTATAGGAACAAGTATTGCGACTTTCTATGTTTGAAACACACGTAGTGCATTCTTGCTAGAAGTTAACTTAAGAGGCGGCTGACATCAAAGAAAGACAATGAGAAAATTTGACAGAAATGGAAAATTTAACATAGATAAGATAGATAAAATCATTTAAGGTATCGCTTAACTACATTTTCATTTTACCATACAGTTGTTCAAACTATCGAGCGTATTTCACATCAAATTTGATTTTCAGAGGAAAGGAAATTTAGGGTCTCGAAGGAGGAACTCAATCCCAATTTCTCCGACCTGACAGTGTTTATTGGTACTAGTGAGACGTATAGACTGTAACACAGCGTAGAAAAATTTCAAGAAATTCATCCCTGTTCTTCGATTCTTAACAGTCGACCTGTAAATCGTGTTTCAACTAGGATTTTTTCTTTTTGCGACGAATTTACGGGTTTTTCAAAGACGTTATGCTAAAACGACTCTCTTGTTTATTCTGCAATTTTCGATAGACAATAAAGATAGATTTCGTATTAGAAATTTTATAACGTTGTAACGCTATAAGGTTTACGTCACTTGATACGCTATTCATTTTATGCGATTCCGTGTCATAAGTTTTCAATTTACACTATTTAAAAGCTCGATATTTATAAACAGACTATGGATATTAGCGCAGTCATGCGATATTTAAAGACGAAGAGATTTTCAAGATATACGTTTTTTAATTTATATGAAAATTAATATGAAATATCGAACGTAGAGTGTAGATAAGACAAATTTCTATTTTGATTTTCCATTTTTAATCGTATTCATAAAAATATGAACTTGTATAAATCTTCGTAATTTATTTATAAATTTAACGATAAATAACCAGTCTCTTTTCTTGCAATCTTGTCAAATACTTATCTTATGGACTACCTAATGAGACATAATATGGACAACAGCATGCAATTCATTTATTATTGTCTGTTTCTTTTAACATTTTAAATTTTAACCCCTTTCCGTGCCATTTAGCTCGACGAAACTCGGGCCCATGCGGTAGGCGTCAAAGCGTGGTAAACAAACTGATGCTCGAGAACAGTCACAATACGAACTAAAATGTAACTATCTGTTCTATCTGTTCACGAATGTGACTCGTGATATTCATGTTTGGCCTGACTACCTGTTCACAAGCTTAGTTCGTGATATTAATGTTTCAGCTAAAATTTTTATCACGACTTAGACTCGTTAAAATACGGGAAAAGGTTGATTATATGCATAATCATAACTATTGATAATTATATGTGTAACTATAATTGTTGTTAATTATAGGTGTAGCTATAAGGATCGTTAGTTATTTGTTAGGTTTAAAATTGTTCAACTATCGATAATGGAAATATAACTAATGAATTCAGATAACGTGTAGTTATATAAACAGGAAAGTTACTGAAATGGCCATATTTTAGTTTTGAAGTGAAGGAATTATTGACTTTCTTGGTAAGCGAAGGGAACCATTTAAACTATCAAATCATAATTCTGAGTAATAGATGTATCTTCTTGATTTTATCCCAGATACGAAAAAATATTAATAAAATCGATACATTTGATATTGAAAGAGATTGGCATCATTTTAATATCATGTAAATTCTGTTCTGTCTTAAGCTACTCCCATTGCATTAAGGGTTTTCTTAGCACTTAAAGTATCAATAGTATATAAAAACAAACGTAAAAAATTGTTGGATTTCATTTTCTGAAGTTTTATACAAGTGATTATGATCATACATCGTATGATTTACGAACAAAATTATTTTAATTTTTTCAAATTAATTTTCAACTTCATAAGCGATCGAAAACATCAGAGGATTCGTTCTACACGATGGCGAAACTTTCTTCTTACGTTTTCTTCGTTTTACTCAACATTTTGGTAGCTGGTGAGTATACTAAGAATTTTAATTTAATTCAGAAACAGAGGCGCAACATTCAGAAAAGCAGAGGATTTTTCGTTGCATTAGTAACCATTCCTTCGCTAATTTCAGTGAATCTAATACAACTAGTATTACCGGCAGCCATTAATATTTAGTTGAACATATTTTCTATTCAGTATTTTATTTTACTATAAAGAATACCGATTCTTTAAAAGTATCATATCCTATTATCTAGAGTACATATGCGAATGTTTTCAAACTTTCTTTTTTAAATAAGAAAAGCTATAGAATAAATTACAAATTCATTTTTAAAAATTACACATTCAATCACTAAAGATAAAGGTACGTAGCAATACATATTAACAACTGTTTGTTCACAGGCGCTTTTGAAGATGGTAGTACAATTTTCATGCGTTTATTCAAAAGGTAATCATTTATACACATGCAAAATCAATTAATTCCCACTTGTGTATTTTACAATTACAATCTATTATTTAAATATATGCTCGTTTCTTCATTTGCTGTGATCCACGTACTAAATTTAATGTATTTTTGTCTTTGTTTATTTCTCTTGGTTTTAAGTTCAAAAGATTTTTTTTGTTTCAGGGATGGCTCTTATCTCGATGCACATGTATTAAATAATGCTGAAGTGGTAAAAATGGCAAAGCATCTGCGAAAAAATAGGAACACGGTAATCTTTATTCATGGTTATTCAGAGAGTATAACCGACAACGACGTGCAACTTATAACGAGTGGTATGTTACGACTCGAAATTTCGCGATATCGTAGAAGATAGCCCTCAATGGAAAATTAATCTTCCTTCGTAAATTATTGCAGCGTATTTAGAGGCCACGAATGACAATGTTCTTGCAGTCGATTATAAAAAAATTGCCGCACTCCCGTACCCAATTGGCGCGGAACTGATCGAGATAGTCGCTAAATCCGTTGGCGAAGCTTTGAACATTTTAGCGAGTTCTAGTATGAATTCGAAAAAACTACATATAATTGGACATTCACTGGGCGCTCAGGTAGCAGCACTTATTGGATATAACATAAACTTCAGAATTCCCAGGATAACAGGTGTCGTTTAGAAAGCTAAGGAGATTAATTGTTGAGATTAACAGGACAGTGTAAGAAATTTTTATTTTGTTTACAGGTTTGGATCCCGCCGGCCCCTTATTCTACATTTTCAATCATCGACTGACTTCTGAGAATGCTGACTTCGTAGATGTTATCCACACGGACGCGGGCTTTTATGGAATAGCTTTAAGTAGTGGTCACGTGGATTTCTATCCGAACGGTGGTCACAGACCACAACCAGGTTGCCAATTATTCAACATACCTCTATCGTCAGAAGGTTTGCATTTGTTTATTCTGAAATATTTTATTTAAAAAATGGTAATTTTGGTAACAAGTACGATACGCGAATATTCGCATATGTCCCGAGGCAAAGACGCACGAAAGAATATGGCCTATAGTTTAATTATTAGATTTTACGCGTTGATCGTCGATTGTTCACACTTTGATCAAAATTAAAGAAAGATCAGATTTATGAAAATAAGAAGATTTCGGTTCGCAGATTACTACGAACTTCTAAGATTACTACGAACTATTACTACAGGCGTTTGCAGATTAAAAAAAAAAATAAATTTGGAAGGATCTATATTCAACGAATTTAAATTCAAAGTGACACCACTTAAGAAAACACATTATGATTAGAAAAATATATTACGTGTTTTTTAATACTGTACATTCGAGACATCAAATGATTAATATTCGAGAAATATATTTTTATATAAAATTTCTAGTTCGTCCTTTCATAAATGTCAGTTATACGACAATAGCCAAACATACGGTATAATAGATTCGTTAATATCTTTCGAGCAATTAACGATCGTTATCGGAATTTCTGTTCCAGCAAATGTTTATTTTATATTACTGCAGGTATTCTCAAAAAACCCACGAAGATTGTACACAATATCTCTCGGCTACATTAAGAATGTTCTCGGTCGTTTATTTGTCGAAAGAAAGTAGAAAATAACATTTTATATACAGATAAAAGGAAACGGAAGGCTCTCCTGTTTCTTTTTCTTCCTTCCGTAGCCAAGATTCATTTCTTTTCGTTACATTACAGATTTCTGCAGCCACCAGAGATCTTTCATGTTATACGCAGAATCAGTTAAAAATCCTAAGGCTTTCATCGGTAAGTGCCAAGGGGATTGTGGCAGCAACAATCTCGTCCCAATGGGTTATGCTACACCAAGTAATACGTTAGTATCATTTTCTTTAACTTATTTTAATTCGTTACTTGATTATTTTTTTTACAGTTTTTAATCTATTGACCTAGTGGTGAACATTAATCCAACATTTCATTCTTAAGTCTTCAAGTTTCTAGACTTTTTCCTTTATTTTGGCCTAAACTATCAAACATTCGAATTTTTATGTTTTTGAAGTTTCACATTTTCAAAATATCAGATTTTCGGATTTTTAAACGTGCAAATTTTCAAATTGCCACTTCATCGTGGAGAAGAAAACAAAGTCTCTTTTGAATGTTCCTTCTTTCATTTGTATTATTTTTTCTATTTTCTAATTAATCATTATTCTTCTTTTAGGACGGGTCACTATTTTCTGACAACAAATGCGATGAGTCCTTTCGGTCAAGGTATCAATGGAACAACCTCTTCGGAAGAATTGTAACTAGGAAGTTTCCATATATAAGATTATTTAATTGAAATAAAAGTCATAGATTTATTCGCGCGTTACGAAACCAACAAACAGTTAATTAACTCGGAAAATATATTATGAAATATATAAATATGTAATATATATGATATGCACTTTAAAATAAATTTTTCATTGTAACGTTTGTCTCGTATTAATCCCTATCTAATATGAGCATTATCGTAGGCATGTGTTCGTGACATTTATTCGATGCACCTCGCTTGTCACCCACCGAATTAATATTGGCTGACTGATTCAAAGAAGTGGATTAGCCCCGAAACGACTATGCACTATCCACAAGAAAACGTACAAAATGTGCGAAACTATGAAACGAAAACTAGAAACTATGTTGCAAAGCTTCGAAAAACTCGTGGCTTTGTTGTTCGAGCAAGGAAACAGAAGCATGAAAAATTCGCTTCTCGAGATGTTTCTTGACTAAAATATAAGCGTTGCTGATCAACGAATTTGATTTGGGTTAGGTTATAAAGTTGGTACGAAGTAAGGCGATTTTGATCTCTCCTCGGAACAATCACAGATGTGTGTTGTTCGAAAGACCCATTATAATATAATATAATATAATTACATTATTTTATATTATATAACATTATTGTTCGAAAGAGAGAGAGAGAGAGAGCGATTCTGCCTTGTTGGACTCGATCTAGAGCTCGGCAAAGTCCAGGCGGAAAATCGAAAATGTACATGCTAATTATTTGTAAAAGAACTGAAAGTGACCTTCGGAAGTAATCATGTTCGTAACATATTCGGTTATTGATAACACGGTGGGCATGAAAAATGAGAAACATTGTACCATTGTTGAAAGAAACTGGTCTAATTGCTAAAAAGTAGCCTCTTATCTTAGAAAACTTGCGTCATAGAGTTACTTACAAAATTCGTTACGTTTTTGTTCCTTTGGACGGAATATGTTATGAATATAAAGATAGAAGTTCTTTTCGAGAAATAGTTTTTAACATAATCATATTTTTCTTTTGACATATTTTTCCAGTATCTAGAGAACTCTTAAGATATTAATTCATGGGTAATATCCTTAATGTTTTACCCTACCCCGAATCCTTATACTTTGAGAAACTGTACGCTACGTAGTTAATATTTGACTAACGTTGAAAATTTGTTAAATCGGCTAACGATCAGCTTGCAAGTTTTGTCATTAAGCAGCTGCTTGTAATTTATGCTAAAGTTCAACGATTAATTCTCTGACATGGAAGAATTTTTGCTGTTATAATAGTTTGTATCTATTAAGGAAAAGAAAAAAGGCTCGTGTCTTCGGTACGTTAACAGCAAAGGAAATCATTTGTTACTTTAGAGAAAAATGGTATTTTGTATTTATGTTTAGTCGTTCTTTCATGGTCGTACAATACATACATATGTTCATATTAGAAACAGCTTAGAGTCCCAATGGTAAGTGTGCAACATTGTTTGGTGTATATTCTGATTTGATAGAATCTATGTGCTCCACTAGTAAGAGTTAACGTCTCAAACTTGAACATTAGTAAAATAGTTGACGATAACAATAAAAGTACGTGTAATATTGAATTAAAAATGTTATTAAAAAATATATATTTGAGATATGTTTTTGAAAAGAGAATCAGAACAAAGGTGTGATCCAATCATGGAATATTCATTAAGAAAATGGGGAAAAAGATAATAAACTAAAGATTTGTATTTTTATAAAAGTATTAAATATTAAATATTAAAGAAAAAAAATATTTTACGTATCTTTGGGAGTTTAGAGCAGTCTTTATTCTTGCAGATTTTATTTAGTTGTGTCATATTATTATAAACATCTTGTCATTCATCTACTTTACGTTTAGTTGATCATAGAACGTTATGGCAATTATCGAGTATTGTTCAATTTGTATGGCATCAAACTCAATTATTGTGACATTATGTGGTAATTACAACGGTGTAAACGCCTCTATCTCTAATATACTCATTTTTAAATGAAATTACATACCTTTAAATTACTTTGTTTTCATTTGTTTCATTTGAACAATTAAAGGAACCTATGTAATAGAGCGGTTACAGTTCACATAATCAATAGTTATTATCCAAGTTATCGATAAACATACATTATTTTACCGATATATCGTTAATCGCCTAGCAACAATTGCAGGCACGTAGATTAATGCACAAACGCACTTTATTACAAGTAGAAAGTTGAGCTGTTTGCAATGAAATTTTAGTACATACATAATCGTATGTGTAAAAAAATCGAAAATACACTGTTCTTCTACGCAGATCATATGACACTGTTTAGATGTATTTCTTTGTTTGTTAGCAGTTATTTGACACAGTTTGATGCAGAGTGATTTTGCTAGCACTTCATTGACTTTACGCAATCAACGTTAATTAAAACTGTCACGTCATTTATAGAATAAATTGCACGTGTTGTACTTTGGCTGATTTTGTTAAAGTGAGCAACCTTCTCACAAATATAATTAGCAAATATAATTAGCCTCACTTTGTTTCATGACTCGATTAAAATCGAGTTCGATAAAATTGCCTTGTGCTATCGAACGAATCTCGTTATACTTCGCCAATCTTTATTTGCTAGCTGAATGAATGATTTCCACAACGAGAATATATATAGTTTTCATATATCAAGTTATATCATACGTATAAGGAAAAATAAATTTGAGAGATAAAAAGAGAGAAATAAAAAGAGAGAAGATTCTTTTGCAAAGCACGAGAAACGATCAAAATATAGAAAATTGTTAGTATTTTTTGAATATAAAAGACTTAACTGAATATTTTTCTGATGCATTTATAAAATCTAATAATAATTTATTTAATAAAAAATATATTTAACAAAAATAATCTACCTAATGGAAAAGAAGATAGAAACAACCATCTTTTCTTTCATCCAGAACACGTGCTATCTAATATCTCTTGTTTGTTTTAGTTATTATTATTTATCTTGAAGCTTTGAAACATTTTCACGAGTCAAGTACGAAAGCACAATATCACGGGGAGGTAAGAATACGTGGATTAGTCTACGTGCTTCCCCTGCGTGCTTCTTTTTATGTCTAAGTGACAATCAAATATTTTGAAAGGAGATTCTAAAAGAAGAAAGAAGAAGGGAATGAAATTGTATATTGATTGAAAGCGTCGTAAGCAATAACTTCCCTGTCATTTCAAGAGAAACTTATTTAATGCGATGCGACGCTTTTGTAATACTTTACCTTCCTTTTTGATCGTGCCATTCTCTGATCTCTAACATTTTCGGCTTCTCCTGGCGGTCTCTTTCCCCATACCATAACAGCGATGCTGGTGTACGTAAATACCAGAACTGTTATCGGTATCACGTACTGAAGAACCAATAACGCTATTGAGTAATAATACCTGCAGCACACAGACACGAGCTTGAATAAAAGGCCGATTCAACAATGTTATTATAAGCCATTATGCCTCCATAAATTCGACTGGTTAGACATTAATGGCTCTTTAAGAGGAACTGAAACAGCTACTCTTGTTTCGAGCTTCCCTTTTTTCTCCGCGTTGTGAAATTTTCGATGAAAGTTAATCTGATCAAAGGGAAAAAATGCGGAATTCTAAAGGAAAAATTAATATGAAAGGATGTATTTAAAAGAAAGTCTAGGTATCTTGTTTCTTTAAATTCAACACATTTCGTGCTACGCGAGTTATCGACAGATTACGGATATTTATTTAAATCTATATTTTTAAAGAAGGCAAAATGTATGTATCTTACTCAGAAATACGAGGTACACGTTCAGATATCTTTAAGAAACTGATATAATTCTCGAATTTACAAACAAATAGTATTTAAAATTGTCGTGATCAGTCGTGAAGCAATGATGAATTGCCATAATGACGATTAAAGCCAGTAAATTACAAGTACCTGTCTGTAAATTCGATACTCAGTTATTTAAAAAAAATTGAATGTGTTGCACCTCATATATCTGAATGAAACACATATATCTTATTTCTTTTATTTTTTTAGTTTTCTCTTTTGTTCTTTTGTTAAGTAAATAAAAACACTCTTATTTGTAAATTAAAATTTCAATTTACCATTTGGCAATAGTTAAATGTCTTGAGATAATTTACTACTTCGGTTTTAAAGTTTTGGTGGTTATTTTAATCTTGATTGTTAGGTAAACATATTTTTCATAACTCGTAGTGAAGCTGGCTTATTTACGTCCAAGCTTAATTTTGTTCTCGTAATAGTCAAACTACTCAACTTCATTTTCTAATAAATATTTAGCTTTGTTATTGAAATAGATACGTAGTGTCTAACCTGACGTCTGTTTTCAGGGTCCAAATGATTATTAGCGACGGAATTAATGAATTTGACTTCCATATAGTTCAAGTATATAGGTAAATAGATATGGATGAATATAGGGATAATTACTTGTTCGCCGTCGATGGCCAATGTTCCACGCAAATGTATTGATTGCATCTTTCATATTTCTTCGATGGTTGAGATAGCTTTGAAACAATAGCCATGGGAAGAGATATTATCATAGCAAGCATCCAAACAGTTAGAATCAGAAACTGAGCTTGACATTTGCTCAATCTGGGTTTCAGGGGCCACATAATGGCAATATAGCGATCTATACTAATCGCAACAAGCGTGTACGCGCTCACCAGTACTGATACCGCCTGAAAATAAATGTTTCTGTATTAATGAACCATTTCTTCGCTATTTCGCTACTTCGAAATTTAAATTTAGTTTAAAAATTTAAGAAAGGTAAGACATTCTTTAGGTAAAATATCGACACAATATCTACATAATTTGTAAAATGTGCAAGAAGAAGACAGTTAATCCTCATTTGAGAATTCTCGCATTTCTTCTCGAGATTAATAAGAAGCATCTTTTTTCTGTCGTTTTACCTGTATTTCACGTCTTGGACCTATAGTTTAACGCCAGAACCATCGACGGTTAAAGTATAAAATTTATATTATTATCTATCTTAATACAAGCTACAAGAAATTCAATCCTTCGTCATACAGTTGTAACATACATTTATAAAATTATTTACTTACTGAAAATGTACGAATTTGACATTTTGGCCACTTTGGTATTGTCAGTGTCAAAAGAAGAATTTCTGTCGAGGACCCTTCCACGTTCCACGTTACTTTCATAAGTTACTAATTAATTAAACGATAAATAACGTTCTCCTTTCAGTAAGATCGATCTTAAATTTCACTGCATTATATCATCTTTACGAAACCATCCGAGAAAATGTATTCCCATCGTACGTGATTAATAAAAAGCAGCTTCTCTCGCAGACAAGTGAAAACAAAAAGAAATTTTACACGTGGATGGAGTAGCGATGCTACAGATCTCGATACATCTCGAATTTGATTTTCGAAAGCGCGTGAAAGGATAGGTCTATCGGAGGTAACAATTTGTTACTAACGAGCTATCCCTTTGTCATTTAGTGGCAGCTTTGTCTGCGAAGCGATGTTACGATCCGCCGATTCGCGAAATCAATAGTTATAGACGAGTTTCGGAGCTCTATTTTCAGCAAAGGAAATTTCTGTCAGTGTTGCCTGAATGTAGTTACACGAGTATTGTTGAGTATGTTGAGTATAAGGTTACACATTGTCGACCAGTCGCCGGCAACCACTGGATTTATTAGATTACACGAGTCCATTCGCACTTGAGCGTCGAGTTTAGTCATGGTTTTTGGTCGCCGGCCGTCCTGGTCCTAACGATCCTAATAGTCGAAGGGAACTAGAATTAAGGATGAGGTTTTACGCGTATTACGGCTGAATATGAAATGATACGCGTAATCGAATACGATCGAGTTGATTGAAACCAACAAACGTACGTTGATCGATTACATACACGTACCTTTTCATTAAATTGTTTCGATCTTTAATTAAACTTTATTTATGGTGTATCGAGTCTCTTAATTTATAAATTTCTTGGAAACTCATTATTGGATTATGGAAATAATTTTCACGGAGGCTTAGTATTGTTGCATAATGAGGTGAAATTTCATAAAAGTTTAAAGAGAGTAAGAATACAGATTTAAAATATGACATCGTTAGGAAAATTCGTGATAAGAGTTGAGAAAAATTTAATGGCGATGTATTACGCATTTTTAATTTTGGTGGAAAAGTTCTTTTTGGGAAAATTTCTTTAGTAATGAATTTTTCTTTAATAATGAATTCCTTTAAGGGATTTTTAGGGTTTCCTATAATACTCAATTTCTTGTTTAAATTAAATCATTTGAACAGGTTTTGTAAGGACTACGGTAAATAATTATGAAAACATCAAGCGATCAAGTTAAATAACGTTTGATTTCAATCGAAATTCAAAATTTGTTTTCTAAAGATGTAAAAACAATATTTGTACGAACTGCACTTGAGGCACAGAAATTCACAATAAAAATGCCACAGACATTCCGAACAATTCCGCGTCAGTAGGGATAAAATGTTTTTAAAACACTTTCACGAAGACTTATTTTCTCTCGTCGAATGTCTTCTTCCAGATTAGCTTTTACGGTGTTATCGAGCTCCTAGAATATTTAAGTATACTAGCCACGAAAGTAAACTCTATTCAAACAAGTGGTAGATAAGAGTAACGGGCGATCGTTAGCCTTCCTACATCAATATTTTCAAGCGAACTTTTCTCTGACAATAAAATAAGTATACACCACCGTTTATAAATATTAGACAACGATATTTTTAAGGAAATTTAGAGAAATTTGGTTTGAATGATGTTTGTGGAGTCATTTATGAGAAATGCATGGAACGAAAGAACAACGAAACATTTATTCATCGATCCTGAAGGAAGAAAAGTATTCATTGTATTATTTATAACTGATGAATTCTAAATGGAATAATAACTCTAGGGTTTTTAATAAATTCCTAGTGATTTTTTCACTTTTTTTCTCAGTTTCTGTAAGTGCTCCGTTACTTGTGCACGAAGCTGGTACATATTTAGCAACCTCTTTGAATAATAGAACGTTCGCGCAAGAGTATATTCGAACAGTAAAACGTTCCGAGAGGAGAAAGAATGAAAATGGAAAAAATATAGTAAAATGGTTAATAGTCTGCCGGTTCTCTTGATCGAAAGAATTTTCTCCTTACAATTTTATATAATTTATTAAAATCGGCGCTTTTAACGCGAGTTCACGTGTGACTAACGAGAGATCGATATTAAATGGTTAGGTGGGAACTGACATGTGAACAGGTCCGGTCATTTCTCCGTAGATACATAGAGCTTGTCGACTAATAAATTGCTCCTCTCGATGGTTGAACATCGAGTCTCTGAATGGCGAGTAATGATACTTGTTAATGTCGACATCATAACTGGAACTGGATTTTCATGTTCACGCGTGTAGCTACTTTGGATTGGACAACTGAATAACTGCTTTTGCTTAATTCAATCAAAATCAACGGATCGTTTCGCTATTCGTCGTTCTCGATTTTTCACGTAAAAACATCACGTAAAAGACAGTAGTAAATAATAACAATAGTAAGCGAAGAATCATTTGGATCTAAATCCAAATGTAAATTATTATGCAAAATTTGTTGACCAGTGCTATTAGGAGACAATTGCGATGGAATCACTCGTTTGTATTTATCAATGGTTAGCTAAAAATTGGAAGAACCTTTCGCTTTGTGTATTACTTAGTTTTACGTCGGCAAAGTATTATTCCATAAAAAGTTTCATAAGAAATATCTCGGTCTTACATTCGCTTTTTATTAAACATTTATTCTCTCGGTGTGAAGATTTAGTTCGAAAAGAACACGAACTGGAAGGTTCATCGGCGAAGCTTTTGTACATCTTCCATAGTTTTCAAGATGGTATCGAAAAACTAGAACTTCGAAGTAAACTTTTTCTTAAGCTACAGCAAGCGAAAGGAATACGCCACTCTTATTTTTGTTTTATTCTTAAAAATTTGAGACGCGCTATATCAGTAAAAATTCAAAGTTGCACGTTCGAAGATACACGATTCTCGTAAGAAGATAAATTTTCGTTCCGCTGTTAGATCTTTTTTTCTACTTTAATACCAATGTCCTGCAGGACGATATTATAATCTTTCCTCACCGATCCATACCTTAGGTACAAGAACAGAAAGTCTATCGAGCGCACCTGCAAGTAAATAACGATGAAACAAACTTCTTGGCCGAATGGCCAATATTGTAATATCAGGGTGCTGATGGAGCTGGTTGGTACACAGAAAAGTGCCATTAAGATGTCTCCGAAAGCAAGGTTCACGATGAAGAAATTCGTAACTGTTTTCATTCGGGGACTGCTGTGTACTACGTAGCAGACCAGGCCGTTTCCAGTTAACGCGACCACAAAAATGGTGCTATACATGAAGCAGATAATGCTACGGAACCATTTCGTTGAGAATATGCTCTGCGATTCGGAGAAATAGTTGCAATCCTCCGGATTCGTTACGTTCCACGCCTCGAAATCTTGTAGTTTGTCTAGCGAACGATTTACTTGGACGTCCATATTCATCGTGACCCGTTTATGTGGAACATTCCGACCTGGAAAAAGATTATTCGACAAGTTAGGTAACGATTTTAGCAGAGGGTAGATTTAAATAAATAATTTCATTCGAGCTAAAGATCATTGCGTGATGTGTTTGTCGTTGACGAGTAGGCTATGCAAATTCACGTTTTTATAAATATAATTGAGAAAAGGGTAAAGGATTTTTTTATCTATTAAATATTAACACAGGTACTAGGAATATGTTATATATTTTTATATATTACGCGCCTTCGTATTTTGTACCTTCAAATTTCTCATAAGCGCATAAGTATCCGCAGTTTAGTTATATATTGTTATCGAATTTTATAGCCATTTTAGATATTTGTCCGAGTTAAATATTGGAAGATTAAATTGAATTGTACCTAGTAAACTTATATCTATATCGTATGACATCTGTTGCTTTCGTACAAATTACAAATTCTCTCGATTAGGATGCTTTGATTCCACCGTGTTCGTTGTTTATAGTCGTATCTACATTTAATCATCTCAAATTATATAAATCGACCAAGAGTTGACAATTAATTCAAGAATAAACGCTGGAAAATTATTCAGATATTATGTATGAATTAACCGACTACTTTTCCAACAATTTATTCGATAAAACCAATATCGATAGGGACTAAACTGTGCGAACAGTTGGAACTTGCCGCACGACATGAATTTCTAGCTGCGTCGTATTTCGAAATTTAAATGGCGTAACTCAAGGTATTGAGGTTGTTACAGTCGATATACCACAAAACCAATGTGAATGTGGTTGATGGGATTTCTAGTTTAGGAGGCATATTACAGAAACGGTAACTAATGTTTCTGTAACACAGTTTCTGCCGAATATCTTTCGTGGAAAACTATTTAGTTAATTTGTCTAGTTTCTACTAGTCTATTCCACGAAATATCAGAAACTTCATCGTGCAGATTAATCAAAGTTAACTACCGAACAACCCGGAGTAACATCAAAATCATTTCGTTCGTTTGTTTGCTTCTACAGAAGCTGACACAGATTATTATTCTTGCTATTTGGTAGATAATGTAGTAAAAAATTTAAGGAATGTTTTCACGAGTCGAAACAAGGTGAAAATCTGTCCATCATTCTCTGGAAAAAAAAAAGGAATATTGCTCCTGTAAAAAGGAAAAAACCAATTCATCAAATACTTTTCTGAATTTATAAAAAAAAAAAAAAAAAATTCGACATATCTGAAAAAAATCGTCAATTAAAAAACTATTTTGTTTCCAAATATATGTATGTCACAATTTGCATAATTATTATATTAAACACAATGTAAAGATTTATATCATATTTTCAGCAACTGAATTAACATCTTGTATTAACAATTTTATTAATACCACAACGAATGGGAACTAAAGTAGAAACAAAATGAGAAATGAACAAACAAAACTTCGATAATACTACATGTTGTAGGTACTTTCATAACTTTGACATCAAAGGGTTTGATGTATCAAAGGACAAAAGTTTAAATGGTAGTTAAATTGGGCCACAGAGTACCTTTATTTTCTGTTTCTCCATGACGAACAGAACAATCTACATACTCATCCGTGATTGTAAATGGAACACGAATATTTTCAATTATTTTACCATTTTCTAGTCAAAGCCAATCGGCTCCTTTTTTAGGTATTTGTTGCGAAAACATCAAAAAGCTTATCTCTTTCACGCCTGTTTACCTTTTTATCGAAACGTTAAAAATTCAATGGAGCATTATACCCGGCGAAGAAGACTTTATCAGTGGCAAATCTTATTTACCAATGTATTAGACATTCAATTAAATTGGGGAAAAAGATGGTCGAATTTTGTTTCTGTTCAACCGAAGCTTCAGTTAATTGAGTGAAACTCGAGCCAATGCCCGTTTTGTGGACGAGTAATAATTAAAATACGAAATATCACGAATTAATGAATCCAATTCGAATGTAATTTCATCTTCTTCGTTAACACCGGAATTTCATTCGCGTGTAGCGTATAGATTTAACCATCTGTTCCATGTTTCCGGTCCAGTATCGTTCGTCAAATAAAATTTTGCAAAGAATTGCAACGGTTCGTTAGTCAAACATGCAATTCCATCTATTTAGAATTAATCGAACAGAAAGAGAAGGACAGAGAGAAAGAGAGAATAAGAGAGAGAGAGAGGGAGAGAGAGAGGGAGAGAGAGAGATAAAAGCCTGAATATCACATTGAAACGCTATCAAACGCTATCAAAGATTGAAAAAACACTTATTTTATAAGACGTACATAATTGATCTAAAATAGGAGGTACCTGTGCTTTTTTATTATTTTTAAAAAGGTATTGAGATTACAATATTAAGTAATATTAAAAAATTCATTTCAGCGTTTGTTTGTTAACAAACCATTACGAATATTATACATTTGCATTTTGAAAAGATTAAAAAAACAACAATAGCGAAGTCATCATATAGATTGTTCTCTGTGTGGATATACTTTGATTTGCACAAAGTTTATAAAGGAGGGTCAAACGACAACCAATAATCAAAATATCATTGTGTGTATTATCCGCAAAAAAGTTAAAAAATAGGCAATAATCGAAATATCAAATTTATTTATTTATTGTTTGAAAATAGCACGCGTGATGTTATAATAATTATTAGATTATTTAATTATGAATGTTGCTTTAAGATAAACATTATTGATAATATTCTAATTTATTTTGAAATGAAAATTTTTAATTAAATTAAATTATAATTAAATTGATTAATGAGTTATAATTAAAGTAATTACTTAATAATAATTACTAAATATATAATTTACCAAAAATTTGTAGTTATATAATTTTATAGAGACTATTAACTCATGTTTTTGCTATTTCTGTGCAGATTTGTCAACTATCAATCGGCAAAAGTAACTAAACATTTTCTTCTTCGTGTTCTTAATAATAAAAAAGAAAGTATTTATATTTATGATAAATGAAGATGTCTAAAGAATACATAAACTAGATGGGTCAAGTAATTTCTCATGAATTGCGATTTTCGATCGAAGCATTATGAGCAAAGGCAACTGTAATCGAAGTGATTTTCATTCCTCTTTCCTATTCCTATTCTTATTGGGTGAAAAACACCTATTTATCAAACTGTCATTTCTCGACACGTATTTTGTTTCGAATAAAAATGTGAAGAATCATTTATTTATAAATATGACAGGCGTTGAAAGCCAAAATGAGGAGAAAAAGGAAAAATTTCATGCGTGAACGTGTAAGCCGTCAGACACTATGAAGTTGGAAAAATCAATTGATGGAAGAGTGAAAAATAAAACATTACTGGAATTACGAATGTTGGATTTCTATAGTTTGATCCGTAAAATTTGTTTACCTTCTTTGAATGCCACTATCGCTGAAAACAGGATTGTCAGATATTAACAAAACGAAAACAGTACAAAATTACAGTTTTAAAGTACATGCACCCGTCGCATTGAAGGATTAAGATTTAATATTTTGTAGAAAAATATTTTTGGTTGAAAGCAGAGATCTCCTACTTTATAAGTTTTTAATCATGTATTCAAATATAAATATATTTTCCTCGTATTTTCTGAAATAAAGATTTCTAAATAATCTATATCAAGACTACAAAGGGAAAATAAGTTACATTTTCTATTTTCTTACAGGACAATAGTTTGAAAATTCAATATATTGTCAATTAATTTCATGTTACTAAAATTATGCTTATATTTAATTTTGAGGCTAAAAATGTATTTTTCCACTCTCTTCATAATTTAAAAAATATTGCTTGTCATGATATGAAAATTAAAATACCGAAACTCGTTAAAATATTGAAGATATTAAAATATTGTTTACTTTATACTCTTTTCCATTTTTAGTTATTTTAGAGTAAAATATTCATTTTTGGTCTGAATATTAAAATATTTCTTTTGATAAAACGACATTAAAATAAAAAATTAACAAGGATGTACCGATATCTTTTTTTAGCATTTTCATATCAAAATAGATTTAGAGTAAGAATTTTTTAATATTTTGCCAAAACGCGTGTACTTATTAAGTTCTTCTGTTTTGGATTAACGATCCAATCCATTTGTCATACTTGTATCTTGTCTTTAAAAATATCGATTTGATATAGTATTCCCTGAAACCCTCTGTATACTCTACGAAGTTAAATAATCACACTTGTACTCAAATTTATCGTAAAGGCGATAGATATTACAAAACCGTTATGTACATGTCACATGCAATTTAACAAAATGTTGTTTCGAAATAACATGTTTCCAACACTACTATAGATTATATTTCCATATCATGCACCGTCGATACGTATTAATACTAGACACGTATTCTTTCCTCGTTTTCTAAACCTTCTACAAGTTACATTCGCATTTATTCAGGTGTATATTCTTCTTGCATATTCGATGACAAACGATATCTTTTGTTAAGAATTTCTGTCGCTCCAGAAATTTTAGTATAATCGATCGCGTACGCGAACTGTGAATCAATCCATAACCAGTTAACGTCACTCACGATTCTTCAAATAACGTGTGAAATTATATTACGGCAAGTGATATAATACACGATAGTAATTTGTCAAAATATTTACAGAAGAATGTAACGTGATCGATATATCGACTACGACAGCTATAGGTTAATTTTGTCGAATAAATGTTATCTTGCTTCGGATTATTCGCCTGATGCATTTCGCCACTCTATAAATTATACCGGGCTCTGTGTGAAGAGATAATACCAGTTAATCTTCCGTTTGATGTGTAAATTTTCGTTTCATTGGTGTTGGGCCAGTATGTATCTTTCATAAGCCAGTAATCTATGGGTCGAAACACAGATAGAAATACGATCAATCGTATCAAGATTTATCCAAAATCTAAATTATCATCTTTGATTAACAATTTATCTCATAATATCGAATCATACTCGTGGTACGAATTATAAATACGATTTATAAATAAGGTTTGAATATTTAAAAAAAAATACGCTGTTACAGATTACAATAATTAATTGTTTACTTGAGTATTTATTAAAAAGAAACTAAGGCAGAGTATTGAAGGCCCTTCACGTAAAATCGAAATTCCCATTTACCGTTAAAGGGGATAAGTTAGAAAGAATAGCTATGAAAAATTAATGAAGCAAAAATTAGTCGATGACCTAGATAGTTGGATCACGCTTATCGATGGCTATATCTGATAGGTTAGGGGATTCTCTTCCTGAGAGATCCGGAAATGGAAAAGATGACGTATTTTCATCACATTTTCGTACCACGTCCCGAAGGTATTTTCAGGAACTGCTCGAATTGTTTTACACCGGAATGATCGAACATGGTAAATCGCCATCTGCACTAAAAATGTAAAGGTACAAAAATATAATACATTCTTTATGTTGACACTCGATTTATTCGAAATCCACATATACGATTTCTCTCTCTTCTATAGACTCGTTCATTATTTACTACTCTCTTATTCGTTCGTCTTTCTATTTATTGTTCGCAGTTCGACCTCTTTTATATCGTCGCACATATCTGTTTCTTGTTATCGTAGTTTATCATTATATTTCTTCTTGGGATTTATGTATTATATTCGAAGACATTGAATTGTACAGATGGTGCAATAAATTACTTACTTGCTTACTTATTTTTTCTCTTGGGATTATAAAATTCGCGATACAACTATCACGATATCAATTGTCAATTAAGTTTAAAAGTGAAATTTATTTATATCGAAATTAAATTTTTAGTTAAATGAGAATTAAATTTAATTAAACGTCTAACTTTTTAAACATCCGTATTGCAGTGATAATTGTTACAATGGGCAACCTGTATATGATAAAATGTAAAACTACCCCTAAATTTCATGAGCTTGTTACGAATGAACCGACGAACGTTAAGTGTTCATCGTCGCAATTTTAAGATAAAATATCGCCCCATAAAGATGATAGATAACGATGTACGTGTTAGATGCATGTATCTCGAGGCGTCAAGGATCAAAGGTCAAAGGTTCTACGTACATACACCGAAGATATACGATACTAGGAAGTAGAGTTATTTCAATTTCAATCTGTCTTGTTAACAGTATACGTTTTGTTAAAATGTATGTAATTTACAAATGTTGAGCGTTTGTTGATTCTTAAGCTTGTATGCATACTCATGCTATGTTCAGATAAATTGACTGTGGAGTCAATTACCACTTTCTTCTGAGAATTTTTCTTCTATCGTTTTATCACTCGAGCGAACCATCTAACGATCTACACCGTAACTTACATTCAAGTTAAAACCAGTAAGAATAGTCGCTTTCCTTTACAACATTCAGAAATATTCTGAACGTTGAACAATCCTGAATCAGTGTAATATCGTGAATGAAACGCTTTAAAGTCAGTATTATGACATCGTTCGATCAAATTAATTTTCGAGATTAGATTATTATGGTTTCTTGCTTTATTCTAGGATTTTTCAATAATTTTATACGTCAATCGAATTTATTATAACCGCGTTACTCGCGCTGGTGTTTGCATTTCTACGTGAAAGTTCATTCTCGGTGAAAATCGGTAAAATTTGGTTTGCAAAATAACTTTTAAATTTTTTACTTTATTTTTCTATCCTGTACGTTATACAAATTTACATCTTAAACAAGCAATTTTTATTTATAATTCCATATATTTTTAAGTATCGTTTCATAACAATAAATAAAGAAATGATATTATCTAATAAACGATATTATATAAAGATATTACACCTGTACATTTTCTTTGATATTAATTTCAATTTTATTGGACTTAATTCGGAGTATAAGATAAGCGTGCCACTTACTTACGTGTATATTATTTTATAAATTTCATTATGACACACCCTTTAATTACTGTGAAATTTTGTACATATTGGGTTGCCTGGAAAGTTCGTTCCGATTTTTAAGGAATTTGGTCGACATGAAAGATTGTATCGAAAAGTTTTTCGCCGAAAAACCTGAAAGGTTCTGGAGGGTTGGAATATTCAAGTTGCGTGAAGGATGGAGAATGGTTATGGAACAAAATGGCACCTATATAATTCAATAAATGTATATCGAATCGAAATGTAAATCGGAACGAACTTTCGAGGCGACCCAATACTATTTCCAATACGAGTATCAGTAATTTTCTGAATATTTGACTTTTCAATTTCTGTACTTTTGGTTAAGATTGAAAATATAATAATAGATATCAGGATCAAGCATTCTTCTTTTTATATGTGCAAATTTTAATAATCTAAATGAAGTAGTTATATTTTTGTCATAAATTTTTAATTCTCCAGTGAAATGAAATCACTAAAAATTCAATTATATTTATATTTATTATTGTAAACTTCTTTTTATTATCAATTTTACTCACATATTATTATCATCTATATGTACATACTTATATACAGAAATATTTTATATTTTTTCGAAAAATTTATTACATCTTCCTATACCTAGATTAAAAATCAATTATCGTTTATGTGTTCCATGCAATCGCTATAGTTACGTGACGTATGTTCTTTGTAACATATCCATAAATTACCATGTATACAATAAATCACTAAATATTAACATTTGACCCGAATGGCTTAATTGGAAAATCCAGCGGACCTTTCTAATCTCGATACGCACAATATATCGTTTATCATCGAAACACAGGCATTAACGTGTAAAAAGATTGAACTTTTCCTTCCTTACATCGTAAGAAATATTCCAGCGTGGAAAAGACAGATCTGTGAACAACTATTGAATCGACCTCCTTCGAATCCATCAGTGTCCAAGCTTAAAACTTGTCTACAACTACAAGCAGATAAGACGAAAGCAACATTTCACTAAATCTCCTTTTTGTAGCAATACCAGATTTTTCTCTCTGATTTCTTTCGCGTGATCTTCCAAAACGACCATAGATTTTTCTTTATTGTACTCTCGTCGTGGAAAAAAATTCATTTAAACTTCTCCAACTCGTCAATTTACGTTCTGCCTGATATAATTTCATGCAGTCAATTTTTATCTTGTCGGGACGAGGCAGGTTCGATTATAGATTATTATATATACAGATTACAGATTATTTCTAGAATATAGAGAGTATTCTATAGTATAATGTAATCGGTGTAGTATGTAGAATATTCTCGATAGGTTTCATCAGAAAATTCCGAAAACTAATGAAGTTATAATTAAAATTGCAAGTGTACACGCAAAGTTTCTTGATAAAGTGAATGAAATCTTTGAAATGAAAGCTAAATCTGGGAGCTTTAAACGCATTCCTCTCGAAACTTTCTTTTCCACTTTCAGGACTTTCAATAATCTATGAAATAGTAAATTTGAAGAGAATTATTTTTATAGCAACTATAAATTTTCAATAATAATAAACCAGAATTTCAATATAGATTGTTTCCAGATGTAGTGGACAAATTAAATGTATCAAATCTTTTTATTTCCAGACTAAAAATGAATAGAAATTTAAATATCTCTATATTCGGTATTCTTTTCATACTCCTAGAAAGGACAAACGAGAACCTGAAATAATACTTATTTCGTCAGAAATAAGTCATGCGAGAACATCATATAAGATATTTTTCCGTAGATACATACATAATTCAACGATAAAACACACTTTGATAAATCAATCGAAAGAGTTCCAGTGATACACATCTACAACATGTCGAACGCGAAAGTACATTTCGATGGAGCAGTCATATCGATTTCTTGATAGACATTTGAACATGCTTTTAGAATCATCTGTTTTTGTTTAGACTTTCAATAATAGTTCTGCGTCAAAGATTTCTTGCCGAACAACGTGAATGATAAATTAAAGGTTCATTCAGCGATATTCGTCGTAATAATTGACATAACCGTAAATGTCCAATAATGGGAACATCTTTCTATCATTTTATTATTCAAAATATTTGGTAACAATATAGCACTAAATGATACTTTTCCCTTGTTATCTTACGATATAACGGATTCCTTATTAATTTATCGTGTTTTTCCTGTAGTATTAATTTATGAATAAATACCGCTTTTTTAATTAATGTAAAAATTTTATTATTCATTCCTATGTAAATTTTGCGAGATTTTGAAAGCAATGGAACCCGAGCACTGGCTATCTGGCATAGTCATATGTAAACTCATTACCCTTCGATGATGGAATTTTTGTACGAAATGTTGTTAGGGAGAAAAAAAATTCATAAGTTGTTACTAAACTTGTAGAGAAGCGAAATTTCTACTTCCCATAACGTATAATATTCCAATAAAACGTGTCTTTTCTAGATAAAGTTTGCCTCTTATAGTCCCTTGCTAACCGTACGAATGTGTAGCGTAAGTTGTACAAAATAAAAGTTCTGCACTACTTGCTGCTTTTTATTTGTCACAAATACTCATTAATTATAACTTTTTATATTACAGAAGAACAAGAAAGGATGCAACTACTTAACATCTTCATAATTTTCTAGAATATAAAAATAGATATAGTCAACTAGAGAGATATATTTTTCATTTTATATAGGAAATATCAAATGAATGTAATTTCCTAAGGCAAAAGAAAGATCGTATTTATACGAAGGAAGAGAAGTTTCCGTCGTCAAGAAATACCCGTGCAAACTTTATTAATCCCCCTTCGAAAATGGAAGAACATTTCAGAGGGATTTATTACAAGTCGATGTGAATACTACAAATTCGAACTTGCTCGCTAACAGATCAAAATTACAATTTCATCGTCCCCCGGAAATAATGTTAAGCGAGAGTTTAATTCCAATTTCGACTAATCTAACTCAACGTATTCGTAGTTACGAGAATACTTTTGTAACTTTTCCACTACGGATATAGAGCAATCCCTTTTTCCGTGGTATTTGAAACGCAAATTCTCGAGGATTGCGTGTTCGCAATTTGAAAACCGATCTCGTTCAAAGAAAGTACCTCGCCAATTTCCTTCTGTGTTATAAAAGTGTACACTTAACCTAACTATAAGGTTGATTGTTTCACTTAGATGTTACCAAGTTGCACTTTTCGATGACACGTATGAAAATGCGAGGGGAATATTTTTACGTTTAAGTATAATTTCTTTACAATTTAATTACGCTTTTGAAAAATTGCTTTCAGAGAAAATTTACAAACAATTATTATTAACTCCAAACAATTATTAGTTATTAATCTTTTATATTAAGTAATTATTGCGTAATCATTTTATCAGACAATGTCTGAGAATTATATAAGAATAATTCGAGCGACTTTTATCAATATAAAAGACACGAAATAACATTGATTTTTATAAGTATGTGAATAATTATACTATTTTAGGTATGAGAAACTAATCTCCTCTGTGTCTATAATGTTGTTCTAATTTTAGACAAAGTCGTTCTAGTTACCACAAGTGATTCAGATTCCTTCTCGGATTGTGCCCGAGTAGACTTATTCTATTGTTTCACAGAAATTATCCGTCGTCTGACATGACATTCTATTAAATGGAACTTAAAAATGAGATGAAGTGGGACAAAAGTTCTCTCTATCTGTAAGGTCTCCCAGTCAAGTGACGTTTTAAGATGAATGCAGAGAAACCGTACGATTAAAGTAAAGTTGTTCTTTCTTAAATATCGTAAATTTTGCAATATTTCGATATTTTCTCAATTACATAGTTATTTTAACAAGCACATTATTATAACCATTCACTTTTGGAAAAAGTGCATTTGTATCATTTTTTCACTGAACCATCTCATTTCTTTCTTTCTTAAATATTATTATTACCTTTAAGTTTATTTAAATGGATATAAGAATTAGGTTACACGTTCGTAAATCAAATATCCATTATTCTTCGTAAAATTGATCGTGTCAGTAAAGAATTTTTTAAATTTGTATACGGAATATTTTCCCTTTTGTTGGTGGATATCGATCCGGGGCAGCGTGTTATTGAATTCCAGTGGAAATGATCGGTTAAGGTGACTCAAGATGCGCGAATTACATTCGTTGCGGTGAAACTTTCCACATAAATTCAATTTTCATCTGGAACTAGCGCCTATTAGTTCGGTCGAGAAAATGGTATGTACACCGGCGCGGTTGTATTAAATCGTTGAGTGGATTTACATCTACTTATTGTATTTTACCAGTTCATCATTCTTAGGTTTCTGAAATTCGAACGAAATGTAATTTTCCGACCTGTTTACTATGAGAACCATGAAATTGGTGAAAAAAGAGAGACATCAAATTGCTAGATAATTTTCAGTTTTCAATTATTTAAAAATTTTCTTCTCTGTCTAAAAATTATCCTTTCAGGATCGAATTGCAAATTTTTGACAAGAAATTATTATTTTATTAATTATTAACAATAGAAATACATTCTCTTCTGATGTTTTCGAGAAACAAATGCATAATAGATTAGAATTTAAGTCCAGCTGTACCGAAAATAAATACAATACATTTATCGTTTAGCCGTTATTATCGAGTTAATTCCAATTCGAAGTAATGTTGCTGCCGTAATTATTTTATTCCAGAATTTATGCGTTTCGATAAAAAGGTCAGAGAGTAGAGAAACAAAACGGTAGTCAATATGTTACAAAAAATTACTATATAAAACGAAGATCTTTTTGGTAAGAGATTAAAATGTCTATAATAAATACAGATAATCAAATGTTACGATGTCACAAAAATAACAGACAAAGTATGTTTCTGTTATTAACAATTAATAAAATGTGAAGGATAGCAATACAATGGCAGAGAATGTATTAATAATTTTTTAAGGTACACGTATCATCGAATGGAATTAAAGGAATAATGCTTCGACATATATATCTTGTTTTCTATTCATGGGAGCATTGTACAATGAAGTAGCGAAAGAAAAAGTGAATTCGAATAACGATACACGTATAAACCGGGCGACAGTGACAGCTCTGCTAACCACCCTCGACGCTTTAATCCCGTGTACTACGAAATTCGGATATTTTCTTGCCGTTTCTATGGAGCGATATTGAAATCCATGGTAGTTTAAACAGCCGAGAGATCTACATAGTTAATGAGACGCAGGCAGGGGCTGTTCTTCCTAACACTTTTATCCTTTTCATTCCCCACATGTTGGACAAAATATCGCCTCACATAAATTCCACACTGTTTCCTGCATTTCCAGCCGGGAAAAAGGGATTCGTTGATTTCGACACGTGTAAAGCTTCCTTTCCATGCTGACTCTTTCTATTGATTTCTAGTACATTAGTAAGTTTGGTAACATTAGTAACAGTGGTTCGTTTAGTTATTTTGATAAGCATTACTATTATTAATGAATTAGGATAAATGATTTCATTTAAGAAATTGTGAAGAGGTATTATATAAAGGAAAAAAAAAATAGATTTACACAAGAATGTTTCATAGCCTTTCTTTATACATCGTACTTTTGCATTTGACATAAGCTAATGATTGAATAAATGTTATTATATTCAATCCTGAGATTATTAAGAGTTTACAGTACGTTATTAAATTTTTGTGTTTATTCATTAAAGACAAGTCGAAAAGATATTAAAACTCTATTTAACCAAACTATGATAATGAAATTTTATTTTTGTATATTTGTTTATTTTTGTAAATTTTGTATATCTTATATTACAATTTATGTAGTATAACATTATAGAATTATGTTTTAAATTAATAAAATAAACTGAAAGCTGGGAAATTGATACTTCATCGAGCTAAGTACATTTTCTTGCGACTGCAATGATAAAAGATTCATTTGTAATACGGAACTTTAATCTGTAAACTCTACACGAGTGTTCAACAAGCTGCATTTTACTTGTACAACGTTAGCATGAATGAATAGACATTATAAATTTATCAAGGAAATGTAAGCTTTAACTTAACTTCTCTTCCTTTTTATTTTGTGGAACGCCAGCAACAAACTGTTGCAATGTGTTTAATCTTCAAATTCTTGGCCGAAGCTCTGGCAGGAGGACGAAGACGATTTATCTTCGCGTTAAACGTGAATTTTTCATTTTGTACTCGATATTATTTTAGACTCGATTTTTCTTTTGTAACGATCCTTCCAGAAAACAAAAGCTTCGCGGACGAGTCCCTGTCTCGCTGACACGATCTTGAAAAATTTTCGCATTTTCGACGTTGAAGCGTATTTCTTGCTCGCCGTGTTTATACATTCCCTACAAAACTCGGGCGAACTAGTAACTTTCTGATACTTTTGGCAGCTATGGACCAACATTCGCGGGAAGTCGTCCAGGTACTTTGTTTCTATATCTTTGGCTCGGAAGTCTCGACTCGGACAAGAATGCTTTGTGCATTAAGCGTTCTGCTTTTACCATTCAGTGAGACGCAGTTCAAAGGATTCCTGAACTACAGAAATCAGGAACTATGCATGTATCGGTTTCATTAGTATATTGGTTAGAATGGAATGTTTATTAGGTTACCCATTATTATAAGTTTTACAAACAGCAGAAATTACGATAAATGGTAGAATTAATTACGAAACGAAACAAACGGAATAATGTCAGATTATGAAAAATTACATATCAATGGCCAGGAAATTTCAAATTTAATTTTTTCTTTTTATTCTTTCGTGTAATGTTCCAATTATGGTATTTTTTTGGTTTGTTTTGAATATTTGAGGATTTTAAAAATCGCAATGAATGCTAAATTTATGTATCGTTCCATATTTTTCCAAGAATAAAATAGTAGTATGACTGGAAATATCTATAATTCGATTCGAAAAAATAGTTTTGCTTAAATTGTTCCTGTTATAACAAATTCAGCAATCATGTGATAACTCTGTCGATTTTGTAACTGCGATTTGAGTAATTTCACACTTTTGATTTACATTTTTATCGTTTTCTCAAGAGCGTATAACCGTACCAGTTACAGGCAAAGATCCATCGATCGTTAGCGTGTCGTACTCATGACGGTTGTCTCATCACGATGACGATGCTCCGATTCGCGCGATCCTTTAGAAGGATCGAAGGGACGCCGAGCAGGATGCGGTTAGCTATACCATTCCGAGGAGTTCGATGCGAGCCTGAGTGTCGGCACGCTAGAAGGGATCTCGATAGGAACACTGGTTCAAGAATTTTCCAGGGGAAATACGGTGCATAGACGGGAAGTTAAAATCGATGTGGTACGGAAGTCGAAACGCCTTCCGTCTCCTTGCTGTGTACGCGTCTCAAACCGAGGTGTCACGAGCACAAACCGTGGCACTGCCGGGACGAGATCTTCATATGCGCCGTGCGAATATCTATCGCGTACAGCGAACAGCATAGTAGTCAAAGTACAATTAAAGCGAAAACTGTTCGAAATCTTAGACAAGACACGATGCGATATTAATGAGCGATATTCTTCTAACTTCTCTGCTCGAGGCGGCTATCAGTTTTTCTATAATTTCGGTCTATTATAGCGTAAAATTTCGTTAGATAAAAGTCTCGCTTAACATTGTAAGTTTAAAATTGCGTTGCGGTTATTTTAGTAGAACACCGTTGATCGTAAATTACGTTTGGATTTTACAGAGTAGTGCCAGCATCTGGGATACTGTTCCGCATAAGCGACGTAATACCACTGGTTCCTCTGTAACAATTTTGTGAGGCGAACACAGGCAGCCGTTCGTTCCATCCTCTGGTCACGTACTGGTGGGTGTGAATTGGCTGTTACTGTCTTCTATCCTTAATGTACGTGTGAAGTAGAATGTTACAGAATCGTCCAACATCTGGTGTCTCGTCCCACATATGCAGCATGTTATCATCGGTTGGTCTGTAACGATTTTATGACACGGCCACGAATACCTAGTCGACCGTTCGTACTTTCTGGTATCGTGTAAATCCTGACGCGTGTAAATTTTATTGAGAATTACCGTTCTGTGTTCAGAATTTGTTCGGTTTGGAAAAACGACACGAGCTCGTAGGTGAATGTTTGCGACGAATCCGAGCACTGCTGAGATCTAACATCCGATACAGGAGTAAGATCTCGGCCCACGTTCCTCGCCACAAATTCTTAGGTGTTGCGGTGGACTAAGACGTCGTGTGTGTCTCCATCCTGATATTTCGGTCGATTTCGGCGGGGATATTTGGTTGATGCGATGAGTGTCGAATCACAGCATTATTTTATTTATCAGCGCTATTCCTAGTTCGTGCCACCTATTGCAATTTCCACCTTAAATACAAGTAGGAAGATGTAGGGTCATTGCAGATCACTGCAAAGCGTGGGTTCGACACAGGATCACTATAGTTGTAGGATAGCGTAGTTATCGCATCGTCAGGACAAACATAAGGATTATTATTTTGTTTCGGAGCGATTGAGAAACGTAAAGTGGATCCAGGATCGAACGTTGTTAAAACCATGCGCAATTATATATACCATCATGAAACTAGAATACATTGAAAATATATTGTCATATAAATTTGCTCCATATAAATTTCATACTATCATATAAATTTGCTTCATATAAATTTCATATTGTTATATGAAGTTGCTTCAACTTTCTTCGTCTAGCGATTAGACGGTTTCCGCTATTCAGTGCCTGGAGTGCCTGGAAGTTTCCGAAGTCTCGTCTTGGTCAGTCTGCTTTAGTGAGTAATTTCCACTTGTACTTCTCGAACTTACCGCCTCTACCAAAATCTAAGGAGAATCCGACTTCGAACAACTTCTGAATTCCGAAGTGGAATAAAGAAAAAATAATGATTACAAGCGTACATATATTATCAGCCTAAGCGTATATAGTAGTTAGGAATGGCAAGATATTTTTCAACGAGAATTTTGCTTCATCTTGTATTGAAATTCGCAGTTAGAGATGGAAAGGTTATTGTTAACGATTTTAACAATTTTACTTTATTCATACAAATTTTAACAAGATTTTCATTTCACTTAATCACACGATTTTATTTTAACATGATCTTTATTCGTTTGCAAAAATTTATATATAGAAACGACGAGATAGTTTTAACAAGAATTTTGGTTAATTTACTTGCAATGAAATTTATGATTAGGAATCGCAAGGGAAGTTTCGAAACAATTTTACTTCGTTGTATTGTATTTTGTATGATGTATTGAAATTTTGCGACTGGGTGAAATGTAACTATCAATAATAGCTTCGTCCGACGTTTCAGTGCCGACGTGTTATGATATGTGATAGTGTGACATTTTCGATGAGTAACTTCACAATAATATTTCACGACAGACAGACTGCGAAATTTTCAGAATTCTGAAACGAAATTAAACTAACTACTGTAAAAAGGTATAAAATAATGTAATATTCTTCAAATAATTCTTAATACAAGTGAATTAAAGAAATAAGATCTCCGAGAGCGCGGAGCACTTCTTGTCTAACTAGTTTATTAACGAATGGCTAGATCTACTTAAACATACTAGAATTTACAGAAGCTATTATCTACATAACTTTGTAGGAATTTAATCTACGACGAAAGTTGCAAGTATCCGTAATGATGGGAATTATTAATAATGAAAAGCAAGATGTAATCCTCTTTTGGTGTACACGCAAGGAAAGTTCTATGGATGCAATATGTTTTAGCATCATTATATCGTACATTACGTAGGTACATTTCAAAAACTGATAATACGATATATTTACTATACATATAATATACATATAATTACACATAACATCTTGTATATTATTTGCGTCAAACGTTAATTGGAAAATATTGCAGTAATTACTATTTTTTTTACGAAAGTGTACAATCGTCTGTGTATTTCACACTTAATTCATAAAATACAATTTTTCGTTTTATTTTATTTAAAAATCATTAGACTATGAAATGTATTATACTGAGTTTCTAGCGAGATCGATTACTTGTCGGTACAGTATTTCAGATACAATTTATAATTACAAAGAATAATGCACTTTTCAAACATTGGATACAATGTTTTATACTTTATAACACTGATCACTAAATTTTATCGCGAATAAAAAGTAATTATATATTGATTTTGCATCACAGAGTGTCATTTGTCACATTGCTTTTGCGTCGCATCTAAATTCTAAATTCTTTCCCCAGATTTTCTGAATTTTCTCCGATCATTATATTTTGCCTGAAAAACAATATCTTTAACAATGAACGAAAGAGAGTAAAGAAGTAGTTTCTAATAGATACATTTCGTGCAGCCACGCTACTTCTATGTAGTCGCTTTCAAATATAAGAAAGAACGCAGCTTCTTTCATACTAGCGGCGACATCTCATTCACATTCTATATTCATATAATAAAAAGTTTCAGTACAAGTTACGATGCTGCCCTTTGATTCATTTCCCCTTAGAATGTTACTCAGAGTCATTGTGTGAAACAAAATGATTCTCGTCATACTTATAGTAGGTGAAAACGATATAGCATGATTAAAATTAAAGCATTAAGAAAAGACATGCATTGATATAGCTCTATCCAAGACTTGACATGATTCGTAGAGAATAGATTTGCAAACTAATATTCTGCTTATAATCGTCTATTAAATTTATATAATATTAAGTCTCTTCTTGTTTAATAACAATTCCTCTTTATGAAAAATATAGGTCTGCGAATCATAGTATGCGTAATATGTAAGTCAGTCTAGCATTATAGTTCATGAAACAGTGTCCTGTGTTTATTGTTGCAAAAATTAATTTTTTATAGTTAAGGAAACGTATCGCGGCAAAGAATAAAGTTATCGCTTAATTAATTATGAAACTAAAGGGATGATACTTATGAGGACTGAAGTACGTGACTAAATTCAAATTCTCCGAATTTCGCGACTTACACCACTATGATTTTCATAGTGATAGTTCAAGTGGCTTCTTGCTGCTTTTAGTTAATGTGTAAATTAATGGAACCCGTCCTAAGTTCAGGGATAGTGCTGAACGTAACACGTGATCGATTCCACGCGTGTCCAGGTAGTTTGTGAATTTTACACGCCGCATTATCCGTGCACCTACTGCATAAACCTCGGCAACGTGACAGGCATTAACGCGTAACCATAACACTCGAGATATCGCGTGCCGCTAAATTACACCGGGGATGGCTAACCAGGATAAACGATCGATATTTGCTAATGCTTCTCATAGTGTAACATTATTCTTGACGCAATCTGAGCTACCCTAGTGATAGCAGATATCTTCGAAGAGCGTGCAAGCAGTTTGAAGATCATGAGGAACAAGTCTTATCTAGATGAATATGTAACATCCTCGATCTATCACGCGCGTTCCGACTAGTAAGAACATTGTTTTGATAACACGCACGTTTCTTTGCCAATAGATACGCGTGTGTATGTGTGTATATGAAACGTGTTTGCTGCCAACCAAGTTTCAATATCTAGATTTTCTTGTGCAATAATTTACTAATCAATAAAGTAAGTGAATCGACGAGTGGTAAATTGTGGGCCATAGACCCATTTTTATATCAAATAGATGGATGTGCGTGAAACTCGATTGCTGTGGATCCAAGTTTCATTACATATCTAGGTTTTTTTGCGCTATAATTTATAACTATAATATTATTATATTATAATTTATGTGCGAGTTGTTATTCACTTGTACAATTTACTTGTAATTGTTTTATTATAAAATTTTTACAGAAGAAAAGCAATTCAAACGCTGATAATAAAAACAAGTTTTATTCATGTTCTTTTCTAAGAAAGTAAAAGAATACTCTAGCATCTTTAATTGCAGTAAAATATTCGTCATGTCACATATCTGTTGCGAGCACATCTGTAATTACATTGCAAAAATATTGCATCTAATTAAGTCATGAAATTGTAGACTTCGCGATAATGGACCTTTTTATTACCAGCATCTGAATCAATATTAACAATTTGTAGTTTGTGACTTGTATTTCGCTAACGATATTAATCCAGTCGTGCAAGAGGACTCTAAAATATTGTGTACTATCAAATACTATCAAATACTCTTGAATACTCAAATACAAACTTTCTTTAAAACGTTTGAGAAATGGAGGAAGCTTTCGTTTCACGGATCAATACGGAAAAAAGCGAAGAAAAATCAGCAAATTATCGCTATATATATATTATATATACCTGCTATAGTAGCGCAAGTTTGTATTTCTTTGAAGATTCTCATTCGGATCCGCGACGTACGTAATGAGTGTGTTGAGCCTTATAAGGTATGAGAGTAGTATGGTATGTAATAGAATGTAATGGAGAGACTATGACGGAGAGAATTGATCTTTTTCAGAATTTGAGGGATGGATCTTAAGATGTATAGATTACTTGTTTGACCATATATACGACTATATACACGACCATATATAACAGCGTGTGGTTTGCGGAGAATGGCGTGTTGATGAGGATAGAGGATGATAGAGAGGGTTAATTCCTTTTTTCAGAGTTAGAGAGATAGAGCTTGAGAAATATAAATTGGAAGATGTGTAGCATGTGCTGGAGTTGATTTAAAGGATTTCGAAAAGAGGTATTTTCCTAATAAAACTACGATTCATTTTTTATGCTTTTTCTTGGTTTTATAGTATAACCTTCTAGTGGATTTTTATTTTGTTTGCATGTGAATTACCTTGTTAAACGTAGTATAGGAAAATTGAGTGTGCAGCAGTTGAATACAAGTATGCTTCAGATATACATGTGCCGTAACTTAAATACTGAAGATATTATTTTAATTATATGATTATACCTCCTACGTTGACAGAGAAATGTTCCATGTGTATATTTTGAAACCTCGCATGGAATTCAGTGAACTGAATTCGCGTAATTTCTCCGTTTTCACACCTTTCAATTCTGAACTAAAATTCTTTGCCCACGCGCTGTATTAATTTTATTACATACATTTAAAAAAGAATCAACAGCATGATTTGATATTTAATATTAATTGTGATATCATTCTAATTATTTACAAAATTTGTAATTATTTTCTTTTTGATACTAATTTATTAGTCAATGATTGTAACAATTAAAGACATTCAAAATTCTACGTTGAAAACGTATTACTTTTCAGGAATATCGTTGATTCATTGGTATATGGCAGACACGCGTGATCGTATGCCACTTATCAAAGTAAGTCCAAAATAAACACACACGATTTAAATCAATCGATCAGAACTGGTGTACATTCGTTATATACGTATGTACAAAGCACTCACCATAGATATTTCATGTCTTAGCACGCGATATTCCGTGTAGGAATTTTAATGCAATTACGGTGGAAATAACGGTTTAAGCTAAAGTTATCAAAATACGCGATTTTAGTTTCTTATCCCGTCAAATGTTAAATAAATGTATCGACTCTAATTTCTGAAATATTTCATACCCAAAAGAGTAGGTCATATTCTTGAGTCAGCATACTAAGATTTCAAAAAGGATAATGACTTCTTTAAGCAAATAAATATTTTATTTACTAAAGATTTTTTGATATTTTATTTAAGAACGAAAATATTGAAATTATATATTTTACATATCTGCATACGTAGAATTTTGAATTTTCTTTTTCCTCTTATATTAATTTAAAAAATAATTCTAATGGTACTTTTTGTCATCAGCAAGGAGAACGTAATTTAAAACGTGGTATATGAAGACGTAATCAAAAGAAAAAAGAAATAAAATGAAATTCTTTAAAAAAAGTTCGTCTATCACGACACAAGCTCAGAAAAAATTTTATTACAAAAGTAGAATATCCTTAGAAAATGTAAGCTAAAACGTTTCTGTCGGATGCGTGTTCATAAAATTTTTATTCTTAATTCTCTTGCAAACTTTTCGCATAAAATTCGCGTGCTTTTTTGTCACAACATACATGTGTGTGTGTGTAGCTTAACTTTTCGAAATTTCATTATTTTTTGCAAATTTTTCCCCATCGACATTTAAAAATGAGATATTCAATTTCCCTATTATTCCGTCATTCCTAAAACATTTTTTTCTTCCATTTTAATACTCATTGTTTCCACGTGCGATTTCTAGGAAGAAATTTCTCTTTAGAAATTACTTCCTATTCCCAAATAGTTCACTAAATTTTAGCGTTTATCTCATTCCTGTCTTCTACAAGAACCTACAATTTTACAGAATTCATTTCCGCGTCATAAAATAAATGCATTTAAGACACTTTTATTACGTGATTTATTACAATTAATAATTAATGAGCAGTCTTGCGGAAAAATTATTTGTCTTTACATAATCAGGAGTGTGCATCTAATTTCACGTTTTATCACGGCTAATCAATGTTTATGGTCTCGGCTTCCCTTAGGCATTCACGGCCGAGAAAATCGGATATCTGGGCAATATGTGAACGCAAAGAACCACGAAATTACTTGGGTGCTCTCTATAGATCGACTGATTTTATAACGAAGAGAAAAGAGAAAGTGTGTGTGTATGTGTGTGAGAGAGAACAGTCTATAGAAAGACTAATGTACAATTTCATTTTATTTTGAGTGTCATAGCTGCGTGTCATTTATAGTTGTGAACACAGGATCTAGCTAAAAATTATTTCGATCCGAAATCAGAATTAGCAAAAGAAAGTACTACGCTGTGAAAACGGAGTGAAATTTGTAGTGACTTACAATTATTTCAGATATCATTCTTTGTATTATTGAATAGTGATGAACCGTACGCTTAAACAGCTAACTTGGAAACTGTTATAGATAGAAAAAAATTTTGGTAACAAGAATTGAATGTGTTGTAACATGTTAGAAGAAAATGCTAGAGAGTCGACAAGCATCGAACATTATCATTAATGTATAAAAACATTGCATCAGTTGTGTTCATCTGAAAAAATACAGAACTGTGCATATAACAAAAAACATGGTATTCTTTATAGCAAAAACAATAGTGCACGTATATATATATAGTAGTCTCCTCAGCTACCATAAAAAATTCTTTTTTTTTTACGAGCCAGCTGTGGAATCGTATCAAAGCGAGCCACGCGTAACTTTGCCAATCATTTGCGAATCATCTCCTGTGTCAGTGGCGCTTCTTCCTTCTCAATAAAGGAGAATTACAAAATATCTATCTCCATCTTTAAAATATTAAAAAACAAATTTGTACTGCAGATATATGAATCCTATATGCGTTCATTTATTTTCTATCACAACATTATTATTACCTACTAACGTAGCAACTGTCAAATGTCACGTATTATCGCGAGAATGGTTTTATTAAACGTTCGAATAAGTCTCATCTTCGTTTCAGAAGCATTTATCTCAAGTAATCCGTAACGTTGGATTTAATGGCGAAAGAGATTTAGCTTCTGTTGAATGTTTCATTTCGGAAGAAATATAAAAATGACGTGGATGCGGTTAAACTGGACGTGTCGTTCGTTTTTTAATTGTTGCTTTATATAAATAAGGAATTTCATTCGATAATTTTCTTCCTCCTCTTCTTTTTCTTCATCAGTATTATGACAGTTCAACATTGCGTTAATGCAACACTATTTGCAACTTTTTTCACTCGGCTTACGTTACGTGTTTTGTTTTATGTTACAAAATTTTGTTTTATCATACTACATTATTACGAAAAGGAATTTTAAGAAATAGCTTAACATTTTCCACGTAGACCTTATAATTTCAGTTATACTAAACTATTTCTTTAGAACTATAGACATTTTATTTATGTCTAAATCTTAATTTTAGTTAAACTTATGTATCTATCTATCTTTAAACATAACTAATCCTGCACTTTAAGTCAGAAATAATTGATCGTATTAATTCCTCTGTACATGTATGTCTTGTTTACGTCTTGTTCATCATAATAATGTATTTATGTCGCAGATTTAATCCATTTTCATCTTCTGCAAGATTGCTTAAACCAAATATCTTTATATAGGAATCAAATTATTGTATTACGAAATTTATCATTTTCAAATTTACTTTTATCAGCTATTAGAAACTCAACCAAATGTAAGGACGAAAATATAAAAAAAGAAATTCAGTCGATTCCGTAAGTCAAAAATCAAAAGTATACAGTTCTCCGTGAAGGTTGATTTAGTTATATATTTAACTTCTATACGCGTGAACTTGAGTATCCAAGAATAAATCGTGATCTATGTTGCAACGCGATAAGAAAACATTGAAAGCGTAAAATTTCCTCTAGTATCCATATGAAATTTATCCAGTGGTCATTCAATCTCTAGGCAGAAAAAAATAATCCGGTTTTACGAATATCATAAAGAAAATGATTTCAACGATAATACTAAGAATCTTACAGTCTCGATATCGTTAACCGATCTTCCGAGCTGAAACAACGACCTCGCGAATTGTTCGTTAAATGCACACCAATAAAACAGTTACGAGCTTTCCTTTTGTGCCATTTTCAGTACGGAAAATTTTTAGAATGCGATCACTGCAATTGTGTATGTTAAAGGACGATAAAAGAATGGAGGAAAGTATGAAAAAAGAGAATTGGCTGTCGTCACAATTGTAGATTTCTATCGTACAATCCTATTTTTTGTTCTTTGGACGTACCTTCATTTTTTCCCATTTAGCTACGTTCATGTTCGATTTATAAAGCGATTGGTTCTGGAATGAGTAAATCGGTAATGAAGTGGACTTTTCAGATGATCCGGGACAAGTTTGGAAAATGACGAAACCAGATCCCTTTTGAGGATAAAGATTAAATGTATTTCAAGACAAAAAGTTAAGTGGTTTTGTAAGAATCGTTTTTATATAAACTAATTATTTCAACTTAAACGTATCTTTGTTGAAATAGGAAGGAATATTTCGTTATTCGTGGCATGTGAAAAATATTTTTACGTCTTCTGTAATAAGAGAAGTTTCTCTTGAAAAATATTGCCCGGTGTTTCATTATAATTTCTATATGAATGTTGTATTATTTAATTCCTTTTAGAAGAAACGGAAACAAATTTTATATTTTTTTCTCTCTCCAATTGGAGAGATTCCAGAAGTTTATAATTAATAATAACGACCCTTTCGTCACTTATTCTGAATTCCGAATTTCCTGTTTCGGACTTTATAAAGTTCCAACGTAATTTACATTTACATATCCATAAATTGAATTTCTATGTAGCTTTAATATTTGAATTTCTCGTAATATTAAACATTTCGTTAAATATAAAATACGTGATTTCATTATTTGATACAAATACTTTCATAAAATTCTAATGTAAGAAATATGTTAATGTATCATAATTGAAATTTATCCCTAAGGTATTTATATACATGCAAGTTTAAAAAAAAATGTAGATAAATAATGGTTAAAAGATTGTTGAATTTTTTTGAGGGCACGAACGCGTGCTCGATGTATTTAAATGAGCACGACTGCGACAGCGTAGTTCTATCTTATGTGCAGTAATTATGACGCTGTGCCTTTACTTAATTCAATTTTAATGTAAAATTGCACCATGGTTCGCAGGACTTCTTCGAGTAATACAATTTAATCTTGATTATGTTCATTTAATGGAAGAACTGACAAATACGAGATAAATACTGACGATGAATTTATACGAAATGATGTTAGAAAATCCACTTTGCTATCAAAATTATCAGCACTTGATAATTTAGCATAGGGTGTTCTTATTTTGTTAGAAAGAATAAAATTTTCATAAATTTTAATATTTCTTAGTAAATTCTTCTGTACTTGCGGCTTAATCATCATTATGTTGTGAATGAATTGAAGATTGTAAATAAATCAAATTAATACTAAAAATAGAAATGTCATATTTTTATATATAAATATATAGTTTGATGTTTTTCTAGATACATATGTAATGGTCAGTATCTGTTTTGCGAATAGATTAATAAAATTAATATTAGAATTGAAAATAACGAAAATGTAATATCTTGTATGGTTATTCTCTGAAGTTAGAGAATTTATTACCAGGATGGTTTGATTCAGTGTTATTCGAGCAAAATTTTGTGCTCCTGTGCAATCTGATGCGGCTCGTGCATCTTAACGCGAAGGAGAGTAAAAGTTTCCAAGAGAGATTACAAGATAGAGAAAAAGTTGTCGAGTTATCCTACCTTGTTACGACGATGAACTTACACGACCCCCGTCCACAAGCATATTATTTCCTAATCGATCTGTCGCTAGACGTTTTCTCACCTTCCGTTTAAAGTTTCATAGAGTCGCGTAAAAACCCTAAAAAACTTTCGATCAATTTCCACCATGTATCAGTTCTTCATTCTTCCATGTAAGTTTTCGTTTTTGTCACCATTTATTTTTATCTTTGTAAGTAAGACAACGTATAGCACTATTTTACAAAACTTTTGAAATCATCATTTTAAAGTCTATTTTTCGGACTAGTGTCGAAGAATTTTAATAATTGTCCATTTATTAGAGCTTCTATTTTATATTCTTCTCATTTATATAAACAACTTGAGCGTTTAAAACTCACATTAACAACGATCTAATGTTAATTCGATTAATTTTATTGCTCAACGAGTATTCAATTCGTCACGATTACTTGCAAATCACAGTCTAAACGTTTCGGATACATTTCCTGCGTCAGCACTATCCATTTCAGTGTCATCGAGGTACGATCATCATCTACCCTTAACTGCTTCATATCAATAAGCAATCAACGATTTGCAATTAAAATTCACCCACGCATTGTTCCAAACAATTTTCCATTTAAATCTTGCGTAACGCTTATCATCGATTCTCGATCATCGCGCGAGTCCTGTCCGTTTCATATTATATCACTGATTAATTTCACGTCGACATCTACCAACTACACGAGAAGAGAAAAAAAAGGAGAAGAAGATGGAAAAGAAAAATATATCGACAGCTTGTTGGAACCACCGAAGTATAATATCCGAAATACTTGGAGAAAATTGTTTTTCTAAGGCAAGGGTGATACGAAATAAAGTTTCATCAAGCGCGGCCGCAGGCAGACTGCGAACTTTGCACAAAGGACCAAACGGCGGCTAGAAAACGCGCACCCTTACTGCGCACCCCTATCGTAAACACGATATTCCAATATATATTCTCGCGATAATATTTATTCGACCAATTGTGACATCTCGAGAATAGTTAATTTTTAAATGCATGTAATTTGGATTTTTATGTAAAACTATAGATTGGTACGGATCGGTAAAATTTCACTGCTATCTTATATCTTTCATTCAGCTCTCTGATTTTTATACAAATCAAATATTACATTTTGCAACGCTTTTCGTTAGTTAATTATTCTTTTTTAAGATCACTTGTTATTTAATTTATTTTAGTTTTTATTAAACGGCGGATTTTTATGCGTTAATGAAAAATTTTAAGGTACAAAAATATATAAATATTCAAAGTAGAATACACTTGTGACTCTTTTTACACGGTACCTTTTTACACAATTCATTTTTATACAGTCATTTTTTACACGGTTTATACGCGTTTCAAATGCGTGTTATTAATTGTCACACGGTTTATTTAACATGTTTTGGTTATGATTATGCGCTTTTTTTGAAAACACGTTTTACCATTTCATTGTAAATGATACCGATCTCGGATGATCTACACGATTTCAGGGGGACTTGGGAACTTGTATGGCTTGATACAAAGTATTAAAAGAAAGAACAAAAGATACGTCATCTCAACTGATACAAAACGACCAGACGAAGGGTCTTTCGTACGACGAAAATAATTTTTTGTCAGTAATAAGAAAACGTATTCGTTGTAATATAATACAAAATGACGATGAATAAAATGTCGATATAAAAAAACAATATTTTTTCGTTTTCTTTAACTATTTACTGAACAAAATATTGTTTTCAAATGCAGTTCTATATTCTAAATTATAGAAAATATTTATATAATATTGGTAGATTAGTAGTATTTGATAGATAACAAATTTGTATTTAGGTTCTATTTCTCTAATTATGTTCATATAAATATAAAATGCATAAAAATCCGCAATCTACTTATTATATTATGCCATATCTGGTAGCTGTTTATAAATTATCTCGGTTTTCTTGCAAGAAAATGATTTTACGTGAAAAAATAAATATGAGTGATAAATATTAAGTAGAACAGATAAGCGCTAAGTGATGTCTGTCTACGTAACGTCGTATGACATTTTCGTGGTCAGACAACCGATTGAACATACTATACGTCGTGTGACCAACGTCAAGTCATTATTATGAGCAAGATACTGATGAATATTGAACGAAACACTGAATAACTTATGATCACGACTCTGGATACAGATTTGATCGCGCGAGATTCCACTTTTGAAAACACTCGGGCAGAAGATCAGTGCGCTCGTTATTCTTAGGATGACCGTTCTAGAGATGTTACGGTCAGGGTTAACATCCAAATGGAATAATCTAGACGTTGGATTTCTGCTTGTTTCTTACATGCGATTTCTCCTTTATTCGATCCGGAAAGGAAAAAGGAACTCTGAATGGTTCGAATAAGACAATTAGTCTTATATATAGGTCTTGTTGAAGAGTTTCAGGACAGTCATTCCATTTGTTAGGGAACAAAAAGAAGAATACAAAGAAACATTATGAGTATACAGAAAATCAAATTTGATAATTTTTTCGATTGTCATTATTCTATCCTTTTGATGATTCGACAAATTCTTTTATAAGATTTTCGGATCTTTCGGTGATTATAAGTTGAGAAATTTCAAATATGATTTTAAATTAGTTGATGTTATTTTTCATGTTTGACTTCAAAATGTTTGGAAGCCAGTTGTTCACTAATCCTAATTAACCTAATGATGATAAATTCTTGTTTATAAGTAAGAAACGAGAAGAATAAAATTAATATAAAGACTTATTTTCTAATAAAAATGGAATTAATGGAGTAACTCTTAGTTATTGTCTGATACATAATTTACGAATATTTACAAAGCATTACTTATTCATGTTACATATCTTTATTGACATATAAAGACATGCCATATAAGAAAATGATTTTCGTTCCATTCCATACCGATAATCAAGCATCTCACGTAGAATATTATAGGACACAAATGTAATATTTTTCAGGTTTATAATTGAACCTCTTTTCTGTTGGGATTTGAATAATTTTTTAAAACAAGCGATTATTTTTCACCCAAAGACCTACCGATAAAAATGTATTAAAATTTACAATGATTTACGTCACAATGTAAAGAATTCTATAAACATGCAGAAGCAGAAGCAGAAGCTTTGTATACTTCGCTGGCAAAAGCTCCTTTGTTCAAACAGAAAACGGTTTGATTGACAAAGCTGTTTGTTATAAGAAAGAACCAGTTTAATTTGGTTCAAATGATAGAGATAGCGTTCTGAGGCACGTGAACGAATCTATGAGGAACGCTCTATTAGGATCGTCGAATAATGCTAATGGTTTACACGGCATGCATGAGGACTATTATTTGCCACATGTACAGACGTGGATGTTATATTTAGAGGCTCACTTCAAAGGTGATAGATACTTAGTGGTGTTACTGATAAAGTTTTTGTATTTCCTCGATGTTTCCGCCCCTTCAAGAATACTATTCACGTATAATATCCGAATGCTTATTCACCCAGTGTATTAGAACATTGCATTTAGTGCCATCTAATCTTGCCGAAGGTCCACCCATTGGCATGGGAAAGAGTTGAAATTGAATACTGGTTTATAGTATTTATTAGATTAAGAGAGAGAGAGAGGGGGGGAGAGACTTAACTGTCCTGAACTTGCTCTTACTATCAAAATATATCTTGTATAAGATATATATGTCAAAGTATATCATTCATATCTTGATTGATCTGACTAATTGTTAAACTGTACCTGATCCATTGTTGATGCTAAACTGTAAGCGTTGATGAGTGACTAACTTGATTGACAATGAGTTAAGATAAATTATAACTAAACTGTAAATGGAGGTGAAGAAGTTGGTCGCTGGTGGACGAAGATTTGGCAACAGGACAGAAAATTTCGTCAGTCAAACAATTAGCAATTCGAAGTGCTAAGAACTGTTTTGCCCGATACCGACGATTTAGATTCTAAAGGATTCTTCGGGATAACTTATTTTTAAAGATTGGGAAAAATTAAACTAAATAATGTTCCACCTCTAATAAATGTAATTTCTTTAAGTGGCGTACGTTGGCTGCAGATCAACCTGCTAAAGAATCATTGAACTACGAAATAATTGAAATGTACTATACTTAACCATATCATACAGCCATATCATTGTTTTTCCCAACAATTTAAATACAATACATAAATATTCGGCTTTTTCAAGTAAGTATACACCCTTTTGATTTGGTTTACTTTGTTTTGAATTTGCCACGTCACAGTTTGATATTTCTGTATCAAATTGGTCTCATGAGTTCATTTAAATTGTGTTAATTTCGAGATTCTGTTTTACGAGATATTTTGCAGTACCAATTAATGAACAGTTATTAAACGAGATGAAATATAAAATAATATTGAAACGAGTAGGAAAAATTTTAATCTTTAAAATCCTTCTAATGCGCGAAATTCTCAAAGTATTAATGCATCAAGTAAATAATTGTTAAATATACCATATGTCGCTGTTATATAAATTTTGTAGTTTTCTGATTATTATATTAAAATTTTTTCCTAATTGGCCATACAAATTTCATACTTCATTTATGTTAAAGCTATATTTAAAGCTTCTTTTAAAGATCAAAGGAGAGTTTTACTAAATGGCCAATTTATGTAATAACTTTGTATATGTTAAAATCTAATAATTTAATTCAAAAGTCTCGAGAGTCCAGATTTTATTACTTGAATTTCTTTGAAGCTTTAAAGTATAAATTAAAATCTTACACGTTTTGTGGACAAAATGTGGACACAAAGATGTGGACGTGGATTTTGAAAAAGGCTACAATTTGCATTTAAAACATTACAGAGAATACTGACTGCTCATTCAATCTACTTTTACATTACTGGAATTTCTGCCTTAAGAACCGGCTTCGGTTTTTGCATAAATTCATTTATGTGTAAATTGTGTTCCAAGTGGACGATTAAAAGGAACAGACACGTGATATTAATGTGGATTGACTTTGAGAAATAATGTTCCTTTATTATCTTTCAGATTTCTGCCTATTTACGATTAATTGATTATTTGTAAGAAAACTGTAAGTTTTATGTAAAATTTGGTTGTTCAGTAGCTTTCTCAATTGCCATTGATATATGTCAAAATAAATTTTAAGAAATATTTTGAGAAAATGGTTAGAGAAACATTCAGAATTTATCGATAAAGGACACGTTTCGCAACAAGAAATTGCTAGTTTTATGACTGAAGTCGATTTCAGTTCATCTGTCTTATTTATTTGTGCTAGTATAGTTCAACTATCCTTTATTTCGATCTTTACGAAATTTCGCAAAAGTTTACAAAAGAACATTATCGCTTGATCTTTATAGGATAAAAGAAAGTAAGGAACTGTGTGCATTAAAGTCTTGCGAAAGCTGAAAAATTTGAGATATTGATTATTCATTACCATAAAAAGATAGAAAACTTTTGTCTATAAGTCGTCATAATAATAGTAGTTTTATATGAAGATTTTGTCTGTTATGTTTCTTAAACGTACGAAATGGTATAAAAATTCATATGATATGAAATTTCATAATCATGCGCAGGAAGATGATATTAGTATCTTACAACGTCAACTCGACAAAGCAAGAGCTAAAGTAGATACTAATCAGCTTCAGAGATAGACGGAGCAACATTAGAAAATCGATGTTTGTCTCTTCAATGACATCCTATTGAAAACTATTCCTAGAACTACCCTAGAACAGAATCCAAAGATATTAGGAGTATCATAATGTTCGTGATATCAGACAAAATTGTCAGAGGTATCAATGCTTTGAGGAATAAAGCGTCGCCAAAGAGAATACCAGAATCGATGACAAAGGTAGCAAACTGGCAAGCTTCGTTGTCGGTACATTGAACTTCTATATTCAAGTATTAAGACTGATTCCGGTGTGATTCGTAACTGTATGCAAATAATGTTACGTATGTTGTAAAACGAAACGTTTATATGTAAATTAATAATAATTGTATGATATATTAGAAAATGATATACAATTTAAATATGGTAAATAATTGTCTACTTGTATTGAATTAGATGCTAATTGTTAGTAATATAATAAGTATATTTAATAAAAGATATTTCTTTTGGTTTCTATGCATTCTAGTAACGTTCGTGATTTAAAATAAGACTTAGTAAAGTATATAATGTAATTTTTAATTTAAATTAATGTATTCAGAGTATATTTATTTAAATTAATTCAACTTAATTTCAATTATTGGCGAAGAGCGAAAGATTGAGGAAGGCTGGCTAAAAGATGTAACATGTTGAAATTCGAAGTTTTATTCGTGTAAAATTATTCGATTCTTCGAGAGATTGACACGCGATGAAGACGAATGTTTGACTTTTTTTTCGTGGAATGCATTATCTATGAAATTCTTGGCCCTGAGCAGATATTCTGAAATTTACGCCTTCCAAGATTTACCAATTCAAATCTGACGTCGCGTCGGCGGCTAACACTCTTACAAGTGTTCGCGTCAATGGAAGCAGAAACGAAGTCGTATCCATGGCGTTAATAATTCAAAATTGTTTTCAGCCTCGACTCGCTCCTTTCACTGATGTTCTGGATTAAATTAGCCACGTTCCCTGAAGTATAACCTAGTTTCTAAGTCAGAAGACTTGTGATGGGTAGAATTTTAATTGATTCTCTCGAGTCACTTTTGTATAATAGAAACAATGTGAAGTTAAGTTACTTATTGCAAGTAGAGACAAAGAGTTAACAAATAATGCGTAAAAAGAAAAATTACGTAAACGAATTAATAAAATAAAATTTGACGAACATGACTAGTTAATGATAGTAAACTTAATATTTGATCTTAGGTACATAATACAAAGGAATTTCTAGCTTCCTTTTTTCACAGAATATCCGTTCATTGTTCTCTTTTTTAACCGATTGTTTTTAATATAATATCTACTTAATAGTTTATTATTCACATAATTACGAAACTGTCAAAATTTCTTAAACACAATTGTCGAAATGCATATTATTTCAAAAAATATAAAATTACTGTATCAAGGGATCGATTAAATTTCTTGGAATTCGATATGACTCTAATATTTTTTTGTTAATGAAATGACTCATGATTTAAATCATGTTCCCTATCCTTTCAGAATATTGTTGATCTTTTTCTCCGTTCGAAGACATATTTATTGGCTTCATCTTAATAATAGATATGAGTTCTTGATAGATCGTAAAGTTACAAAGCGGGATATCGACGTTTGATATTCCCTTTCAACAAAACAATCATATTCTTGGGAAGATTTCAATGCGAGTATATATTTTCTGCAAACCATTACAGATTTGCCTTTATAATGATTATTAAAGTCCATGCGACAATTTTCGTTTCTTCGAATTACGTAAATAGTTTTTGAAAATGCATTAACATAACGGTTGAACAGTTTGTATGTAAAGGGAGCTGAATAATTGAAGTCTCGTTTCATGCTAATAAGAATTCCGAACTAGACGCAAGGCGTAGTACTTAGAGAACTTTACAGAAACTGCTTTTGAAAACTTCAAAATAAGTAAAGAATGTCACACGAAGAATCACGATAATGAAGCAAACATACTTTGTTAGGTATGTTCTAAAGACGTGTTCTGAAAGCTCTCTAAATAATACAGATTTGGCTTCGTATTAATTCGAAATATTTTAATTACTGTGAGTGACATGTTTCGTTAATATCATTAAATATGAAGGCAAGTTAAAACAGGATTTCCATTGCAAATTTTAAGAGTGAGATTATTCAGTGAGTTCAACAATGCTCAACATGATTATAGCGAAACGATAATCCATTCATTTCATATTATATTCTCCGAGTATCTATAAATTAATAGGATATGTGTAAAACTAACAAATACAGGGATCGAATATTCTCGTAACAAAAATTTCGATAGAATTTATCAATTGTTATTTATTGCTAAAAAATTTAATTTACGTAATATCGGTGGAAAGTATGCCGGAAATTTGGAACATCAATCTCTTTCATCGATCTGCAAGATTGGTAACAAGGTTTCAAAACAGTAACAGATGCGGATACATTTTATTTGAAACAGAAATACTCAGATAATTTATTACTTTGACTTCTCAAGATAATTTTAGAACAGTAACTTTGTTTTATGTAATAACATCAAGGTCACTTTTATGCAAACTAATCGTTTATACTGGTAAAGTAATAAAATAATTTGAAGAAACATTATTTTCTCATTTAAAGGAACTAATGTATAATTATTTCTAACTAATTAGGAACCAAATAAGATAATGTGTTATTTAAATAATCGTTCTTGAGATGATTATGTGAAATCGTTGAAAATGTAGCAGGTGTTCGACAAGTTGATTACCTTTTATTTAAATAATATTCAAGCATGGACCATATCTACATAAAATGTAAGTGTTTCAAAAATACTCAATTTATTTTCATACATAAATACAATCTTCTGAAAAATTATTTCTATAAATATAATGACGAACATATCATAATAGTACTGTATAATGCGCGCTATAAATAAATTTGAAAATAAAGTTCAGATTTTTTAATTAAATCATGCGCCCGCAAAGAAGAGAAATTGCATTTTAGCAGAATATTGAAATAGAAAAATTGATAAAAACTGAATTCGTACCGTTTCTGAGCTTAAAAAAGTTATCTAAAAATAAAAGGTATCCGTCGAATTTAAATTTTCGTCAAATTAATACTATAATCCTTAACTTCCTCATATTATAGTAACTAGATCTAAATTCAGTAATCGACTTCTTGTATGGACCTGTGAATATGTGGTTTAACGCGATGCCTTTGCTATGTAGCGTCAAAATTATGTGATGAATGTATAATGTACTTAATATCGTGCGAATATTATAGGGGTGTAGGGATATTATTATATAGAAATAAATATACTACTAATGCTTAATTCTTCTGCATTATATTACAACTTTCTTTAAACAAGTACAAGTTCTCTGTTTACAACATATCGATAAATTATAAATTCAATTTAATTTTAGAGAAATTTCTTTCTAACACATTACATATAAATTAAAGCTTATTATCTATATATTTCAACCTTGTTTGAAATGATTTTTTTGCGTGCTATCCAACTTTCATAAGAAATCTTCAAAGAATATATTTGCCTTTATCGGTTTATCTCTTAACGCGTCAGTAAAGGCATTAATCCTCCCATCTTTCCTGCACCTATTAAAGCAGCGCTACTTTTCAAGTTCAACAAACTTGTCGGGTTCAACGCACCACCTACAGTTAGTTTTCCAACCAATCCAAGAGCTCCTTGAACAGCCTGCAAGTCCAAAGCACTAATGCCAAGTTTCTTTGCACCTTCCGAACTCAAAAGGCTCTGAATATCTGTGCCTCCTTTCAAGGATTGAAGGAGTACTGGAACCGTTTTCGTGATGCGTTCTATGTTTATAGCACTTATGCTAGTACTGGACCATTTGTTTAAGATACTAAGGTTAATGCCTGTTTTTTGCAATTCAAGGACTAAAGGAACTATTGCTTGAAGCGGTTTTATTTCCGAGACAACTTTGCTTTTTAGTAAACCCGAAAGAGTTTCAGATTCTTTGGTTATTTTTTCTGACTTTACGAGAACCTCTTCTATGGCGCTTTGCAATTCTAGAATTACTTTGCCACTCGTTTCTAAATCTAAAAGACCACTAGTGTCTTTTCCTTCATTCACTAACTTAATGATCAAACGGATCTTTTCTTTGATTTCTACCAACGATGCAATATCCTTGCTACCCTTTTTCAAATTTAATAGACCGCTAATATCTTTGCCTTCTTGAATCCTTTTCAGCAATACGTTGATCTTCTCTTTGATTTCCTCCAACCTTGAAATTCTCTTTTCGCCTTCCTTTATTTTCAATACAGTCTTGAGGTTTCCGCCCTCCTCTAAGCATGTAGCAATGCTGCTAACCTGCTCCGTGATCACTTCCCAATTTATAGTAACGCCGCTTTCCGCCACTACTTCACCATTTCTCCACTTTTCTATAAAATAAATTTATTCGTTTATGGATTGAAGGAAGCTTTTTGTTTTATGTGTTTCTAGTATTTAGAGATTTATATTCGTATACGGGGTGGACGGTAACTGTAATGCAAACAGACGATTCTACGTGAAAAAATAAAAGAAAAATTTACTATAACATTTTTCAGCCTGAGGCTTTGCTTTCCAGAAAATCCACTTTAAATATTTGACAAGTATACTTTAACTTCGCTACTTTCATACTGAAAAAGAGTAAATTCATAGGGATTTAATTTCGCTAATGTCTCTAAATCTTATAGTATAGTAAATTTCTCTATATTCGTTTAATAATTTATTAATTTTACCTGATTCGACAATGCCCTTCCAGCTGCCGCCGTTCTTCGAGTTTTTGCTACTCTTCCAACTTTCGCTGCTTTTTGAGCTTTCGCTTTGTTTTGAACTTTCGCTCTCCTTTTTGCTTTCACTGCTTTTCCAGCCCTCGTTGCTTTCCGAGTTTCCACCGTTTTTCCAATTTCCGCCGTTCCCCGAGCTTCCACCGTTATTCCATTTTCCGCCGCTTCCCGAGCTTCCACCGTTATTCCATTTTCCGCTGCTTTCCGAGCTTCCACCGTTATTCCATTTTCCGCTGCTTTCCGAGCTTCCACCGTTATTCCATTTTCCGCTGCTTTCCGAGTTTCCACCGTTATTCCATTTTCCGCTGCTTCCCGAGTTTCCACCGTTATTCCCTTTATCGCCGCTTCCCGAGCTTCCACCGTTATTCCCCTTATCGCCGCTTTCCGAGCTTCCACCGTTATTCCCTTTATCGCCGCTTTCCGAGCTTCCACCGTTATTCCATTTTTCGCCGCTTCCCGAGTTTCCACCGTTATTCCATTTTTCGCCGCTTCCCGAGCTTCCACCGTTATTCCATTTCTCGCCGCTTCCCGAGCTTCCACCGTTATTCCCTTTATCGCCGCTTCCCGAGCTTCCACCGTTATTCCCCTTATCGCCGCTTCCCGAGCTTCCACCGTTATTCCCTTTATCGCCGCTTTCCGAACTTCCACCGTTATTCCATTTTTCTCCGTTTTCCGAGCTTCCACCGTTATTCCATTTCTCGCCGGTTTCTGAGCTTCCACCGTTATTCCCTTTATCGCCGCTTCCCGAGCTTCCACCGTTACTCCATTTTTCGCCGCTTTCCGAGCTTGCAGCGTTATTCCATTTTCCGCCGCTTTCCGAGCTTGCAGCGTTATTCCATTTTCCGCCGCTTTCCGAGTTTCCACCGTTACTCCAGTTTTCGCCGCTTCCCGAGCTTCCACCGTTATTCCCCTTATTGCCGCTTTCCGAGCTTCCGCTGATTTTCGAGCTTTCTTTTTCCTTTGATGATTTAGAAATCGAAAGTTCTTGCTTTTTCTCCAGTTGGAGACTTTTCGATCCAGAGCTTTCTACAGACATAACTCCTTCCGCTCCGGTTTCTGCATTCAAGCCTGCGATCGCTATATGCACGCAGACGAACACTGCCAACAACAACAACGTGATCTTCATGGTTAGCTGTTTCCTTTTCAGACTGCTGCAGTAGAGTGACGAAGTCGTCGCTTTTATACTTGAATGAAAATTAAACATCGACACCTGCAACCGCGAATATTTCTTTCCACAGACATATTTTTATTTTTGTTTATTTTCTTTGCGCTATATGATGGACGTCAATTTCCAATATGGCCATAGGTATTGACGTTCGTTCGCGAAAGCTGGCATAACTAGCGTGTCCTGCTGCGTTTTTACAACTTGTCAAAAGATTTGTGGTTTATTCAGGTTAATGTTATTTAGAATTTTGAAATATTCCAATTATACTTGCTTTGTTATTCTGCGAAAACGATATTTTAATACCTAAATGTTTCGTATTTACGTATAACGAAACGCAAAGTAGACGAGTTACGTGTAATAACAAATTATATTTGTTCGTTTGGGATTTAGCTAGAACGTTAATCGTATTGTATTTTTGGATATTTGTGGTTATTTTCACTTAATTACTCATTAATGTTGTCGTTATAATATGTTTATTACGAGATACGAGTGTTTCGTTTTAGTGTTCTATCATTTTTGAACGTCACAGTCAAAATTAAGAAACATCGAAATATCAACATGGTAATAAACAAAAAAACGATGTTATCGGATATAAAATTACTTATGTAAATTAAGTAAGTTATTTTTATTATAAGTGACAAAGCTCTACTAATATCATTAATGTCACTTGTATAAATATTGTTACTATTGCGCGTAAGTAACTTGTTCTGAGAAAAGATATTAAAGATATATTAAGAAGACATATGTATGACTTTATAAATAGATATACATAATTAAAGACAATTTGTTGTAAATTTTATATATTTGTTTGAAACAGTATTAAATAAAATATCAGCCCAGAAATGAAAGGACGAATATTGTGCTTTGACAAGTGGAAGCAACGTTGGTTACATCTTGAGAAAAATGCATAAATGGAAATCTTTATTCCGCAGAACAGAAATTCAATTTTTTAATTCGCTTTTTATCAATTATTCGTGCTCTTCCGTTCTTTAGTTACGCATTCTAAAATCAACTGCTATCTTGAAAAATTTTTTAACAATTTATTAATCTAAATAATTTTCTTTATTCAGGGTATTATATATAAAGAATTGCCTTCAAATGTTCGAAATCCTAATGTACAAATATAATTAAAACAAAGTGATTTTATAAAAAGGGAGATGGTCTTTAATTTGGCAATAAATGTCGCAAAACTTTTTGAGAAGATTAAAACGTTTGCAAGCAAGATTATTAAGCAAGAAATGTACAATTGGAACAAATCCCATTGAAAGTAATAAAATATGAATAAATTCTACTGTAAAATAACGTTGAAAATATTATCGAAATATGTTGCCAAGAAATCAAAAAATTCCAATTTTTTCCGTTCCGCATGTAGCTTTTGTTTCCCATATTATTCTCCAGATATCATATTTATCAGTTTAACAGGTGTCGTGCCATGGTGACGTATTATTGAATTACAATATATTCAGCTGTTGAAAATAACGACTGAAATGTGAGAAAAAATACATAAATGAAGAAAAATTTTTTATTCGGTTGGTATTATGCTACTGTATTTTATTAGTTACTATATTTAATAAACAGATTGCGTTGCCATCTTTTTCTTTTATATTAATTATCTCTTTATAACTAACAATTATTAATTCTTAAATTTCACATCAAAATAAAAACTGCAGTTAATTATAATCTTTCCTCACGTAAGCGAAGTAAGTCGGATTTTAGAGGATTAACTATATTTTTATTTCTATTCAAAAAAATTTAATGGAAAATTCATTGAAAGTTTGATTTGTTTTGAAGCTTGAAAATATTCCTTCATTCATACAGTTTCTGATGAAATGAAAAAATTGAAGACATATTTTTGCAGAGTTACTGCTTTTACTTATTTTACCACACTTTACACATGCAACATTTTATTACTTCGTCCTGTGGTGATATTCAAATTTTATTACATTTATATCTACATACTTTGTCACCTTTCTTATTCAAGGCATATGTACTTACATGTATAAATGAAATATAAAAATATAAAAGAACATAATTCGTTTCTTTGAAAATTAATCTATATTAACAAAAATAAAAGATGATTAAAATATAATTGTTCAGTTATTTGGTACCTAATATTGCCCTGCAAAAATTTGTTACAGCAATAAAAGCTTTATCTTTTTATGGAGCTTTATATGCACAATTTTGTATCTGACATACCGACTATATTGCGTATTGAAAATCAATACGCAATAATAAAATATAATATAATAAAATATAATAAAATATACGAATAAACGAGCTATAATATATAGGATAAATGTTATAAAAAAAAAGAAAAGTCACAAAATAGTGGAGTTTCCTGTTAATTATTCCATTCATCGATATAAAATAGACATCTGTTTTAGATGAATTTAATAAGATCAATTGGTATCGCTTGATCTGTTTTGAGAGTCGTCGAAAAAGATTGAATTTTAGGAGAAGAACATGATAAGTCGCATTTCCATTTTCTACAGGAAAGCAACTTTAACATTCAGTTATCAGTTAGTACCACGTTTATTATCAAAATTGTTTTTTCATTTGATTTTGGGTTTACATGTGTTCCATAAAGTTTTGTCAACTTATCAGCTATTTTTAGAAGAGTTCTGAATTTAACAGATTAGCTTGATTTCCAATTATATCTCATTTAAATTCTCCGTTTTAATCATAAAGTGATAACAAAATCAGAAAATCGACACTTATATACATGCTTATCGTGTTCTCTTCCTGTGATCTTCCATAAGAAAATGAAAATGCTTTTATAAAAATGAATACTAACTATATCGATATTACTATAATTTTTAAGAAGCGAATGTTTGCTAATTATCTTTTTCACCAGATCAAAAGGATAATTCGTAACATTTTCGCAGAAGGTTTGTCCTTTACAAGAAGGTATTGTTTCATTCTGCCATTGAGAATCACTGTGGACGTTGTTGAAGACCTTTAAAAAGATAGGATTCGTTCAGACGGTTTCCTTTTTTAAGAAATGCTTTGTCTCTACAACAAACTTGTGTTTATGTTTATTTGCTTGGTTCCAAATATTTTTAGTGACAATCAAAAATGGAAAAAAATATTTAACCGTGTGTCTTAAAACATTGAGATATTCCTTACAAATATTCGTTCTTATTGATATTGTGAAACCTTTGATTGATTCGGAATCAATTATTGAGATGTATACCTTGGAATTTATTAAAACTTCTACGTACCAATCTTCGACAAATAATTTCTTCCATCGTGTACTTATTTTTATATAACAGATTCCCAATATACACAGTCTCGTTCAAAAAAGCTACCGCTCCTTTCATAATACCAAAAGATATAGTAGAGATGTCCTGAAAAATCCTTTTCAAATACAACTGACAGATTGTCTTCTTTGTTGTTGGTAGATTGCGTTAATACATATTTTCAACTTTCAACGCGAAAGATTCTAATAAGATACACGAGAAATAAAGAAAACGAACGTAAAATAATTATTATTTTTAAATCACATGGTATCTAATCTCGTCGATACTCAGGGCGTCGAGCTGCTCTGTAATCAAAAGCTGGCGCTCCCTTTGAGACTTCTGACAAGTCTGTGGACCACGATCAGCCAACTGCAAAGACGGTCGTTGGTTTAAGTTCTACGAGTAGTTTATCGTTTCAGCGTATTGTTTCAAACAACGGCTTTGTAATCAAACTATCCGATAAATGAATTTCGTTTAATCTTCATTTGGGTTAACGCGATTATTCGGCTCCAAGCTTGAAAATGGTTAAATGGTTAACTCAAAGATTACTTTCCTGCAGTCTTTGAATTCTGGTATTCTACTCTCATTCTTGTTTTATCAAGCAAAAAGGCTTAGAAATATATTTTATATATTTTAAGAATAACTGTTATTTCGTAGATTTTAAGAAAAACAGTAACAAAAAATCCATTCGTATTTTCTTCAAACTTAAGACGGTTGTTTAGTAACAGAATAACACTATTTAGTCGAAAATAATTTAATGAATGCAACGACTAAAAAATTCGGAACTACCATGAATATTATTACTACAATTAAATCCAACTAATCAGACCTGATCGTATCAGATTTAGAACTGATAAAATTTGTATAATTCAGAACCTAATTTTTTTAGTCTTTGAAAGAAATTGTTTTTTTATTAATTATTAACGACAGAAACACGCTTTTTCGGGTGGCTTTGTAAAGAAGAGACAATGCACTAAAATTTGAGGGTAGTTTTATTTAGAACAAATATATTTATCGTTTACTTAATTAATTACTTACAGCGTGAAAGGCTTAACATTTAGAACCGAATATAAATTATTTCTTAAATTAATTATTGATGACAGAAACTCATTGGATGCTTTTGTAAAAAAAGATACCAAAAGTACAATGCAAAGTTAAATAGTAACTTATTAAAATATAATTAAGACTTTTTCGTATTACTTACCAATAACAGACCAATTGCAACATTAAATACAAGAATTATGTTTTGATATTCCTCCATCGTGCCTCGGTGATCAGTGTTCCACACTGCGATAACAGCTTTTTCCTTTTTCTTAAATGATTTCTTTTCTTCCTTTTTCGCTAGAACACGATATTTTAATTTCAATGACAGTTTCATTTCGTTTGACTAACTTCAACTATGTATGCAACTTGCAGGTTCATGTTTGCAATTAATTTTGGGTAACTTATTCACGAAGCAAAGCAGTAGATGTTCGAATGATAATTGTCAACGTCACTAATGTAAGGGGTGTTTTCTTCCGGCTATTGAGATAAGGTTCACGAATACGTATAACACTCGGACGAGAACGCTCTTGACTCTTGACTCGATCTTGACTTGATCGAGCGTTTAACAAGGTCAAAGGTCCATCAGCATGCTTGCTCGCTTATTCATGCACTTCCGTGCGCGCGAATCGCTGGAGACGCTTAATGGGAAAAGTATGAGCGATATCTGGACGAACGTGAGGCTTCGAATCAATTAGGCAAGGATCGCGGGAATTCTTCTAGATGGTCCTTGACCGATGATACGCGTCGCTAATGATCCTTCGGAAGTAACAAAAGTTTATGATACGCTCGGTTAATGAGAACATGATGAACGTGGAAAATGAGAGCATCGCCACTATCGCTGAAAAAAAGTCGTAAATGTTAATGTTTCGACTCAAAAATATTCCTCTGAAAAATATTCGAAATAGTGCGAAACTGTACGTCATAAAATTACTCACGAAAATTCTCACGTTCTTTGTTCTTTCGGATGAAACATTCGACTTGCGCACGACTGAACAAGGTGTGTTTTTAGTCTAGTCACTAGTACTTCGCACGACTTTTCAATGACTGATTCTGAGATCTTATACAATCATATCGTGAAAAAATATTTCTCATTTCCAATTCGAGCATTCTCTTACATTTTTAGTGGGGAATTGTCCAGGTAGATAGCGTTGTTTCCGTAGCAAACTGAACAAATGATGATTAGTTCCATACATACCTAAATTATAGGGAAATTTCAATCAATATTTTACTTTGACAAGCAAGTTACGCACAACTACAAAAATTCGTCGTGTATAAGCACTCTGAATAGTTTCGTCATGCCATTCGTATTTATATGATAATTCCGATTTTTTCCATCAAGTTTTATCGATAAATTTTATTGATCGGTAATACTTACCGTTGGCAAATTGAATTTAACGAAATCGTCTTACAAGGCACGCCTAACGAAAGATTGATTGAATTTCAGCAATTCTAATTATTCGACCGCGAGGAAGCCTCGATAATCCTTCCTGAACCATCGTTTTCTGTCAAAAATGGATAGCGAGGATTGAACGTGGTCTTTGTTTTGTGTTTTACCTCAATATCATGTATTTTTGAAAGGAAATAATCTAGTAGTTTAACACTTTCTAATTTTATAGTTACTTATCAAAAAGTTGCACGAATAGTTTTCAATGCGATGTTATAATATTACTGTATAATACACGACATAAATAAATTTGAAAATAAAATTTAGATTTTTTAGTCAAACGATGTGTCCGCAAATAAAAGAGATCGCATTTTGAATATTGAATATTGAAATAGAGAAATTGATGAAAATTGAATTCGTATCGTTTCCAAGCTTAAAAAAAATTATCCAAATATAAAAGGTATTCTCCGAATTTACATTCTCGTAAAATTAATACTATATTCCCCAATTTCCTCATTTGTAGTAACTAGATCTAAATTCAGTAATAGACCTCTTGTATGGGCATGTGAATACTTGATGTGATACCTTTACTATGTAGCATCTTTACTATCTCTGATAAATGTACAATGTACGTAATATCGTACGAATATTATAGGGGTGTAGGGATACTATTACCTAGAGATAAATGTGCCACTGACGCTTCTTAATTCTTCTTCATTGTATTAGAACTTTCTCTAAACAAGTACAAATTCCATATTTATTTAAATTATAAATTCGATTTAATATTAAGGAAATTTCTTTCCAATGCAAAAAGAATAGATTACGTTAGTGTCAGTATTGTTATTTATACAACGTTATTTTATGAAATCTTTTTTGATTTCACTAAAAAATAAAAGGGTCCGTGAAACGGTCTAGCAAAAGTAAACCTTTGAGGAAGATACTTCATTGTCAGTCCGAGTATTTTCGAATCACTGTGAACTTCCGGTTAGAGACCTGCGGCCAGTGTGCCTGTTACCAAAGAATTAATCAAACTGATTGCTTAACGAATTAATAGCGATGATACCATTCCAAACTCTGTTATTAATCGATTGAAATTGCTATCTGTTTAAAATGAATTTATTAATATACTCTTTTACATATATATACATATATACAAACTTTACAACTTGTTAGCATTACGTGCTACATCTTACTGCTATTTTATTGATTTATGTTTTTTCGTCATTCTTCTTCGGTGCTTCTGATAAATACATATTATGTACAGTGGCACATGAAAGTATCTGAACACTTATAGGAACTTGCTCTTAACATATTATGTTGGTACTCAAATATTTTTGTGAGTGACTGTATATATTTTATCGCGAATGAAGTATTGTAGTTCAAAAAATGGTAATACTTCACTTTTTTTTCGTAACAGTAGAATTTTTACCTTGAAATTTATGTATTTTTCTTTGCTGGTTTCTTGCGTCAGGGTTTATCTGTATCTGGGATATTGGTCGTTTGCATTTGGAATATACTCTTTCAAGGATGATTCAAAGCTACTTTCTTTGTCGTAATCTTTCTCGGGATTTTCGAGACTGTGCTCCTCATTCTCAAGTATAACATAGTAGCAAGTCGTTGCCTCGAGTGGCCGTTCTCCGACGTTTTCGGCATATTGCTTGTCTTCCTCTTCCAATTCCGAAAATTCGCGTTCTGGATACTCCAGCATCCAGATTCTAGTACCACCTACGTGATAAGCGGTTAAAGCTTCCGTTGGCCATTCTGGACCAGGTGTCTGCCTCGATTTTTCTTTACCTGAAAATCAGAGTGAATGATGTTTGAATAAGATAATTGCGCATAAATTGTCCTAAGGATATTATAAATAATAATGAAAATATAACGATATTATTAGTAAGTAAATGTTTCGTGTTTTGTTGGTATGAAATACGAAAATTTTAAAAGGGGTATTTAGAACAATTTTTCTTTTGCAAAATACATATAATTTTTTTGAGACTTAATTTGAAAATGCTCCGTTTAATTTAATTAAATATATTAGATTTGTTTAGTCTATTACATTTTTTGGTCTACTAAATTATCTCACCTTTACTGTCTTTTTCTTTATCTTTATCTTTGTACTTTTTTTCACGTGGTTTTTGCTTAATCCGTTGGCTTTCAGTTACTTCCTCCACTTTATCTTCGTTACTATATGTTTCCTCCTCCGGAACAGATTCTGTTCTTCTATCTGCGTCATTCTTGAACGAATTATCTTCGCCTGATTTAATTTCGGATCTTACACTCTCCTCTTCGATTTCATCATCTGTACTTTCCGTTGTACCTGGGAAAGTGTTTTCGTCTTGTCTCGGATTTCTTTCGACTTGATCCTCGTAATAACAATTTCCAACATCTGTTTCATCTCTTTTCACAGTTATTTCATCATCTTCCTCATTTTCTTCATCTTCAACTTCAATAATTTGCAACATAGATCTAACCTTATATCTGTTACTACGAATTTTCCAGTAACTCTTCTCAGTAGTCTTTGACGCTTCAGTGATCATGAAAATATTCGTAAGTTGAAAGCTACGATTTCCATATTTGGAAAATGGCTTCTCAATCTGCGTCTTTGTAACTTCATTTCTATTAGTAATAGTATTAGTAAATTGATTAATTAGAAATTCAGGACAAACATTCTCTCTCTGAGGAATGTTTCGTTTAAATCGATTCTCCTCCTCCTCGAATTCTGTCTGCGATTTTCCATGGTCCTTCGTAAATGCACTTTCAGTCCATTCGTGTTCTTTAAGGTACAGTCCACTGATCTTTGTTTTCTGCTCTTTGGACGCTTTATCTGAAATGAACGGTAAGCAAAGTTTTCCCGTCACTAAACCTTCAGCTTGTTTTTCCGAAGGCTTTGTCTTTAAAACATTCAGACATATCTTCTTTGTGTCTTTTTCTTTCATCTGTTCTTCGTCTTCTTTCTCTTTCTCTTCTTCCTCGTGAGATTGTGTGACGATTTTTCTCATAGTAGTCTTTTTTACAGGTTCCACTACTGTTGTTTCTCGAATTACAATTGTCGTTCCCTCCGTAGGTGGCACCTGCGAGAAAGATGGCGTCGTACGCGTTGGTTCTTCATAATAGGGCTCCGTAGTCAATGAAATTTCTTCCCCTCTCGCTAATTTCTCCTCCATTTCCTTTATTCTCTTCTCGAATTCTTCTTTCTCCTTCTGAAACTTCTTCTCTCTTTCCAATAATTTTTTCTCTTGCTCCTCTAACCATTTCTTTTTTTCAGAATACTTCTTCTCCAAGTCTTCAACTTCTGCCTCGAGTTCATCTTTTGTCGTCATAATAGGATTTATTGTTATTTCCGGTTTCACTGGAACAACATCAGTTCGGGGAATCGTAGCTTTAACCGAGGGCGTAGTTTTGAGTAAAGCTGTCGGTTTTCCAGTGACACGTTCAGTTCCTGTGTTTGAGGAAGATTTGGTTTCATAAGCAGTTTTCATTTCCTTTTGCTTTTGAAAGAGTTCGTGCATTCGTCTTGCTTTATCCATTTCCCATTCTTTCTCTTCTCTGTCCAGCTCCTTCTCTTTATCTAGAATCATTTCGGCAGTTTCTTCCAACTGTTCCAGTTCTTCTGTCAACTCTTTTATCTTTTCTTCTTGACGTTGTTTCTTCTGTTCTTGATTTGTCGTGCCTGTCACCGTAGGTGTCGTTAATTCAGGAGAAACAGGCAACTTGCTAACTTTTTCTTTAGTAATATTCGATATCTCTGGAGAAGTTACGGCTATGAGTGTTGTAACTTTTTCCGGTCTCGTAATATTTTCTTCCAAATAATCGAGTGGCAAGTATTCCGTAGTGAATTTCAAGGTTGGAGGCAACATATACTTCAAGGTAGTGATATTAGTCTTTTCAGTTATTTCTACTTCAATGGATTCTTTTGTCGCTGTTTCAATAACTGGTCTTTCCAATGTAGTTTCTTCAATAAATAAAGGAGTAGACATAATTTCAGGAATAGTTATAGAGGGAGTTGTAATGTTTAGTTCGTCTTTGATAATTGTAACTTCTATTCGGATAATTTCTTTCGTAGGTGTCTCAATTTTTGGCGTGGTAGTTGTTTTATTTTCCTCTTGATAGTCGTAAAAAAATGGACTGAATGTCTCCTCTTCTTCCTCATCCTCCCACTCCTCATCTTCGTATTCTTCTTCAGGAGCTGTTACCATATCATACATTCCTTCTTCGGTTGTCGTAAAGATAGGTGTCGCGATTCTTACTATAGTAAACTCAGTCGTTCCAGTTGTTTTTACAATTAACATAGTTGTAACCAATTCGATTGTTTCATTTAGATAAGGACTTGTAATATTAAATTCCCAATGACCTGTTATCAGTGATTCAGATTTTGTTAATTCTACAAGTGCGGGCACCTCGGTTGTAAGAGGGTACTTCACTGTCACAGTTGTCTCTGTAGGGACAAGAAGTGGAATCGTTTCCGTTGTTGTCACCATCGGTGTTTCAGTTGTTGTGGGCAGGGTCTCCGTGGTAACATTTGTGACTTCGACTATAGGCGATGTAATTTCAAAAGCAAGTGTTGTTTCCGTTGTCTCTGTAGGGACAAGAAGTGGAATCGTTTCCGTTGTTGTCACCATCGGTGTTTCAGTTGTTGTGGGCAGGGTCTCCGTGGTAACATTTGTGACTTCGGCTATAGGCGAGGTAATTTCAACAGCAAGTGTTGTTTTAGTTGTCTCTGCGGTGACAAGAAGTGGAATCGTTTCCGTTGTTGTCATCACCGGTGTTTCAGTGGTAGTGAGTAGGGTCTTTGTGGTAACATTTGTTATTTCGACTGAGGGCGTGGTAATTTCAACAGCAAGTGTTGTTTCAGTTGTCTCCGTAGTGACAACAAGTGGAATCGCTTCCGTTGTTGTCATCATTGGTGTTTCAGTGGTAGTGAGTGGGGTCTTTGTGGTAACATTTGTGATTTCGACTGAGGGCGTGGTAATTTCAACAGCAAGTGTTGCTTCAGTTGTCTCTGTAGTGACAAGAAGTGGAATCGGTTCCGTTGTTGTCATCATCGGTGTTTCAGTGGTAGTGAGTAGGGTCTTTGTGGTAACA